>BOPP01000109.1:4220756-4266155 GCA_017312745.1 Gryllus bimaculatus
GAGACTTAAGCCCACATCCCCTGCTTCGCAAGCACGTCATGCCCAGGATCCGCCGGCCCTGCAAACCCCGTCCGTCCCTCACGTTCCGGACCTTCTTTCCGCCTCACCCATCCATCCCGTCCTCCCGCCTCCGCACACTCTCCTACCCAACTCACCCGTTCCATCCCCCGCCGCGCCACCCCCCTGCCCGCTTCCCTCGCCGTCCGTGCCACCGCGGTCGCAGCGTCAGCCCGCCCCGCCCGCTTCGCGCCGATCGCCGTCCCACCCCAGCCCCGCCCCCGGCCTCGCCCTACCTGCGCGCCATGGGTATTCACGACCAGCGCGTTTGTTGTTAGCGGCCGACTCACCGACAGCGGCGCCGCACCTTGATGGACTCGCCGCTAAATGCGCATTTGCTCCTTCGGCCGGGTGTACAGCTGGGAGCGCGGCTGGGAAACGGCCTGGAAAAGGGCTGCCCCCCTCGGGAAAGGGAGGTTGGGCAGAAAATCCCCGGGAAGGAAAGGGAGGAGAGGGGGTGGGTTGGGAAAGAAAAAAACCGCTGGGCCTTGCCGCCCATCCTGCCATCCCCATGCTTCCTACCCCCCCGCGCCACCCTGCGTTGGCGCCCGGTCGTAACGCTGGCGGAGGCGCCCGCCGTGTTCTATCACTCGTCGCATCGCAGCGGTGTGGTCTTCCGCTTCCGGTTTCACCTCTCACACTTCGCCCGTGACTGGATCCACGAACCAGTTTAAAGAGGGATTCATGTACTATCGGAGAAGTTTGGGTAAGAACCGTTGTCATTCATGAGCTAACTAATTTCTATTTTTTCGTTCCGTGCTCGTGAATGCTTGAAGGGGATTTTCGTGTACTTATTAAAATATTCAGATCAAAATGTATGTTTAAAAATAACGTTTACTCGGTATCTTTAGAGCATAACAGAACCTTGTCGGACAATCGCGATCTAGTATGTGATGTTATGTGTTGACATGTATACTACAGAAACCGCATAGAATAGTGATCGCATGCCGTCAAAATGATAGCAACTGTTTTCTTCATAAAATCTGGGTGCGCAGAGCAACTCTCCAATAGACCCTCTCGTGGGTATTTCTTGTGTCTCCGCGGCTTGATTCAACCCAAGGTGGGCTGTCCTCAGACCCGTCGCAGCGCGCTTGGCGACGCGACTCAGGCTTTCCCTCCGCTTGTCCACTCGGAAGAAAATGGGAGGTAGGATTAGTACCTAGGAAAGCGTAAAATGAGACGACGCAGACCCTCAAGCAGAGCTGCTACGATGAAAACCTGTTGCGCTGCTCATCATCAATCGGCATCGACCGACCTAATGCATGAGGATTACAAAGTCACAAATTTACAGCCAGTTTATACACCTCTGTTCATGGAAGAGGAGTTCTTAAAAATGGAAAAAAGAATTTTCATCTACTAATAGCTGGTTTTGGACTCCCATCAAGGAGAGACCAAAAAATAGTATATCGTGTAACCCAGTAGACGAATTTGTTACGGTTATTTCCAGAAGAGTGTCAGAATAAAATTCATGTACTTCTACAGAAATTCTACATCGAACCCTACAACTACTGTAAGTCAAAGTCCGCCGTAATCCTTTACATCGAATTGTCGTCTTTCATAAAAAAACTTTGTGTATTGTGACTTTTCCACAACTGTAATAAATAAGTAATTTCGTCCAATGTTTTGCAAAACATTCTCTCGAAAAGCGTAACGTATCCCTGCATATGTTAGACGTCAATAAGTTTTTTGCTGATTGATGCTACTCCGAGACCTACTACGACTTTACATCGAACCAATCACACAATGTCATTCATTTATTCCAAATGGAATAATAGAAAACCAATTATGTATTGTTGAGTATGCGTCATAAGCTGAAAATTGAGAAAATTAAAATTGTGACGAGGAAGCATGAATAATAATAATACCTATGAAAAAATTCAATTTTTCGCCACCACCTATTTGATCATCTATTCTTCGTATTCTGTTTATTTTCTGAATTTTGCAAGTTCACTCTAATACTTTTCATAAAAAAATTTTTATAACATCTTACCTATATTGCATTTCCTGGTTAATTGATTATATCTTAATTTCGGGTCCGTCAAATCTATGGTCATTATGACCCGTAAGGGTGTACTGCATTTTTAATGCACGGGAGCTTGGCGATGAATCTTCAGTGGGTGGAAGACTTGGGCGTGGACCTACATGTCATTTGCAGGCGTTTTCCCATCCTAGCTTCTCCACCAGCGGGCAGCACTACCCGACAAGCTCTATTTCCCATATGTTTCCGTTGTTGTGTGTGTGTGTGTTGTGTTGTTGTGTGTTGTTAGTAAGCAAGCGGGTGACGACAGGCAAGGAGTTCGAAGGAAGATCACACGCACAAAGCGTCCCATTAGTTAGAGAACTGCTCGCAGAATTCCGCCTGTGTTGATCAGAAAAACACGGAAACTAACCAATCAGAGCACAGCCGCTAGAATTTGTCCTTCCAGACCGCGGCTGAATAACGGCCTAGTCGAATGCACAGCTAGCTAGTACTAGAGACATAATCCGCCACCGTGTGGTCTCAAATCCAGGACTTTCCAGTCAGAGGCACGTCTATTGATTTAAGAAATTACGCAGCAAGCTATAAGCCAACAACTATAAATTGTTCACGATATATATCAGAGGTTAGATCTGGCTTAAAAACTTGCAGAAACGTTAATTTTGCAGTATTCTGCTTCTAAGTTCGTAAGTTGCTCTTCCTTATTCTCAATATAGCATCCTCGACTACAAAACCTCAGAGTGCTTGTCAACAGCGAACTTCGACTTTTGTCAGCGAACTGGAGAGGACGCAACGCATTGACTCCCAAACCTCGTGCTTGGTCACAAAGGCCTAACTGTGAAGTTTTCTCTTTGTTCGGTTATCAAAATTGTCGCTCGATATAGCACAGGACTCCCGCTTTCCGTTTTCAGACTCAATATTTGCGACATAATCTTTCCCTAGTAGCTGAAACTTGAAGACTTCCCTGCCTGGGTCAAATGCCTGCGTGTGTTCTTTACGTTGCTTACGTAAATTCCATACGGAACCATTCATATCCAGAAATAGCTTCCGTACAAAGTTCTCTGTACTCACTCCAGTTTCAATTGAGATTCAATAGTAACATACGTTTCAAATGGACAGTTCAGATTACGGCGTCTCCAACGTAAACACTCCTCGGAAAGAGGAGCGGCATTAAGGCCGCAATGCCGTAGACGAAGCGATAGTTCCAGTACTCGAAACATGAGGTTGGTTCTGAGAGGTGTGTCAGCAAACTTGCCAATAAGTTGAAAATTTTGCTCTTGCCACTTGAGAATGGGCCAGAGGTTTCCTTGATTACTTGCTTACTCCTAAACATAAGATCACTAAGGTTTTGCTGATTTAAGTTTTAAAAAATAACTAGAAATATTAAATTGCAATTGAATGTTTTCGTAAGTAAATTTGGTTTGAATATGGTACGCAATCAATAACCCTAATTTCTTTATATTTAGAATGATATATCTCAAAACTGCAACTATCAGAATCATTAACATTTTGTCATAATGGATGTCAAGTCATTTTGTGCACCTTATTGAAGAGTAATCTGTTTTGATTAGTGTCATCTTCTCCGCCTTATTAAAATTCCCTCCGCAGCTTCATTAATAAAAGAGCACAATTCATCCCAATTTCTTCACATTGCCCAAATGATAAAAATCATGCTTCACAGTGTATTCCGAACTTTAGCTTCTGGTAACCATATTTTCAAATTACGAGAAAGATTCACCCGTGACATTATAATAGTTTAAAACATTTCTTTATTTATTTCTCAAACGATCACGTATCACGCCTTTCTTACCAACTTATTACTTTTCATATTAAGAACATTTTTAATAACAACTCCACAGCGCATAATTTTATAAAGTTTTAATCAATTCTGGAACTAAAACTGAGTTTCTTGCTGTGTGTGTATTTTCTATTTTCCAGTTCTTCTTTGCCCTGTCACCCACTCGCATCGTCTCGTATCTGTTCCACGTGTCAATAGAGCACGAAGTAACTTTCTGAGTGAAGTCTCACAACACTATTCTCGCATATGATAATAGCGTTTGTAACCGATAATTAGAAGAAAAATAGAAAGTTTTACCTGGTACCCTCGCATCGTGAAACGCAAGAAATCAATGCAACTGAATATGCTATCATGTTGTGCGTTTGTGCGGAAGTTCTTTCGTTTTCGAAATAAATTGATAATATCTACTTGATATTCTCGAAACAGACACGACGACGAAAATAATGAAAATGTACTAAGAGTTAATTTCAATTAAATCTCTATACAATGCTAATAGTGAATAATACAAAATACTTTCATAAAATATTTGAAAGATTCTCTTAAACACCTTTTAAATTCTTGTTCATCTTCCCACCCTCTTACACGTAGTGTTTTTTAACATTATACAAAATACTAGGACAAAACACAAAGTCAGTGTTTCTTTTTTCTTTTTCTTCTTCTTCTTCTTCTATCTTTCCAAAGCTGTAATTCCCAATAGCTTCTCTTTACATCTGCACTTATTTTTTACTAGTTATTTAGATCTAGACAGTATTTGTTTCCTGGAAAAAGCGTAAGCCCTTCACCGGCTACGAATTCGTAGCGACAATCTCCGCAATCTCGGCGACGCCGTCAGCTGTGACAGCAACGTCGGGCAAAGTGGCCACCGTATCCTTCACGCTAAGCGGATACGGATCACCGATCGGTTCTGATGTGCCATAGCCCACGTGGCACAAGCAGTTTTCAACACTTATCATCGTCATCCAGCTGCTTTTGGAAAGATGGACCCGCTGAAATTCTTTAGGAAGCGATAAACTGTTTTCGGTGAACTAATTTCATTCAACTCGTAATCACAGTTATAATCTTTAATAGACAACCCACAATATAATACTGGATCCTCGTAATATTATTGTAGTGTTTTTTCTTCGAAAAACATATTACCGCGAATTATCATTGTTCTAGAATAAAAAAAAATGATTTAACGAATGTCAGTTTTCTGCGTACTATTTACTTTCAATCCGATTTTGAGCGCCGTTACCTACGATTGTATCTAAATTAAAAATTATAAAATTAAAAATTGGCATATTTTAGTTAAAAAATTTAAGAGTTCAATTTATGATAATAAACATAACATTCAATTAATGCCATACGTAAAAAAAAGAAAATTTCATTTTCCTATCCAAAAAGCAATAGCATGACCTATAAGAAATAGAATTTTGGTGGATTGTTTATTTTCATTGCAATATTCTATGATCCAACACTCTTGAACTCCCTACATACTCATTCAGCGCAACCGTTCGCACGAGGTCCTTGCCGGATCTTCATCGCCGTAAAGGAACTCCCGTCGTCGGAACTTAGCAGTCGCAAGCCAGTGGCTTGTTCCGGACGTGCTTCTCATGTGCAAATGAGCCGCAAGGCTAAAGCGACCGCAGGGAGCTGCGCAAAGGCAACACATTGAATTTGCCTCAGGTGCTTTCGGCAATTGCTTGCAACACAATTTCCAAATGCATGTGTAAAACATTAACATTTTCATATTCATTTTTGTATTCCCGCAGAGGAAAATTATCATCTATATAAATAAAATATGCCGAAAGGAAACATTAAATTCTCATTCTAACATGAAAGGGCAATATTACACGCATGTCGAAAATATCTAAAGTTAAAAATAGTTAATATTTGTCTGGAAATAGATAATTCACTATAACTTCAGTATAGTCAAGCTTAAATATCCGTACTTTTTTTTGCTAGATAGAGTAATTATAGTCATAATTTAATTAATGGAAGTTAATCACGTAGATCATTAGATGTAAAGTTATCCTCACAAAAACGAAACCATTTGTATGCAATTTAAACTGTAATTTGTAAAAGGTGATTGCTATTTAATTTAATTCAGACTGACGTGTTCAATGATTTTAATTTCTTTATATTACTAAGTACTCAATGTCCGTTCTTCTACTACTTGGAATGGTCACTCCCCTCCCTATGCCCGTTCTTTGGCCATGAAAGCCTTCGATACACCAAGAACATAACGAAAGTCCTTCCATGTGCGATCGGCCTGCCAGTGGGATAGCGTTAAAGAAGTTGCAGGCATGAGTAATCGATTGAACTTGCTTCTTCTATTCTCTCTTACATTCGCGCAAATGTACTAATGCAGTCGTAATGTCTCAGCATGCTACTTGTATCTTCTACATTTATCTGCTTTTTACATCGGTGGTTTACTTTTCTCTGATGCTTGATCTCTCAGCCACGAGAGTCTATTAGAAATGTTCTTTCTCTCAACTGGTATCCCATTTGTTTTCTTCATGTCAAGCACGTCTTATCGTTTCCATAACAGGCTCAATAACTGTCATGTCATTCTCCCGAGCGAAAAACGATGTCTTACTCAATAAATGTTTCTCGTATAATCTCTACACAAGAACGTATTGATATTATCGGCAAGTTAAAGTTTATTTATGTAACCAGCACATCTTCCTAAGAAATTCGGAGAATCTTTCACCGACGTCTACCAAGCTTTCCCTGGCCATGTGCATTCGGCGTCGGATATCAAACTAACAAATTAACCACCTATCCAACAACGCAATTTTTCCACCTAATGAATACTATAAATGTTCTGTAGTCTTAAGACTATCAATCAGTGCTGTAAACGCATTTCTCACATTATAGCATGTTGTATATAAAAATCGTGTGCTCAAATATAAGAAAATATCGTAAACTTTTATTTCATTATTGGGGGACGTGGTGTGAAATGATTGTCCGGAGATGAAGAAGTGTACGTTTCTCGACTTTTCTCCATGAATTAACCTCCTATTTCCCGTTCTTGTCCGCTTCTCATCCAATTTATATCTGGATCTCAATTAAGTTTGTACCGGCTGCTTTTCCACGCGAGCTCGTATACAAGCGGCACCCCATCATAACTTAGCGCCGAGACGTTATTCGCCTAGAAGCCATTGCGCAGACGATATCGCCCATAAACGAAGATCCACCTTATGCGATCGGCAGCGTGAACATCCTGCACTTCGCGCCGCTTGCAGGATCCTAAATAGATCCCCCTACACTCACGCGCCACTCATACCTTGCCGCCAAAAACCTCACAGGACTTTCACATCGCCTTTTTTTCCCTCTGCAACCAATCATTGCCGCCAGATTTACTAAACTATGTACCTTGGCGACATCTTTAGTGTTCTTTTTTATTGCATAAAAAATAATATCACACCGCACAGTACCACTCGGTAACTATATTTCAACAATCTTCATATAATCGCTCCCCTGTTCATTGTTCAGCTTCTTCATAATTAGCCCACGACTCTGTAGCGCCGTTTCTGGTCCATCCTCTAACATTCTCTGCTCAACTCCAGCAGTCTAGGAACGCGTGGAAGCCTATTGTGAAATTTAGCAGAATATTAGCAAAATATTAAATCTCTGACGGCAGTAGCAAAAAGTAGTTATGAACAATTGACAGGAATGTAGAAGTTAGAAAATAAAATATATCAATCCCATTTTGTCTAATTCAAAGATACAATAATACGAACAAATAAATTGAACGTAATTGTAATCAGCAAAACAACCTAGAGTGCATAAACAGGTTCGCACCAAAGAGGTTCTAAAAACGATCTGCTATTAAATCTGATCTCCAACATGCATTGGTTTCGATTTCTAAGGTCAGTTTGGTATTACCCTTATATTATTTTCTTTCTGGACAATATGCCATTGCATTTGAAAAATGCATGTTGCCTGGTAGGTCCTATTCTTTTCTCTTGAATAGATCATTTTATAGTCTAGATTTGCAATTTTTAATCTCGACTTAAATCTATAGTTGGTTACGGTTCTCATAAACTAAAAGCTGGAAACATTTAACAGATCTCTACCATTCAACAGTTTAAATTCATACAATCGCACTGAGAAGTTTTGAGACAATATAAATATTTCCTGTTGATGAGTAGGCCTCGGCCCTACCTGCGCGCCATGGGAGGTTTACGACCAGCGCGTTTGTTGGTTTTGCGGCCGACTCACCGACGAGCGGCGCCGCACCTTGATGGACTCGCGCGCTAAATGGCGCATTTGCTCCCTTCCGGCCGGGGTTTACAGCTGGCGGAAAGCGGCGTGCTGGGAAGGGGCCTGGGAGGGCTGCATCCCCGAAAGGTGAGTGAGCGGACGGAAGGATGGGGTGAGACCGGTCGTGGCCTGTGCCGCCCATCCTGCCATTGCGCCATGCTTCCTACCCCGCCCCGCGCCACCCTGCGTTGGCGCCCGGTCGTAAACGCTGGGCGGAGGCGCCCCCGTGTTCTATCACTCGCACATCGCAGCAGGTGGGTCTTCCGCTTCCGGTGTTCACCTCTTCACACTTCGCCCCTGTGACCTGGATCCACGAGACCAGTTTTAAGAGAGGATTTCATGGTACTAGGTCGGAGAAGGGTTTGTAAGAACCGTTTTCATTCATGCAACTAATGGTTCTATTTGTTTCTTTACGTGATGCTCGTGAGATGCTGAAGGGGAATTCGTGTACTTATAAATAATATTAAGTCAAAATGTATGTTTAAAAATAACGTTTACTCGGTATCTTTAAGCATTAAAGAACCTTGTCGACATCGGCGATGTGCCTAGGTATGTGATGTATGTGTTGACATTATACTACAGAAGAACCGCTTAAAATTAGTGGAGTGCGCATGCCGTCAAAATTTGATTAGCAACGGTTTTTCTTCATAAAAATTGGGTGCCGCAAAGCAACTTCCCTTCTTCTTTCCATGTGATATCGCATCGTGTTCAACATAAGTGACAGTTTATGTAATTTTATTGATTGATTGATTGATGCTTCGAAGTAAATCATCTGCTACGGTCATTAGTCGTGTTAGCGTAGAAAATATTTTGACGTCAGAAGGTGGCGACGTTGCTTGCCCGCTGGATGGCGCGATTCGGCTCCGACCTGCACGTCGGCTTGCGGAGGAATTCCTCTTCCAGGTGCCTCCGCTAATAAGGCACTCCGCAGATGGGGCAAGCTCTAACCCAAACTCTATTGATCGAATAAACCGCGGAAAACAAGCAACTGAGCAGCACGCCTCCCATGTAGCTAGTGTCGGAAACTACCACCGTCGGGACGGGCGAGGACCTCTCGGTCAGGACGGTGGCAGGACGGTGGCATTGCTGCTCTTTGCTATATTCAGCCATTATGGCATTTGAGCACGGTTGCGTCACATGCATAGGGTGCTAATCAGTTGGTCGTCGAATAGTCCCAAGAAGTCAAGTCCGTGGATGAAGACCGTGGTAAGTCGCGGGAGAGGGGCTGAGCCCCTGCTTCTGCAGAAAGAAGCCGCGCTCAAGATTTACTGCCGAAACACTTGCGTATGCCCTTTAAAACATTATCTCCCACTACCTCGTTTTTTGGTGCTCGACAGGTTTCTGAAGTAAACGATTGAATTGTGGAAAGACATGGGATTATCGCGGCACCACAGCAGCGAGAGAATTCAAGTTAAGAACAGGTCACTACACAAGGACTTATCTACTCAAAAAGTATACGCTACGAATGGCGGACACTTTTGATTAACAACCAGAGATAACTATTCTATTTGTATAAGATCACTAACCTAATGCGAATTTACAAAAGTATCATCCGCAGTGGCGTATGGTGCTTACAAGGCTTTCCCCTTCATAACTAATGTGCCATGTGTCAATAGTCATGTGGAGGCGAGACTTTATTTTCTGTCTCCGACATACTGCAGTGCTGGTGCGTTGCGCCGTCAGTAGCTATGAAGGCTATATTTTAAAAACACTAATTAAAACTAACTTAATTCTAGCTTAATCTACTGGTATACATTAAAAGATAACTTCATTGGCCTATCACGTTTGAAGTAAATATTTTCCCCTTAATGTTAGCGATTGCCGAAAATATTATTTTTAATCAATTCTAAATTCATACTTTGTTTGCATTATTGATGTAGCTTTCATTCATCACATTCTGTCCTTCTCCAATAGACCTCTCGTGGGTATTTCTTGTGTTCTCCGCGGCTTTGATTCAACCCAAGGTGGGCGTGGCCCTCAGACCCGTTCGCAGGCGCGGCTTTGGCTGACGCGACGTCAGGTCTTTCCCTCCGTTTGCTCACGCGGGATAGAAAATGGGGATGTGTAGTGACTAGTACTAGGAAAGGTCGTAAAATGAGACGACTGCACACCCTCCTTAGAGAGCTGCTACAAGTGAAAACCTGTTCGCTTGCTCATCAGTCACATCGGCATCGACCCGACCTATGCGATGAGGATTTATCACAAAGGTCACAATTTACATGCCAGTTTATACGCCTCTGTTTTCATGGTAGAGATGGAGTTTCTTAAAAATGGAAAAAAGAATTTTCATCTACTAATAGGCTTGGTTGTTGACCCCATCAAGGAAGTAGGCCAATAAATTGTATAGCTGTAACCCAGTAGAGCAATTTGTTTACGTTTATTTCCAGAAAGTGTCAGAATAAAATTCATGTACTTCTACAGAAATTCGTACATCGAACCCGACAACCTACTTGTTAGTCATAAGGTCGCCGCAATCCTTTACACGGAATTTGCTCGTCTTTCCATAAAAACTTTGTGTATTGTGACTTTTCCACAACTGTAATGAAATAAGTATATTTCGTCCAATGTTTGCAAAACATTATCTCTGAAAAGGTCAACGTATCCCTTGGCATATGGTAGACGGTCAATGAAGTGTTTTTGCTGATTGATGCTACTCCGATGACTCACACGATTTACATGCGAACCAATCACACTAATGTCATTCATTTATTCAAATGGAATTAATAAGGAAATACATTATGTATTTGTTGTGAGTATGCGTTCATAAGGCTGAAAATTGAGAAAATTAAAATTGTGAGAGAAGCATTGAATAATAATAATTACCTATAAAAAAATTCAATTTTTTTCGCCCAACCTAGTTTGATCATTATTCTTTCGTATTCTGTTTTATTTTCTGAAATTTTTGGCAAGTTTCACTCTAATACTTTTCATAAAAATTGTTTTATACATCTTACCTTATATTTGCATTTCCTGGATTTAGATTGATTAATTATTCTGTATTTTCGGGTCCGTCAAATGCTATGGTCATTATACCCGTAAGTGTACTGCATGTTTTATCACGGGAGTTGGCGATGATCTTCAGATGGGTGGGAAGACCTGGCGTGGACCTACATGTCGATTTGCAGCGTTTTCCCATCCTAGCTTCTCTCACCAGCGGGCAAGGCCACTACCGGGACAAGCTCTATGTTCCCGATATGTGTGTGCGCGTGTTGTGTGTGTGTGTGTGTGTGTTGTGTGTGTGTGTGTGTGTAAGTAAGCAAGGGGTGACGACAGGGCAAGGGAGTCGAAGGAAAGATCGCACGCGATCAGCGTCCCATTCGTTAGAGAACTGCTCCAGAATTCGCCTTGTGTTGATCAGAGAAACTACGGAAAACTACCAATCAGAGCAGCCAGCCGCTAGAATTTTCCTCCAGACCGCGGCTGAATACGCCCTAGGTCGAATGCACAGCTAGCTACGTAGCTAGAGACGATAATCCTGCCACCGTGGTCGGGTCTCAAATCCCAGGACTTTCCAGTCAGAGGCACTGTTATTGATTTAGAAATTACGCACTAAGCATATAAGCAACGAACTATAATTGGTTCACGAATATATCAGAGGGTTAGTATCTGGCTAAAAACTTTGCAGAAGACGTTTAATTTTGGTATTCGTCTTCTTAAGTTTCGTAAGTTTGGTCTTCTTATTTCAAATATAGCATCCTCGAGTACAAAAACTTCAGAGTGCTTTGTCAACAGCGAACTTCGACTTTTGTCAGCTGAGACTGGAGAGGACGCAACAGCATTGAACTCTCCGAACCTCGTGGCTGTTCACAAGTGCCCTACTGTGAAGTTTCTTCTTTGTTCGGTTTATCAAAATTTCGTCGCCTCGATGAATAGGCACGAGAGATCTCCCCGCTTTCCGTTTTCAGACTCAATATTTGCGCATGATATCTTTTCCCTGTAGAGTGAAACTTGAAGGACTTCCCGTGCCCTTAGGTCAAATGCGTGCGTGTGTTCTTTATCGTTGCTTACGTAAATTCCATTCGGAACCATTCATATCCAGAAATAGCTTCCGTACAAAGTTCTCTGTACTCACCTCCAGTTTCATTTGGAGATTCAGATAGTACACATACGTTTCAATGGAAGTTCAGATTACGGCGTCCTCCAACGTAAACACTCCTCGGAAGAGGAGCGGCATTAAGCCGCAATGCGTACACGTAAGCGATAAGTTCCAGTACTCGAAACATGAGTGTTGGTGTCTGAGGATGGGTTGTATAGCAAACTTGCCAATACAGTTGAAATTTTGCTCTTGCCACCTTGAGAATGGGCCAGAGGTTTCTTGATTACTTTGCTTACTCTAACATAAGATCACATAAGAGTTTTGCTTGATTTAAGTTTTTAAAAAATAACTTAGAAAGTTATAAATTGCAATGAATGTTTTCGTAAGTTAAATTTTGGTTTGAGATAGGTACCAATCAATAACCCTATTCTTTTATATTAGAATGATATATCTCAAAACTGCAACTATCAGAATCATTAACATTTTGTCATTAATGGGTTTATCAATTTTTTCACCTTATTGAAGAGTAATCTGTTCTTGATTAGTGTCATTCTTGCTCCGCCTGTATTAAATCCTCCGCAGTTCATTAATAAAGAGCACAATTTCTCCCAATTTCTTCACAATTGCCCCAAAATGATAAAGAATACTTGCTTCACGTGTATTCCGAACTTTTAGCCTTCTGGTATTACCATATTTTGCAAATATCGAGAAAGATTCACCCGTGACTATTATAAGTAGTTTTAAAACATTTCTTTATTTATTTCTCAAAACGGATCACGTAATCACGCTTTCTTACCAACTTTATTACTTTTGCGATATTAAGAACATTTTTAATAACCAACTCAGCAGCGCATAATTTTATAAAGTTTTTAATCCAAATTCTGAATAAAACTGAGGTTCTTCTTCTGTGTGTGTATTTTCTATTTTTCCAGTTCTTCCTTTTGCCGTGAACCCACTCGCATCGTCTGCGTATCTGTTCACGTGTCAATAGAGCACGAGTAACTTTCTGAGTGAGTCTCACAACAGCTTTCTCCATATGATTAATAGCGTTTTGTAACCGATAATAAAGAAAGAGGAAAAATAGAAAGTTTTACCTGGTACGCCTCTGCATCGTGAAACGCAGAAAGTCAATGCACTGAAATATGCTTCATGTTGTTGGTTGTGCGGAAGTTCTTTCGTTTTCGAAATAAATTGATAATATCTACTTGATATCTCTCGGAAAACAGAACACGACGACGAAAATGAAATGATAATGTACTGAAGAGTTAATTTCAATTAATCTCTATACAATGCTAATAGGTGAGTTCAAAATACTTTCATAAATATTTTGAAAGATTCTCTTAAACACCTTTTGAAAATCTTGTTCATCTTTCCCACCTCTTACACGTTTAAGTGTTTTTTTAACATTTATACAAAATACTAGACAAAACACAAAGTCTAGGTGTTTCTTTTTTTTCTTTTTCTTCTTCTTCATATCTTCAAGGCTGTAATTTCCAATGAGCTTCTCTTACATCTGCACTTAATTTTTACTAGTTATTTAGCATCTAGACAGTTATTTGTTTCCTGGAAAAAGCGTTAGCCCGTTTCACCGGCTGACGAATTCCTTAGCGACAATTCTCCGCCGTAATCTCGGCCGACGCGTCAGCTGTGAGCAGCAGACGTCGGAGGCAAAGTGGCCACCGTATCCTTCACGCTAAGCGGATTACGGGATCACCGTATCGTGTGTCTGATGCCAAGGCCACGTGGCACAAGCAGTTTCAACCACTTATCATCGTCATCTCAGCGTGCTTTTGGAGATGGCCTCCGGTCTTGAAATTCTTTAGGAAGTCGATAAACTGTTTTCGGTGAACTAATTTCATTTCAACTCGGTATCAGTCAGTTATAATCTTTAATAGACAACCCGACAATATATAATGGATCCTCGTAATATTATTGTAGTGTTTTTGTTCTTTGACAAAAAATATTACCGGAATTATTTCATTGTTTTCTATAATAAAAAAAATGATTTAACGAATGTCAGTTTTCTGCGTACTATGTACTTTCAATCCGATTTTTGAGCGGTTAGCTACCGAGTTGTTATCTAAATTAAAAATTTAAATTTAAAAATTGAAGGCTATTTTAGTTAAAAAATTAAGAGTTCAATTTATGATAACAAAATAACATTTCAATTAATAGCCATACGTAAAAAAAAAGGAAATTTCATTTTCCTATCCAAAAGCAATAGATGACCTATAAGCAATAGAATTTGGTGGATTGTTTATTTTCATTTGCAATTATTCTATGATCCAACACTTCTTGAACTCCCTACATTACTCATTCAGCGCAACCGTTCGGCACGAGGTCCTTGCTGGAGCTTCACAGCCGTAAAGGAACTCCCTGTCGTCGGAAGTTAGCAGTCGCAAGCCAGTGGCTCGTTCCGGACGTTGCTTCTTATGGTGCAAATGGAGCCGCAAGGCTAGCGACGCAGGGGGCTGCGCAAGGCAACACATTGAATTTGCCCCAGGTGCTTCTGCAATTGCTTGCAACACAATTTCCAAATGCATGTGTAATAACATTAACATTTTCATATTCATTTTTTGTATTCCCGCAGGGGAATTTATAATCTAATATTAAATAGAATATTTGCAGAAAGGAAACATTAAATTCTCATTCTAACATGAAAGTGCAATATTTACACCATGTCGAAAATATAAAAGTAAAAAATAGTTTAATATTTGTCTGGAAATAGGAATAATCACTAGTAATTCTAGTTATATCCAGCTTAATATCCGTTACGTTTTTTTGCTAGATAGAGGTAATTATAGTCATAATTTAATTAATTGGAAGTTAATCACGTTGATCATTAGAGTGTAAGTTATCCTTCACAAAACGAAACATTTGTATGCTAATTTTAAACTATTTATTTGTAAAAGGTGATTTGCTATTTAATTTTAATTCAGACGACGTGTTTCAATGTATTTTATTTCTTTATATTTTACTAAGTATCTCCAATGGTCCGGTTCTTCTTACTTTACCTTGGAAATGGTCACTCCCCTCCGATGACGTTTCTTTGGCCATGAAGCCTTCGATAGCACCAAGAACATAACGAAAGTCCTTCATGTGCGCACGTGGCTTTGCCAGTGGGATAGCGGTTAAAGAAGTTGGACAGGATGAGTAATCGATTGGCTTTGCTTCTTTCTTTATTTCTCTTCTTACATTCGCGCATGTACTAATGCAGTCGTATGTCTCAGCATGTACTTGTATCTTCTACATTTATCTGCGTTTACATCGTGGTTTACTTTTCTCTGGATGCTTGATCTCTCCAGCCACGAGAGTCTATTAGAAATGTTCTTTCTCTCAACTGGTATCCATTTGTTTCTTCATGTCAAGCAGCGTCTTATCGTTTCCGTAACAGGCTCAATAACTGATCATGTCATTTCTCCCGAGCGAAAACGAGTGTCTTACTCAAAAGTGTTCTCGTATAATCTCTACAACAAGAACTATTGTTTTATCGGCAAGTTAAAATTTATTTTATGTAAAAGCACATTTTACTAGAATTGGAAAGTCTTTCAGACGTGTACCAAGCTTTCCTGGATGTCATTGGGCGTTGAATAAATAACAAATTAACAATATCCAACACGCAATTTTTTCCAACACCTATGAATATCTATAAATGTTTTGTAGATTTAAGACTATCAATCAAGTGCTGTAGAACGCAGTTCTCACATTATAGGATGTGTGTATAAGAAAAATCGTGTGCTTCAATATATAAAAATATTGTAACTTTATTTCATGAGTTGGGGGACGTGGGTGTGAATGATTGCGGAGATGAAGAAGTGTACGTTTCTCGGCTTTTCTCCTTGATTTAACCATCCTATCCCGTTCTTTGTCCTGCCTTCTCATCCAATTTTATCTTGCGGCATCTCATTAAGTTGTACCGGCTGCTTTTCCCACGCGAGCTCGTATAGCAATGCGGGCACGCCCATAATACTTAGCGCCGAGACGTTTATTCGCTCCTAAGAAGCCATTGGCGCAGACGATATCGCCCATAAACGGAGATCCACGCTTTATGGCGATCGGCAGCGGAACAGCCTGCACTTCGCTCCGGCTTCGCAGGATCTAAATAGATCCCCTCTACACCTTCACTGCGCCACTCATACCTTGCCGCCACAAACGTCACAGGACTTTCACATCGCCTTTTTTTCCCTCTGCAACCAATCATTGCCGCCAGATTTACTAACTAGTGTCACCCGTTGGCGACATTCTTTAGTGTTTTTTTTTATTGCATAAAAATATATCACACCCACAGTACCCACTTCGGTAACTATATTTTCAAATCTTCATATAATCAGCCCCTGTTTCATTGGTTCAGCTTCTTCATAATTAGCCCACACTCTGTTATCGCCGTTTCTGGTCATCCTCTAAATTCTCTGCTCAACTTCAGAACAGTCTTGGACCGCGTGGAAGCTATTGTGAAATTTAGCAGAATATTAAAGCAAAATATTAAATCTCCTGACGGTCCAGTAGCAAAAAGTAGTTATGAACAATGGACAGGAATGTAGGAAGTTAGAAAATAAATATATCAATCCCCCATTTTGTCTATTCTAAAGATACAATAATACGAACAAATGAAATGTGGAACGTATTGTAATCAGCAAAAACAACCTTAGAGTGCATAAACAGGTTCGCACCAAGAGGTTCTAAAAACGATCTGCTATTAAATCTTTGAATCTCCAACATGCAATTGGTTTCGATTTCAAGGTCAGTTTAGTATTTACCCTTATATTTTATTTTCTTTCTGGACATTATACCATTGCATTTGAAAAATGCATGTTGCCTGGTAGGTCCTTTCTTTTTCTCTTGAATAGATTCATTTTTATTAGTTTCTAGATTTGCAATTTTTTTAATTCTCGACTTTAATCTTATAGTTGGTTACGTTTCTCATAAACCTAAAAGCTGAACATTTTAACAGATTCTCTACCATTCAATTACAGTTAAATTCATAAATCGGCACTTTGAGAGTTTTGAGAACAATATAAATATTTTTCTCTGTTTTGAGTGAGGATTTCATTTTCTAATGGTGTGGGTAGATTGTAAAAGACGAATGTATGAGCAAAAATATACGAAAATACGAAATATAAATGATAATTCATTGTGTACAAACATGTACAGGAATTAATAGCATTGCCGCTTAGGAGTTTAGTGTGATTTTTCAGAAAAGTTATCCCCAGGGTAACGTACTTATCGACGAATACTGGGGGAGGGACGATAGTTGTGTCTGGTGTCATTTCTTTCTCAGCTGCAAGCGAAGCCCCATGCTGATATAGCAGTGCGAACATTCGCCGCGGGGAGCGCTGATTCTACTTCCCATGTTAATTAGCACGGAGTCGTGATCGCCTCAGGCGCCCTTGCGCCTTCTTTGTTCGGCAGTCGGAGAGCTGAGAGCAGAGATGTCCACAAACACGGAGAGGCCGCACCATATATGGGTTCCGATTTGCGAATAAGGCCCTAAAATAATTGCTGATAAAATTCCAAGGGCAGTTATTCACCTTTCTGCTAATTTAAACAGAAGTTTCTAGAGAAAGACAGAATTATGACAAAGACCTTAATTGTATTCAAGGCAAGTATTTCGCAAGTATTCGAGACTATAAAAAACAACTCATATTTGAGCAATTCTTTTGTTCAAAGGCTTCTTTCTGACTGTGAAACGTAGTCTCTGTGTCATGGTATATGTTTGATGATATATCTTACGTCTGTGCCTCTCATTTATTTGAATTTAATTTAGAGCGGTGTTCTTTTTTTTCGTTGGCTTTTTTTGTTTCTTTTTTATTTTTGTTCCGTTACTTATGGCCAACCTGACGTCCTTGTAACTAAATGCAAGCAACTGTTTCCAGTTGCGTTAAATGATAGCTTGTTTTCTGGAGCCGGTCCCCGTTTCACTTGCGCTTGGTGGAGAAAACCTTCACATTTATATCTGCGATAGCATCATTCCTTATATTTCATTGTCTTTACATGAGAATGCCATACTCTTCAGTTCTGTGGAGTTATTGAAACGTAATCCAAGAATCCATTTTAATCCAGGAATGAAAAGTAAACCCTTTGACAAAACCCAAGAATAATTAATATGAAACGTCTAAAAGTCAAAAATCTTACTTCCCGCCTTTCTGTCCTGTCAATAAATAGTTTCTCGCACATTCATTCAATTTTCTTCACCGAAGAATTGTAAGAGTGAACGTGTGACATCGTTTTCTATATTGGGTTATTCAGATATGATTGTAAATCTACAAGCATAGTAAAATTAATTTCAGCTCCTTAATAGTGAGGTTACTAGGATACGTTTCCAATATATTTCAAGTTTAATCCTGCAGCATTCGTTTATTTAAAAGAGCGATGAAGAAATCGGACTCTTGCATTATCGTAAAGGTCACCAATGCCTTATCTAGAGGAAAGAATTCTGTGCTCTGTGACAACGTATTTTTCAACCACCCACCGTGTAGTTGACCGAAATCTCCGTGTGTCCCAAAGATCTATTTATTGACCGCTGGCGCAGCATTAGGGCAGGATTATTTTAGACTGCTTCGTTCCCCGCGACCCTCCGCGGCTGTTGACACGCCTAAGAGCTCCGGAGAACCTTGTTTTGTGAACAAACGCATGGGTATGTCCCTCAACAAACAGGGCCGCGAAGGAACATGTGTACTTACATAGACCTGACTCTTTAGCGTGTGTATATAGACTCAAGAAGAAAGCATCTCCTGCAACTTGTTGATGATAGCGTCGCCCTCCTGGAGCACCGGCGACCATCAAAAGCACTTGGCGTTCGCGGTTCGTTTTGATGCGGAAGCTCTTTCATTACTAGTCTCCCTACCACGAGAGGCGTGCCGACGACTTCTGAAGGGTGAATGACTGTCCTGTTTAATTATTATATTAATTACAACACGCTAACCGAATACAAGAATAATGTTTAAAATCGAGGTGTGCTGCGTTTAAGGAAATTAACGGACTACTTTTAAGAAAATAATAAATCTTTAGTCAGATGAAACGAATGTTAGTGTCAATTTACTTTCCTGATCTTACCTACATTTTGCATTTTTAGGACATTAAATTAAAAAACTTCATTAGCAATTATATGTAAAATTTCAACAAAGGAATTCCTTACATTTTTTAGTGCGTCTGAATGAGTCTCAACTCTTTAAATAAAACAAAGTATATGAATTGTTGATATATTGTGGATTTATAATCACTTCCAATGTTTTGATACTATGAAGACCAATTACAATACTTTTGTACATATGTATGAAGAACATGCATTTTCCTTATGGATTACGTCAATTATGATGTGAGGAAAATTAAAGCTGAAGACTGTGAAAATTGTCCGCTATCTTGCGTAAACTTTATGCAGCAAATCGCAGGGCATTACGGATTGAAGGAAAAAAGACGTAAATTGCAATGTTAAATGATTCTGGACATCCTAGCGACACCTGAGAATCCATCAGAAAAAACAGAAGCTGAGTTGAGTGACGAGAAATAACAGCCGAAGTTTACGGAAGCACACTATAAAATGAAATGAAAGTGCTGCGGTTATTGCATGATCCTCTATCAGTGTTGACGACCGTATAATATGCAAATCGATATCACAAACCTTCTATGGCAAATTGCTAGTATCAACGTCTAGCTAGTAAAATGTTCCTGCAATAACAAGTTACTGCTCGCCTCAGGAGCAATTTCCTGCTTCGACAGGTTGAACGTTGCACCTGTACGGTTGGAGATTACAGGAGAATCGTGTGTTCCGTCCATATGCATTTCAGATGGAATCTTGCATCTCATTTACAACCCATCTACCTCTTCGTGCCCAAACGCTCTTATTAACTCTTTTCAGGCCCTTCCTCTCATTCTATACTCCTTTACACTCTCCTTTAGAATAACATTATGTGGCTCCGTCAAAAATACTCGTACCTTTCTCTAGTTCATTGTCTTTTCTCGCGTCATCATAGTGTTTATTTTTTAATAATGTCCATTGCAAATGTATTATTGTACTTAGTTCGCGGATCCATGTAGGTGAAGGCATTTAAAATGCAGTACCATGTTCGTTAAATATTTCTGGTATTTTCTATAAGTCACGCAATTCAGCAGCATCGTTAAGAAATATTCGTGCTTATGCTGTAAAAAGTGCTTTAGGAATTTTAAGACTCACACGTCGTGTTTTATATTGGATAGTATTAATTGTTTATATTATATTGTGTTACATTATATACTAATATTTGCGTATTATGTTATTATTACAAATATTTTCATATGACCATCACTGTGAAACATGTTTATTTATGTTTATTTTCAACTTTTATTAACTTTAATCAATGCATTTCTTGTAATTTCAAAAGGTATTTGTTATTTGTTACAAGTATTTGTTATTAGGAGTTTTTGCAATTGTCATTGTTTTATTGCAGTAATTTTTATTTGAAGAGTATCATTTTATTGTAGAATACTACATCCCCAGAAGAAAACCCAAACCAAGAGTTGACACGTTGTAATCAAATAAAAAAAATGTTCATGAGGTCGTACTTCAGTATATGAAATTATGCGAAATAAATATGTTTACGGCAATAAATTTTCTTTATAAATTTGTTATTAACGTTCGAATTTCCATCTTAAAAATGACCCATATTCTTAAGTGGAGGAATGCCAATATTTTTTCAAGTGTCTTTTTTATTTTTTTCTCTGTGAACTCTCGTAAAGACATTATATAATTGAGGAATGTTTTATTTAAATATTGGCATCGGATAACAGTAATTATATCGTATTTCAGTAATATTGACTTAAGAGCATATCATGAAGTGCATTTGAGTATTGAACTTCGAATAACATTCAAGTAGTTTTCAAATATATTTTATATTATGTTGACTATGTTTTAACATTGTCCGTTTTTGCCTGAATGAGAAGAACTGTGTTTAACAATCTAATTTCAGGAAGATTGGAGATGTACGTCTAATCTATGAATTGTTGAATATAATTTTATGGCAAAACTTTCATATAATTTCTATCATTTTAGTATTTTTATGCATTGATAATTCCTTTTAAATTAGTAGTCGTTTACATGTTTGTTTGAGCATTTGAAATAAGCATTATTGCCATGACGGTTTTCTATTTGCAATAAAACTGTGAGTAATTAATGTCAGGGTGAAGATATATTGTTGCACACGTATACAAAACCTCTATAGCTGCATAAATTGCCGTCGGACGTATGGACTTGCAGTTCCGGATGCAAAAATTCCTTTACTATAATATTCTTCAGAATGCCACCGAAAATCATTCCTGGAGGACGTTCTGGCCAAATTGACGGCTTCGCGGGCGCGACCGTGCACGCGACTCGCCTCGAGCAAGCGCCCGCCGCGATCCTCTGGCGAGGCAGGCTCTCGGGTGACCGGGTCACAAGATGGCGGCGTGTGCTCCTGCGTCGGCCGGGCGCAGCGCAGCAGGTCGGGCGGCGGCGGCGGCGGCGGCGGCGTGCAGTGCGCGTGCGCGAAGAGATGGGCGCTGGTTGGCGGGGGGCGGGGCGGCCCCGAGGCCCGCGCCCAGACAATGGAGCAGCCGCCCTCGGCTGGCCGGGCCACGGCACTGCCGCCGCGCCGAGCGCCGCTTGCAGTCAATTACAATTGAATGTGAGGCAGCCGGCGCCATAAATAATTATCAAAATTATCGACTATGAATTATTCAGCCGCAGCGCGGGCGGCCGGCAGCGTTTCAAGCCGGGCTGCTGCCGCGCCGCCGCCGCCTGGCCAACCGGTCCGGGCCGCGCGTCGGAGGTGAAGCACCTCAGGGGCCCGCGGCCTTCCCACTGCGACTGCCAATCAGGAGCAACGGGTCAGCCGGCGAGGAGGGGGGGCTCCACCCCCCGCCGCTGCGCTCAGGCCCTCGCGCTGCCCTGCGCTCGTGAGCCCTCCGCGCCGCGAGGTGCAGCGGGCGAACTTTCGACACGCATCCGCCGCGATTTTCCACGTCGCCATATTTAATCGCCGCTAAACGACGAAATAAAAGTTAAGTACCCTGGGGCGCGCCGAGGAGAGGACGCACCAACGAGGTAATGGTGAGAGCTCAGCGGGTTAAGTGGCGCGAGGCCGGTGGGGCGGGGTGAAGCGGGGCGAGGCCGGGCGGGTGAGGCGGGGTGAGGGGATTGAAAGATGACTGATGAATGGACCGCGCAACGCTATCGGCCAACGCGACTGCGACGGCCCCGAGAAGAGCAGAGGGGCAGGGAAGGGAATGGACGGGACAAACGCAATAGGCACCTCTCGTCACGGGGCAACATAATAGCGGCGAGGTGTAGTTGGCGGTAATGATCACCGTGTGGTGCGGCTTGTAAGTGACCCTACGTTGCCTTTTTCTTAGACTTCTTTCAAGTCTCGTCTACCCGTGCTCCGCTCCTAAAATGCGCCAGAGAAATTGCCTTTCGTTTGGGGCGTTTGCCAGCAGTAAAAAAAGGGTTGGGCTATTACTTTTTTCAGAAATTAATCAGGCCGTAAATGGGTCACATCTGATATTCTTCTGCAATGCACTGCAGTAAAAAAGGCGTTATGCAGTGTGTTTATGAGTACCATCAAGCATGAATGACTCACAAAATTACTTTCATAAAATAGTCGTTTTATTTCTTGTAATTATAAATGTAGGATTATTAGGAGTGACAAAATGATAGTGTATTAGATCCTTCAAATTGTCGATGTATTCTCTACTTTAATAATATTGATTACGATATGTACAATTTGTTTCTAAACTGTATTTCGTGCTGCCCAAGTGTTTGAATAATAACATATGCATAATAGATTTACACCCTTATATTTATACAGAGTGCAGCATTAAAGTTTTAGTATTCAATTTATATATTTCATGTTGAGGATGACTGATAATGATAAAAACCAACAAATTCGTAGAAACATTAAAAATTCAAAGAAGAACATTACTACAGGAACTGTATATAGAGATATTGCAATTCAATGAAATTTATTTTCTTTAATCACGCAGTACGAGAATTAGCGTTAATGATACCTAGCATTCCATTAGAAATATCTTAGAAATGAATCTGACATTAAAAGTTTCTTATTCAATGTTATGTGCGTAAGAAGTATTTTGCTTCAAATGCAGAACTTTGAAATTTTACTAAGAAACTGATTTATTATCCTCCAGACACTATACTTTATTGAATTAGAATATATTTTATTTTCAATCCACTAAATTGTTTCAAATGAAGTACACTGAACGTACTTAAAAGCATTGTCTTAGACTCATAGACAAACGATACACAGCCTCATCTTCAGCTTACACGTTAATGATTCTTCTGTTGACATTCAGCCCTTGGTTTTGCTCGTTATTATTCATCCCCGTCTTCATTACCGGCACTTACGATCTCCGCAGCATCTCGATTCTCCTCCTCAATATCCCCTCCCGGCTGCATAAAGACGCTGCATCAGCGATGGGACGTCTGAATAAGCAGTAACATCCATTGACACACGACCACCATCTAAAAGGATGTCAATAACTGTCTGTCAAGTCCTGTTCATGAATGGACCTACGGCTCGCATATTCTCAGCCTCTTATCTGAAGATAGTGATGTTTACATCGATGCGTCGCCGCAGTGTGTAAGGGTGTCGATGGCGGCGGCGGCGGCGCAGGCGATATGGCGTCTGCAGATGTCGACGCCGATAGCATTGAGCGCGCGGGTCGCGACACCTTAGCGGCGTAACGACTCATTGTGCCGCCACGCGCGCCGCCTCCGCCGTCGCGCCGCGCGTTAACGACCACGCTCGACACCGCGCGCGCGATAAGCGCCTGTCGACGACGTGTCGAACACAGCGGCCGCGCCGCACGCGCGCGCCGCCGCCGCCGCTGCTGCGACGCAGGGCGCCCACTCCCGTGCACGCTGCGAACCGCCTCGCAAGCCACTTGAATTGAATTGAAATTGAATTGTGCCCTGTATGTTTTACGTGGCGAGACCGGGCCCATCGGGCCCGCTCTTCCGTCTGACACGCAAATTTCGCTACGCTCCTTTCACCAACTAGAGAGAAAGGAGGTATTTCTTGGGCGAGAAACAGGCGATTTGAATTAGCTCAGAGCGTCATTTAGGCTTGAGGATCTTTTACATGCAAGTAAATCTACGAACATGGGACAGCCGGCTTTACTTCCCCTCCGAAGAGCGGTACGTCGCCCTAAAAAATCCAACGCTTCGACGGGGTTTGAAACCCCGCCCCAACTTTTGGGAGCGCCCCCCCCCCCACCAAACCCCCCAGGGGTTTTCCAAGGGTACCGGCCTTTTTAAAAACCCGTTTTTTAAAACAAACCATCGCCGCCGCATTTACACTATCGCCGCCGCACCATTGCTGCCGAAAGGACAGGCGTCAAATTCAAGTAATTATTGGTTCCGGGCGTGTCAACTGCCACGTTATTTGGACGTGTACGTGTAGTGTTTGTTTTATCGTGGGAGGGGTGCTGTTGTCCCCCGCTGGTTGGCGAGATCGGGCGCCGTCCTACACATTCGCTTGCGGGGTTTTCCTCAACCAGGTATCTCCCACTAGCGTGTCACCTCTCCACCAGGGACAAGCTCTAATCTTGCGACTGGTGTCCATGAGTGATTGTGTAGCGCGTGTAAGTGAGCATGTGAAGAAAAAATTTCGGTCCATACCCTTTTGTTAGCGTATGTATCCGGCATTCGCGTGAAGAATCATAAGAAAACTACCGATCGGAGTACACGACTGATAAAAATGTTCATCCAGATAACGGATGAATTTGACCTGTCTAGCTAGATAGGGTCAAAAATCATCCACCATTAGAAGAACTTGAGCCCGAGGACCTTCCCGATAACGATGCTGTGGAAGAATATGGAGTTGCCGGTGCGCTTTCGTAGCCGATGGGTTTTTCAATAATTTCCGGACTTTCTGTAAAACCATGAATTTATGTTGTTATTTGATTTTTTCCTTTTTATAACTAGTATTATGTAGATTCATGTTTTGGCATGTGAAGGATATAACGTGTAGTGGGTATGAAACTAAAAACACGATGTTTACCCCATCAACCAAAGATGAAATTTTAAAACTTGATGTTCCTATTTTCTGATTATTTAATGTTACAACAGATACATACAGGGTATTTTTGGTCAAATTGCATTTTTACTTTATGGTTTTATATTGAAAATATGGTCTTTTAAGGTTTTCAAACTAATTTTGGCATTATATGAAGTGGTATTATAAAAATTGCTAAGTATTTTCATCTATGCTTCACATTTAGGTGACAATAAAGAAAAATAACTAACAGAATATCCTTTAACATTTCACATTTGGAGAGTACAAGACGTGATAAAGAAATTATGTGGATATAATTCTTATGAAATTAATGTGAACACGTGCCACGTCGTGAGTACGATTCTAGTGAAAACAGTCGTCATAATTCGTTCTGCGGAAAATTTCTTCTATCTTGGCGGAGTTGCGCTGTCATCCTTCGTAGTATTGTTTGGAAACATGCGGCGTCAATAACCCTCGCGAGTGTTTTAGAAGTTATTGCGTCGTTGACTGTCCGACCTCCACCTCTATAAAGAGAACCGTAAGTACATTTTATGAGTGGATGCAAAAGATTTCTTTCTTTCAGTTGATGGTTCTTTTACTCTCACTGAAAAACAAAGCTCACTCTTAAGAGGAAAGGGGTCTCAATGAGTGCCTATTTACCATTCAATAAACTAACCAAAAATTCCGGAGAAATCAGTAAAAGCATGAAAGAGTATTCCAGTGTGAACATAATTGGACATCTACAGTCAATCTGCAATGATTTGTAAATTCCTGAATATCAGGGTTCAAATTCGGAGGCTGCAAAGTGGATTAGTGACCCCAGGACCCCAGGTTGTGCAGTCAGCTCATTCGAAGGTCAAATCATTTTTTCACGGGGAGTTCCAAGAATTAATATTTTAAACGTCGGCTTGATTGTCCTTGAAGGGTTGAATAAGGCCATGGTTCGTAAGTTTCCCCAACGCTTCCAACAAACCAATTTATTTTCAGGCAACAACCGCACTTTGTTTCAAGGTATTCTTGTTCTGGTGTTTTTTCATTCTTTTACTTCTGTACGTGTCAAAAACTTTTTAAGTTATCTCAGATAACCATTTCGTAACTCGGTACCGATAAAATCTGAATTAAATAATCGTCCGTCAGGTGGAATAAAAAGAAATGCCTTTCGTCCCGACCATTATTATCAATTTCCACTTTCCAGCCAGCGGTCCGTCACGAGTTTCGCCGCGGCGCGAGGCAGGCAGGGCAGGAGGGAGGTGGGGATGGAGAGGGTGGCGGGGGCGGAGGAGGAGGCGGGGTGGGGAAGGAGTGGCCGTCGGCAACACTTGCACCTCCTACGCGCCTCCCTCCTTGCCTCACGGCATCGGTACTCGTCACGTCTTCACCTCCGCGGTCATCAAGCTGCAACCGCTTCGTATTTCTTTCTTCACCTTTCCTGCTTTTAATCTGCTTTGCTCTCCTTTAGTTAGCCTTTCTGTCTTTCATCCTCCCCACCGTGTCCTTCTTTCTTTGCAATATATAGTGCGCATCCATGCAAGGGAAACACGTTTCCGGTCAAGACGTTGTTCAATATCTAGAAGATTATTTGTTTTTGGACAACAATTTTGTTAAACAATAATCCCAGGATCACAGTATATTAGACAGAGCACAGTATCATCATAGTATATTACAAGAAATCTAAGGAAGAGGCTGTCCCAAAAGGTTGTGCGCTTCGCACGTTTTGACGGAGAAAGAAATATCCTTAACAAAGAGTCATCGAATGAAATTATTTTTTAAATGTTTAGTCGCATCAATTTTTGAGTCATTAGGGTATGAGTACTTTTGATACTTCACATCCATAAATCAATAAAAAATACAACTATACAAAAACATTATATAATTGACCATCATCTTACAGTAGTAAGATATTGTATATGGATAAACCAGTTTTTTAGTGTTTGTGATCATCTCTGCTGCCTCGCGTCTCTCAACACATATCTGAATGTTGAATTTTATTTAGTGCGAATGAAATATTGTTATTGCCACGTTATATTGTTACTGTCGTTGTTTTCCGCTCCATTCGATTTTTCTGAATTTTGCTTTCTGCTTCAAACTATTTTTCTTTGCTGTGATGTGTTCGGCCTCTCTAGTTCTGGATGTCATATTTTCACTGTCGATGCCTGATTATATAAGCGGAATACGTCTCCTGTTACAGAAGGAGAAAAACAGAAATTATTGAAGAGTAATTTGTCATTTTAAATTGTTTGAATATCCCTTGCAGGTCTGGCTAAAATTGCGGCACCTCGCAGCCTGTCATGTGACACTTGAAATTCACGACAAGTGATTTATAATAACTTCCAGTTTTCTCATACCCATGTATTATGCAAACACGCAAGGCACTGCAAAAAAAAGCGATTTACTCATTACATACATTACTTCTATGAACACCTTTGGTTATCAATTTGTTCACTTTATGGAAGAAATAAAAATAAATCAAGGTGAAGTTCGTTCATTATTCATTTCATGTCATACAATAATGAAAGAGCGAAATTTTCTCTCAATGCCTAGTCAAAGCAGTTAACACATATTGACGAGATTATGTCTTAGTAATTGAAAAAGGAGCTTTAATTGAAAACATCATAAAGAAGAAAAATAAAATGCGTATTATTCCATGAATATTACGCAAATTCTTAAAAGTAAAAGCTGTACTCTTTCCTTACGGTAATATACAGACAAACTCAACTACTTTACTCCTACTCAATCAAAAAACGCTTATTATACGCGCCTCTCAAAAGCCACATTGGTTAACGTTGTTGGAAATGAAGGCCAAATTCACAGCTTTAGAAAATTCAGGTACATTGATTACAAAAAATGTATATTACATCCAATATTATAATATTAGATTCTAAATTCTCTAATATCAAGCAAACCAAACTAAAACTATTGTATTTTAATAATCATACGCATAACTAACATAAATTATTATAATTTATCAATCTATTATCGTTTTTCCTTTTCCCAAAATATGCGTATCCTGCTTGAAATTCTTCTCTCACTCCACCTCGTCCGGTCATTTCCACAATCGAATGCGTCATCATCTCGGCTGCTCCGACCGCCACGTCCTCCGCTCGGCCGCCCCCCCCCCGCCTCGTCCCGCGCGGCGGGTACGTGACGCGGCGCGATCACACCCTCCCCGTCCTCGCCCAAATCGGTTCCCGTGCCTCGCCCTCCCGCCAACCCGCCCCCGCGGCGTGGGCTGCCTCCTCTCAAGAGTTACGGGCCCGCCGCCCCCGCCCGCCCACCGGGGGTAATTAAGTGCGCGCCACGCTCGGCCCCCTGCACCGCGGCGCCGCCTGCACGGCAAAATGGCCGCGCAAACGATGCGCCTTGTTTGCAACACAAAGAATTTATAAATGATTCACTCATTATTCACTGTTTTATTGCTTTCGAACTATTGCCTATTGTTTGACAAATTGATATTTACTCGTATATGACTTAGCTGTTTATTTGTTTTGACAGTCTTCTGACAGTCAAGAGAAATCTTCACTAAGTTCAGATGCACGCATAATCCAACTCTTTCAAATAGTAAGGATTTCGTAATAGTTCTTTATATCGGTGTATGCAAACAAAGTTTCCAAAGTCACGAAAATGAAATAAAGAGAAAGTATGCGTTAGTAAATCACCCACTTGTTTATTTTAAAGACATTTCTACACACGTATTGATGATAGTTAATCGGACCAAATATCCCTAGTTTGATGATTGTCGTCCATTTCAATCTACTGATATACGGAATCAAAATATATGCTTTGGGTATCTTATACGATAATAATAATAATAATAATAATAATAATAATAATAATAATCATCATCATCATCATCATCATCAAAATGTGGAGTGTAATTTCTGAAAGAAAAGATAAGGGTAAAAATGAAACAAAAATCAAATTATAATAAATTAAAGTTTCAATTGCTAAAGTTCTTTTACTCGTAAAATATCGACATTATTTGTATGTTCTCGTCTAGGACCAAAATATTTCTCGACAGAAGTTTCTTGACTTATTTATAAATTAGATTCATGGCAAGTATCAGGCTGTATTTTCATTCGCCTTAATATTACCCCCATAACAACTTAAATGACACGTGCGTGACTGTAATGAAAATGTTGTCCTGAGCAATATTTTGTGTATTCTAATTTGATTAACCTAAGTTCCTCAAATTTGGAAACAAATTAAAGACATGTATTCTACGAAAACCTCTAGTACCACAAGTTTATTTTTATATTTTACAGACTGATTAAACCCAACCCAAGTAGAAATAAGAATGTACCAATATATTTGCTTTGTATGAAAATATGTAAAAATGAAATATTCACTCCGGAATTTCGCCTCATCTTTCTCTTCTTTAAATCGATCGCATCGCAAATAATGCGTTTCTTCAAGGAATCCAAGTGCATGGCAACGCACGTCATGACTCACATCCGGCGCCGATCACACGACAAAGGCGCAGGAGGCAATGAAGCCGGGGATTCCAGAGGCCGTGGGCGTAAGTGGAAAATTCCAGGGGCCGGAGGGCGGTAGCGGCGGCGCTCCAAGTCCCGCCCACCGCGGGTGGTGGGCGAAGTGTCCCGCGGGCGGAAAGCGACCAGCGACCAGCGGCGGCGGCGGTGGCGGCGGCGGCGGCGGCGGCGGCCGCGGTGGGCGGACCTCCATGCTGCACAGCGGGGTGGCACTGTTGAGCCTTTATGGACTTTTAAACCGGGCCGCATTGTCTGAGCCGTTTAAAGCTTATAACGCGTACACGGTTCTTTTCAATCTGTGGCGTGTCCAATTATTTGAGAAACACAACACGCATTCTGAAAGTTACTTACTGGCCCTCCCGCTGAATAAACAGGTCTGCGGGTACAGTCCGCACGTTGTGTGTGTGAGACATCTGATGTGCGGTTACTAGTGTGGACGATAGTGATACAAGCTGCGTACAGACGTTCGCTGTTCAGGGAACCGAAAATGGGTGTGGGTTTTACCAGAAACATTTATCAATTTATTTGAATCTAAACCATCTCTACAAAATACCAATTTAGTTTTGTTTCCATTTTAAATTTCATTGCTGTCGCTGAGTTCTGGAAGTTATTATTTTCAGCGGCAGGCTGTGCTCATTTTGTTTTCATGTTGCACAAGTTTCGACCTGTTGGCAACTGCTCATTGATGCATGGATGATTTCATTCGACGATCGTTGATCAAAATTCATGTATACGAATGAACGACAATGCAGCCGAATGTTCATTGTCTTCCATTATAGTCACTTCGTAAGTATTATGTGTGTGAATAGTGCTATTCATCCCCCACCTTCCAGCCTTGAGGGCCCCACCCCTTAGACAAGAAACATGTGAGTAGGCGTCATGATAAATTACCGATGAACCAGTTGTGCTCCTTTTTACATTACGACTAATGTAGGAAGCTGCTTTCACAATATTGCAAGAACAGTAAACCTGTCCGAAGAACAGAAGAAAGTATTGTTCAGAAATGTCCTGTACGTACGTCGAAGTGTAATAGAAGATTTATTCTTTCCTAAAATCCTAAGAAGCCTTTATAAATTTAGTTCTCTTATTGAAAATGATCTTGATGAGAGTTGTTTATCGTATTGTAGAAACAAATTGTATTATAGAATTATTGTTCTTTTTAAATAAATATTAAGTTACTCTAAAAGACAAATGCTAATATTTTTTTACTCTTTTGGTCAGTATTATGAATATTTCACTCTGGAACTATTTCGACAATTTGAGATGGGCAGTGTTGGTCACTTGTTCTAAACGGACTCTCTTAACTGGGGGTTTGAACTTCCACGACTCTGCATGAAAATCAGTTTTGGGCAAATACGTGTGTCACACTCAAGAGTGAACGTCTATGAAAAACATTATTTCCGCATCTATGAGAACATTCACACATGTGTTTACTCTATTGTTTACATAGACATTTTAAAATATTAATTTAGCACCAATAATACGAATTTATAATGTATTTATTTCCGCGTTTTTTTATCTTTTCGAGATTTGTTAATTCATTTCTCTTCAATTTGTAGAAATCTATTTTCACTTAGAACAATGCATTATTTGACGGTGTATTTTCCTGTGGAAGTTGTATTATTATTGAAAAGTGAATAAATACGTATTATTTACGTATCATTAACTCCTACCCGCAAATACTTACAGACTCAAAGAAATAATTATCATGATGGATATACATTTATTTAAAGTCTCCACGTTAATAAATCTATTAAATAAATTTCTTTTCTTGCTATATGGGATGAATTATTATGTATAAAAGTTCGTCAACTCTGCGTGTTTCCAGCAAGCGTTGGGAACAAAAAGACCACAAACGAGCTTAGTCCCCCATGAGAATACAAACGGACGTACGTAGCAGCGGCTACGTTCTGTGACTCTTCAACTCCGTCAGCTCAACTCTCAACCCCCCGTACGGCGGGGCTCTGTGTAGGAGCGCCTCGTCAAAGAGCGCCCCGCCGCCGCACAGCGCGACAGGTGTAGCCCCAACAAACGGCAAAACACTCGCGCGCTGTCCGGTCGAGAATGGCGGCGGCTGTCGGGGGCGGACGTCCTTCCGCGGGGGACGCTCGGGGGTCCCACGGGAGACAAAAGCCGGCGGCGGTGGTGGCGGCGGCGGCGGCGGCGCGCGCTGCGGGGGGCGGCCGACGCCGCGACAGCCACGCTGTGTCTCCGCTGTCCGCCCCTGTCACGCCCGCGACACGCTTGGAAACGAAGTCGACTCGACTCGACTCGACGCGCCAGGTACGAAGCAGGCTCCACAAAAGTCACAACAGATAGCTACCGCCATTGTGCGCGCACCGAGAGTATTCAGCCCCCGGAATGCTGGAAAGCGTAGCAGCCCGGCGCGCCGCGAAGGCCGGCCCCTCCGCTCCCTCTGCGAGATGGTCTCTGTCGCTCGAGATGCCGCGGTTTTTTGTCAATCGGCAACACCGTGAATAACGAGAAAATTATAAAGGAGTTCGTGAATCCACAGTGAGGAATGGACCTTACGTTTTTTTTTGTTTATTGAGAAAGCGGGTTCGTCAATCCAGAGGTTTGTGTATTACTTGCTGAGGGAATGAATGTTTTACCTACAATACCATAAAAAACTAATTTGTATTCAATTTTTCTGAACTGTTCGTAATTAATTGTAAAATGAAGCACTGTCGCAGTGGGATTAAGTTTAAAATGTGTGTTTTCGGAGATGAGTTAGACAGCATATTCATTATGATAAGCACAATGGATGTTATATATCAGTCTGTAGTGTTGCTTATACTTCGATTCGTGTTCTTTCTTTAATGCATTTAGCGGCAGTGTAAGAACAGGAGTGCAATACTGTGAGTTTGCATTCTAAAACTCTTTCGTAAGACGCTCACTGAAATCTGAGATGTGTAAAACTCCCCCAAGGTATCGTTGCTTCGCAGACACCAGCGTTTAAATTTAAAACACTTCGTGACGACCGTAATAATTGCCTGGAGGTGTTTCCACCTGCTGCTTACCTTTTTACCTTGTCACTTAGTTAGAATTAAATCATAGTGTTTTCCATACGATATGTACATTAATTCTGTAACTTCAAAGAAATCTAAGTCATTCCACAAATCTATTTATATCGCAAAATGAAAAGTAAATTGAATCAATAGGTTTTACTTGAGTGAATCATCTACCCTTTTGCGCAAAGCATTACACTTCAACAAGAATGTTTGAATCACGCCCTCTTAAGTGCTTCCGCTCAATTACACAATATCCTCTACATGTAAACATCTTGTATAATTTCCGCAAACAGTCAGCAATTTCTAGAAAAACAGCAGACTCAATTCAAAAAGAAATATAATAAAAAACATTTCAAAAAAAAGGATGCCGTTGACAAAACGAAAGAGCATAATTTACTAACTTTCAAGAAACATTTACCGAACAAATTCCTAGGTTGTTCTCTTTCCGACTTATTTTGTCTAACACGAAAATTATGCCAGTCAAATAATTTGAAAAACACATGTCTCAATATATAATGGAAATTAAAAAAAACATGCAAATAGACACAATTTCGAAGGCCATATTCTTGTACAATTTCATTTACGACACATATTGCAGACAATTCGTTTACCATAAACTCGCACTACAAATAACATTAACCAAAGAATAAGAAATAAAAACTCATTAATGTTTAAATTTACCAGCAACAATGTTGTTAATGCAGTATGTTAACAGTAATAGAAAATGTGCAAAGAATACAAAATAATAACAAAGTTAAAATAATTTATCTCACAAGTAAACTACTTTATGTTTTCTACTTCATTTCAGTCCTTGCTTCCTCATCTCGAGTATTCACCTTATTGGAGAATCATAAGCCTGCTACAAAACATATCTGTCCAATACTAATTTACTCTGAAAGAAGCATTTGTTTTGGCGCTCTATAATTACAGAGTGATGCTGCTGACATTTGCAAACTAACTGCAAGTTCCAAACCATGTTTCAGCGATTCTGCTACGAACAAAAGGCGAATGCATAAGTACAAACATCAACGCGCGAGGATAGCAAGAATTAACAAGCGATTATACTCATTTAATGAGAGACCGTCCCAGCACTGTACAATCTGTAACTTCAATCACTGACAAAATTTGAAAAACAATACAAGAATTTTTAAGTTATTCTAGTATATTAGGTTATAAAATAGTCGGCTTCGATAATGTACTCGTATTATACCAATTCGCGGGTTCAAATCCGATCCGAAGCCTGATTTTAAGATAGCGATAAATCCTTCCTGTGCCTTTCTGCGAAGGAACAGTAAAGCTGGTGGTCCCAGTTGTAGATCTACTGCACGCTAAAACAAGCCTAAAACAAGAACTATGAGCTATATTCTAATCGTCTGCTTTTCCTCCCCTACCTTCCTCGCTGCAAACTTAGCGAGCATAATGAAACTAGGACTATTAAAAAGCACAAATAAAATTTGCTTGGTTAATGAAGGGAAGCCTTATAGCCAGAATCACGAAAAACACGACATAATCGAATATGAATAAATGCGCATTCTCTGCTAAATCTGTAATGTTCTAATCCGACAATTTCTTCCTGCTCCGCGCCGTGCCCGCCGTGCGGTGCGCGACGTGAGGTTAGGAGGGCGGTCGCCCCCAAGGCCAAAGGCAGCGCTCGCCCAGCGCCGCCACAACAACAACACAACCCACGCGCGTAAAAGGAGGAAGCACAACATCCCATGCGCGCGCACCTGCACCACACGTGCGCCGCAGCTCCCTGCCAGTGTCCGTATTGCCACCTGATGCACTATATACTTTGGCTGTTTCAAAACTTCAGGAACAATCAGAAACTTGAGTCTCTTTGTGATTTTAAGGCAAATAATATAATATCTACGAATAACCAAACATAAAAAAATATCTAAAATAATGCTTCATGTCTTTCGTCAGTGGCTTGTTTAATTAAGCTGCATGCCAAAGTATTCAAAAGACGTAAAAATCATTAACTCTTGTTTTATTTAACACTACAAAATCACCTATTCAAATATTTAGAAATGTTATAAACCCTCCCTTTTCGTGAAAAATAAATTATATGCGTATAAAAAACTATTATGCACTAAAGAAAGTTGTACATACAAGAAACAATCCAACGAGGAAACTAAATCATTGTTCTAAGAGATAAAACGATGTACCAAATATTGTGTTGAACTCAAGAGTACCAAAGAGCCTCTGTCGTAGATACTAGGATTATTGCATTTCTAAAAAGGAGCAACTCCGAGTCCAGCACAGGCTTACTAACAAGTTGATGCGAGAAAATCAGTCCGTAACCGAACCTCATTCAAAGAATCTCGACCGACTGCAAGGCTCAGCGGCTCATGGTCACAACGTCTTGCTAGTTTCGCGACCGGATGCCTAGATTCGAATTCAGATAGTGCGGATCCGACCGAATCAGGCTTCTTGACAAATGACTAAAACTTGAGCGCTCGTCTTTGCCCTCTGTCATCTTTCTCCTCACCTATTTCGCAAACCCACATACACCACCTAAAATACAATATGTCGTAAGATTGTCGCGAGTTTAAAGTTTCCCGCTGGATAGACCCACGGGAAGAAACGAGGGGAAACCCCTCTCCTTTGCGTAGGGGGCACCTCTGATCTACCTTTCCAGCCTAGAGAACACTTCCCACCACCCCGAATATAAAATAATTTACGACTAATGACCATACGATAACATCACCGAAACACTAAATATTCCAATTAATCGAAGAATCTAGCGCTGTAAGGAGTTTTGCACGACAAGCTTGTCAGCGATTAAAGCACTATCAATCTTCTACCATGTATAGTGTATTTTTGCATCACTTTGCGCTTCTGCACGTTAAGCAGAACATCAATATTGCAGTTCGGAATCTGTCCGCTATTCCGTTCAAAAACCCCATGAGAACGAAAGCACACTTTGCTCCTAGAGGCCGCTCCGCGGCGCGGCGCGTGACCTACTTCTTGACTCCGTTGACGCATCCTCATTGCCGCCGGCGACATGCGGGGCCCCCCCGCCCCCCCGCCCCCCGGGTTTTCCCCCGGGCCTTGGTTTTTTTATTTTTTTTCCTGTTTTTCGATAGCGCATAGCAAAAGACCGCGCTCCTACGAGAAATGTCTGCTCACATGGTCGCTCTTATCGGATATCCCGCTATGTGCGCGCGTTTTGTAAAACACCCATACAAATGAACCTGAATTCACATTCTAGAGATATCAGTAATTATCTAGAACGAGGAACACAACATCTACAGTGCCTTACTCCAAAAACATTTGCAAACATTGCAATCAACGATTCTATTAAATGCCAGTCACATCTGCTTGATGTACATTACGGCGAGCTGCTTTCTAAAGGCTAAAGTACTCCGCCGAATAAATAATAGCAAAGGCACTCCTGGGTCAAGTCCCTTTGGTCACGCTCGCCTGACCGTGTGTCTCCGACGAGAGGACAAGGAACCCTCACCCAAGCAGTCGTTTCCGGCGTTTATCGACGCAACTTTTCGTCCACTGCTCAAATCTGGAGCTAGCATGTTTATCAAAATGCTTATGCTGCAATACTTCACAAAAAAAATATGCAGCACCTCAAACAACGGAATTATTTATTATATTTTATTTTGTTATTTATTATTTTCCAAATCAAAGAAAATAATTATTCACGTTGTTTCTCCTTCATTTTCTACATTCATATTAAGCATTATAACAAAGTAAATACACAAAAGAAAAAAAATTAATAAATTCACATAATCATAAATTGAACACTTTTATACTGAAGTAATCAAGGTGCTACATAAATAGTCCATTTTGTCATAAATGTTTTATAATCCAAAACAGTAATAAATTCCATTAACTTTCTTATATGTTTTGATTCCTGTGTCAAAGTCTCAATTATAAATTAAATACACCATCCCCATAAAATATTCCCCCCCCTCCGCGCGAACATTTATATAGAGTACTTAAAGCGGACTTAAATATGTTTAAAAAACATTACGATTTCGATAACTTTTTACTACATCGATGTTTCCATTTTAACATCACGCCTGGCAGCGAAAGTCGCATCCCTGCCGCCCGACCTCCTTCTGCCGGCACGCGCCGGCTCCCGCGCGGCGCACCGCGGGGGGCGTCTTTATAAAAGTAATGACCGGGTCCTGCACGCTACACGCACGCGAGAACACGCGACACTAAACTCGAACACCTCCCCGGAAGGCTCCCGCCAGCGCGGCCGCGCGCCGGCCGGCTCCCACTCGCCAGCCCGCCCCTCATCGCCAGCGCCACCAGGCGCCCGCCACCAAAACCCACGGCCCGCGCCGCTACGCGAGTTTGTCACGAGGAGAATACAGCAGTTGACGGCAAAACTCGTCAGAACCTGATTCGATTCATTTACAACCAAAAAACACGAACAAAAAAAGTATTGATAAAAGGGAGTTTTTTGCACGGCATAGTGTTATAGCAATAGATTCAATCTAGATCTTCTGCACATGGTGCAGCTGCCACAAAATGATATATATATATAAATATATAAATATATAATAATATATAATATATAATATATATAATATATAGAGAGAAGAAGAGGAGAAAAGAAGAGAGAGAGAGAGGAGAGGAGACAGGGGAGGAGGGACCGATCGACACATAGAATACATGGAGGTACCACTGCCACTTAGCTATGGTTAGCTCCAAGTTACCTATACTCTTCTTCTTAGAGAAAAAAGTAGCGCCACTTCTCTCCTCTGTGGCCAATACCAGAGATCATAACAATCTTAACAATCAATTTATTATTTAATGTTACAAAATTTTTGAAAAACTGATATGCACCTAAGACTATCCATTCTAAATTATATCAATTCACCAGAAACAACTCAGTACTTATGAATAGAAAACCAAAAAATATTGCGTTCTTCAAAAATAAAATGCAACTACTCCCATTCAATAGAAAGTAAACAGCAGAAAATGCAAAAATATCTTACAAATTACAGCCTACAACAGTAGTTGCACACTACTGGCGACAAAATCCTGAAAACGTATTCATACATTTTTTAATCAATGAAACACCACATTGATTCCCAGTATTGCATTCACCATTCAGGCCTTAATTTTCCATTATCAGAATGGAGTGCTCCGTAGTTGCAATCCCTTTATGCACATCTTCGCGGGTTATATACAACATTGTTGAATTAAAAAAACGTGAAAAAGAGATACGTTTTCTATTCAATAAATTACCATAATAATGATTTGGAAAAAAACATTCTTCTGCCAAGAAATAGAAAAAAATATATAAATACAAAATAGGTATTTATCGAAGAATATGAGTACCCGTTATTTCCTTTATAGTATTAATTCAAAAAGGAAACAAATTTCTCTACATATGAAAGAATGTGCCCGCACAACAAGTTCAAGACTACATTCTTTTGGTGAAATCACACCTTCCAAACAATGGTACGTTATTGAAAAATGTAAGATATGAGCTTTCAAGAGAATGATAATCAGCTGCTTATGCATAGAACCCAAAATACTCATTTTGAAGTTCTGTACCAACCTAAACAGAAATTGATGGGTATACTTGCTGTTTTCCTGCAATCTAATTATTAGAATAGAATCATTCTCAGAAATACGCATCAACTGTTAAATGTTGAAAGTTACTGATCATCATATTACACTGTAAGAATTCAGGGAAAATCCACACGTTCTCCTGGATCATCATTTCATTTAGTGGAATGGGCCATGATTCAGTTTCTCGAAGAATTATTTTCGATGTGATCCCTGAAATAACATTCATGAGTATTACCTACATCAAACTAGTAGAAACCTGAACTTTTGCTAAAAATAAAAACTTCGAAGATATTAATAAATTATTTAAAAAGAGTAGCAACATAATTCAAACCAAAAAAAATTCTGAAAAAATATATCTTCCTGCCCTTATTCATAAACATTAAATAAAATGTTTGCAGTGCAAATTTTGGAAACTAGTAGAGGACGTCGTTCAAACACGACTACCAGGAACACGCACTCTCAGTTACCAATAACGCACGCTACATTCACCCACAAGAAGCCTCCCATAATTTCCCCTAACAACCGAGCCCTTTAAAAGAAAAACTTCGCTTTCATGCTCAAAATTTTCATACGATTAGCCAAGAGCCGGTTGAGTTCCTCAATGCTTCAACGTAATCGAACAAAATTGGCGTAAAATTTTTTCTGCGGAGTAGCGATCCTCAAAGCGCCGCCCACGGCATTGCTCCTCCTCACGCCGCAGCCGCCCTCGCCCTCGCCCGCGCCCGCAGCCCTCGCCCCGCAACGCCCGCTGCGCTGCACCCCTCTCGCACCCTTTACATTTAGATCCAAAAACCTTATCTTGTAACCCCACATCTCAAAAACTCAATAAGTTTTCGAACGCTCGTTTTCGGAGGCTATTGTAACGAGAGCGCTTTCAAAAGCCCAGAGCCGTCGAGCGTGGTGTGTATTAAAATTAATCTCTCCCATTACTAAGTCGTGTAAGCCGATTTCATTCAGGCGAGTGTCAGGGCGGAAGGGCGAGTAAACAGACGCGCCCCGGCGCGCGGCAACGCGCAGACGCTGCTGACTCGGGATGCCATGTGCCAACACAAAGGCACGCCCACATACCACGTCCCGGCTTACAAATGCTTGTACGCCCGCGTGCGGCGCCAAGGAGCAGCGCCCCGGGCCGGGTGAACGCAACGAGTCTTTGCTGAAGGAGTTAAAGCGGGGCGAGGCGGGGAAAAGAGGCGGTGCGGGCCGCCAGGAGCCGATGCATCTGCCAAGTTTTCAATTAAACGCCGTTATTGTGCGACCGAGCCGCCCACCCCCCCGGTCGCAGCCCAGACCACCGGAAAACTCTGGTAAGAAATCCGCAGTCCCCGCTCTGCCCGCTGTTGCTACCCCCCGCCCCGACGTTCTTCTCCGCTGCTCTCGCGGCGGCAGAGGTTAAACTCTCCGCTGACTCCTCGCGCGGCTGCGCGCTACGGACCGCCCGAAAACGTAGGCCCAAAGAGGCCGCCGACCGACCTTCGTTCTATGTGTTTACAGCCCGTTTGGCCGCTCATTTCCTTTTACCCTTCGGACAATACAAGATTAGTTCTCCTCACGCAGTCCATAAATACGAGGTTTTTGCCCTAAAGACTGAAAAAGACGTATTGAGTGTGCAAAGGTCCATTCAGCTTGCACCTTAACATTGCAGTGCTAACAAAATTTGACGAGAAAACTCAATATCGGAGGAACTAACAAAATTGATCTCGCGTTAAACAAGTTTACGTTAGAGCAACTGGAATAAAAATAAGTCTCCAGAGTTCTCACAAAAAGCACCTATAGTTGTTATGTTACATAACTGTACTGTAGTAGAAAATAACGCTTTTGATCAACTAATGCTTTCGTTATAATCAGTATCTACTCGCCGAACTCAGTAAATTCTATGATGAATAGAAAACGTTAAAAAGAGCCTGCATTTAAATCTTATGATCACACTAAGTAAATAAAAACCTAAAAAAAATAAACTGCGGAAGCCAGCAGGCAAAATACGTGCCGCTCTTTCATTAGTGCCCTTGGATTTATATCATATCTAAAACATGTATTAAACTAGATTGTTTATAAAAAACTTCTATATCGCAAATAACAAGAAAATATTTTGCTAGTCTATGTAAGCTGGTGTAGTGAGCAGCAACATCAGTACTCGTTCTCGGTCCCTGACTGTGTATAGTGCATCAGAATACGTCACTTAAATAATCTTACGAATGCTTACTTAGTAAGCATTAAGTCATTTCGACTATTGTTCCTTCCTGGATAGTTTCCTCCCTCACTAAGAAAGAGATTACCCTACTGAAAACAAAAAGAAAGTTCATTCGACCACTAACTCCCCTACATAATAATATTCCAGCCGTGTCGTTAAAAAGAATTAAACGAATTCTCAAACAGATGGTATCTGAATGGGAAAGACGTTGGAACAAGAACACAACATTTCTAAATGTACAATACTAACCAAGAAACTCCATTCAAATACGGAGGCAGCTAATCGCATCGCACCTGAACGTGGAGGACCGGCTTCCCTCTTCGATTGGGCTGCTTCCTTCATAACAGTCAACTACTATGTGGACTAATTATACTCTTCGTATCTTCGACTATATTTTTAGGTTTATTTTTAGACTGCATAGTTGTAGGCCCATTTATTTATGCGTATTGCGTATGTGTAATTAAAAAGACATTAGCCACAACAAAAAAAGTTGACATCAAAGACACCACCGTAGCACCTCGCCTAAAGCAAGTGAATGTAATAGCTTATAAAAGAGCACTGCCGATATGCGCCGGTTCACCTTCCGTTCGCAATCTGATTGCCCAAACAGGGCTGAAGCATCGGCCGGTCCCCCGCTGCCCCGCGCCGCGACGCGGCGGAGGGCGTGGCCGTGGGCCCGTCCCCGGCGGGGCCCCTCCTCTCCGCTGCGAGCGGACGCGCGCGGGACGGGAGTACGGCGAGCCGGCCGTTTGTCAGGCGAGAAATCGGCACCTGGGGGTGTTATATTGTCCGCCAGTACGCCTTCTGTTGTGGGGAAACATCGGTTACGTGCTCCCGCCCCTGCCGCCCCGCTGACGACTGCCGAGCGCAGGCGCCCGACGGAGCACAGTTGGCGAGCAGCGACGACCCCTCCGAGCGAATGCTAATACCACAGTTTTCGTGTTCTGAGTGCCACGAAAAGAAGTGAACAGAAAACGCGAATACCAATTCACAGGCACAAACTATTTGCTTTTATAATATACCTATAACTGACAAGTGAAAAAAATGTCAATGCAATTTACACCAATTACCATAATATCTGGTCGTTACGCGGAAAATCAAACACCTTAAAAAATATGCACTACAATCATTTATCCGAGCAGAGCTTTTTTAATTCGGGAGAGAATTTATTCTACCTACCAGCATTTAATGAACTATACTCTTAATATTTTTTACAAAGGAAAAATAAATTTTTATAATCTTTCTTTCACGTAATAATAAATGAGCATGTTGAGATGGCAATTTTCCTGAACCAACGAGTATCATGTCATCAAATAATTAACCGAATCTTACCTTTCCCATTTACGAAGGTGCTGCCGGAAGACGTGCGATTACATTTTAAAAAAACCATATCATCTGTTACGCTAAGACAGGCAAAATGCGATTTCCTCCATCTTGAACTACTTATTTGTTTAGTATGAAAATACAATTGAATTAAATACGACTTTTCGAAGTTGAATCCGAAGCAAAGGAGGGTCCTGCAGTATCCTGAAAAGAACGCTTATCGAGGTATATCGCTACGCCGCATTGATCTTATTTTCGGTCGCAAAACATTCTACTATCACTAAACCAAAGCCTTGAACGGGCGATACTCCCAAATTCCCCAACCCAAAGTCCCGCCCACTGTTGCCCCGGCAGACCTAGCCCTGCAGTTCAAAGAGCGCGCCCTGGCCGGCGCCCTCTCCCCTGAGATGTGCTTTAGTGTGACCTTTCCGTACATGATCAGTCTTCCGGGAACTTTCCCGTGCGGAGCGTGGCGCGGAGTCTTTCACTTAGCCAGGGGACGGAACGAGAGACGGGACGATGGACGGGCGAGACTCCTCCCAGAAGCACTCCTCGCCGGCCGGCCGCCGCCCAAGATCGCTCGCTCGCCCGCCCGCCCGCATCTGTCTTCCCCGTTACAGCGCCCGCCCGCCGCGCGCACACGCCAAATCCATACGGAGAACGAAGCTGCCGATGTATTCTGACAAAACTCGAATACGTGCTTCAACCCGTCGACGTTCGGAAGGAGCTTTTCCAAGTGAAACTCCTTGTCCTGCATTGCTTTGCCGCTTCAAATCTACTTCAGATTGATTGATTGAATGAAATACAGATGTCTCTAATAAATGCTTACAAATTCAGAACGTGTAGAGATCAAAAGAACCCTTTGGCCAGGTAAACATATCAGGGTATAGCACACGGTGGAGTCGTATCCATTACCAGTCGCAGGGCCCTGGTTTAGGTAACCCTACATGCACAGTATGTTCAACAGATTCATGAAATCTCCTTGACTGCATCCCAAACAGAGTGACTTCCCGTACATTTGTAAATATATTTGCAATCTTTACCTAAAAACGGGGGCGGGGGTGTTAAAAGATACACATTCCGTTATTTGAAAATTCCACTATATATTCACTGCTGAAAAGTTATCACTTCGACCCCTTACATTCCTACAAATTTGTAACATTTTACGATCACCTGTACTCTGTTTTTAGAACGCTCAAACTGTTAAAATATTGGTCGGTGTGAGAGGGAAGGGAAAGAAACGAAATATAAAACCAATGTATACGAATTTCTTTCACACCCGATGATGGCAAAACATCGTGTTCCAGAATAAGCGAAAAAATAAAACTTTTTTTTAAACTGCACTTATAATTCTAAAAGAAAAGAAGGGATTTCCCAAGTAAAATTAAAAACTATCGTTAAACTTGTTGATGGTTGTTTTTTTGAAAGTAAAATCAAAGGTTTTTAATTCTTTCAATTTTGAAAATAAGTTACTACATAAAATTATGAATATAATTTTATTAAAAATTTATTAAATAAAAATTATTAAGTATAAAAATCTAAAGAAATGTTGTTCTTAAAACATAACCTAAAGAATTGCCCAAAAACCTTTGCATCGTTTAATAAATATAAAATAAAAAAAGTGAAAATGTACGACATGTAGCGACAACAAAAATATCTGGAGAGTACGATCTCAATGATTCAAAGCATATCTCACTTGATTCTCACACTGATAAACAGGGACCAAAAACGAAGAAACATGTGTTGACCTATACCAATGAGTTCAAGACTTTTTTCTTAATGTTTACCATTCAGCCTTAAACATTGTAGATGTTATCAATGATTGCCCAAACATTCTAGTAATCGAAATTGTTCTGCTAACGCAAGTTCTTTGTCCAAACACCGAATTCGATTAGACCCTTCATTAACCAAAATCTTATCTTTTCAAGTGTATTATCCAAGAAATTTCATTCAATTTCAGCTCATAATTTTCATTGGGAAAAGAAATGTCACAGTTGTTATTTTCATACCTAGTATTGCATGAGATAAAAATACCGACGCATTTCAACATCATCCCTAGCTGTGTTCGCGCCGTAATTTATTTGCCAGGTCGTCGAAACGAGCCCGTTTCACATCTGAACGTCGTTTAGCGACATTCAGTATACAATGATGCTTGCGAACACATTCACTTCAAAGGAATCAAGTTGTGAACAGCCAGTCGGCAGGGCGCTTTAGGACATCAGAACAACGTGACTTCGACTTGAGCACGCCTTTGCATTAAAGAATAGGATTAGGAAAGAATTAAAATGGTTGTGGTATTGAATGGTAGAGGAGGCTGCGGACATGCAATGAGCGAAGAAAAGGTCGGCGTAGGCGTTCTGAATGCAGAAGGCGAAAAAAATCAGAGAATGACCGATGCATTAAGGAGGAAAAAGGGAGGGCGGAAAGGATATTCGGCATTGGCAAAATGATTATGAGATGGGAGAAAACTAGAGAGTAATGATGGAGGTCAAGGTTAGTGGTGATGGCAGATGGTTGAGGTCGAGGATTGGAAGGGAAGAAAAGAGAAGCGAGAAAAATGATAGGACGAAGTTCCGCAGAAGAAAAAAAACAGCAAATAACACGCCAGACCAGCATGGCTGTGGAAAAAATTAAAGACGAAGATTGCCGAACGTGAGTGAGAAGATGCAGTAATTGCTTCCGTCGCAGTCAAATACTTAGGTCTGTAGTCCCGTAAGTGTAGTAATCATGCCACATTCCTGGACGCAGGTCGTTACTCCATTGCAAAAATTAAAGATTTCACATCACCTACCCAGTGGGGATTTTCTCTCTGATATCTTCCGAACGAACACCGCCACAACTTACCGAGGAGCCTGCGGAGCCAGTAGAGGGGCGAGGCGGAGGGCGAGGCGTGGCGTTGGCGGGGGGCGGAGGCGGAGGCGGAGGCGAGGCGGAGGCGAAGCAGGCGGCAGGGCAGGCGGAGCGGAGGTGCGGGGATGGAGGCGGGAGGGGTCGGAGGGCGGAGGGGGCGGAGGGGCGGAGGGGCGGAGGGGCGGGAGGCGGAGGGGCGGGAGGGCGGGGCGGAGGGCGGGGAGGCGGGAGGGCGACGGAGGGCGGGAGGGCGGGAGGCGGAGGGGCGGACGAGGGGGGCCGGAGGGGCGGAGGGCGGAGGGCGGAGGCGGGGAGGAGGCGGGAGGGCGAGGGCGGAGGCGGAGGCGGAGAGGCGGAGGCGGAGGGCGGAGGCGGGAGGCGAAGGCGGAGCCGAGGGGCGGAGGGCGGAGCGAGGGCGGAGGCGGAGGCGGAGGCAGGCGGAGCGGAGGCGGAAGGCGAGGGGCGGGAGGGCGGGACGGCGGAGTGGCGGGAGCGGGAAAAGGGGCGGAGCGAGGCGGAGGGCGAGGGGCGAGCGGAGGCGAGGCGAGGCGGAGCGGGCGAGGCGAGCGAGGGCGGAGGCGGCAGGCGGAGGCGAGCGCGGATGGGCGCGAGGTGGAGCGGAGGGCGAGGCGGCAGGCGAGCGAGGGCGAGGCGGCGAGGCGGAGGGCGGGCCTGCTCAATTGCATTGCGCGGGCGTTGGCGTGCAGGCAGCGCCCGCCGCCGCGCGCCGGCTAGCGCCCGGCCCGGCGCGCGCCGTCGACCTTGCTTACAGATCCGACGCCCGAAACTTCTTGCCGCCGGCGCTGCCTGCAGAGCCGCCGGATCGTAAAATAAACAATGACGCTTCCACC
>BOPP01000109.1:4266180-4282971 GCA_017312745.1 Gryllus bimaculatus
GCCCCTCCGCCTCTCTAACCTCTCCGCCTAACTAACCTCTCCGGCGATCGTGCGTCCTTCGTTCCTCGCTCGTACACGCTGGGATAGCTCAGCGGTAACAGCGTTGCCTCTGCGCGACGGCGATCGGGAGATGCTGGGGTTCGGCAATCGAGTCAGAATCAACCATTGTCTGGAGGAGAATTTAACCACTCGGCTGCTGACGGTTCTGTCGGTAGTTTACCGTGGTTTCTCCCGTCAATGACGAGTGAATGTTGGAGCAGTATCTTATCAAACGGACCGCGATTCTCCCTTCCTCATTCTTGACCCTCTGCTCTTACACACTTTTACACTTACATGCTCATTCCACAATACCACATAGGTCAGGAGACAAGTCGGAAACCTACTGGCTCCCGCAGGCTCCCTACAGGCTAAGTTGTGGCGGTGCTTCGTTCGGAAAGATATCAGAGGAGAAAAATCCCCACTAGGGTAGGTCGATGCTGAATCTTAATTTTCAATGGAGTAACGACACTGCCACGTCCAGGAATGTGCCATGCATTACTACACTTACGGGACTAACGACCTAAGTATTTGACGCGACCGGAAGCAATACTCACTCTCTCACTCACTTCGCACACTCTTTCGTCCTTTATTTTTTCCACAGCCCATGCATGGTCTGGCGTGTTATTTGCTGTTTCCTTTTTCTTACTGCGGAACTTCATCACTATATTTTCTCGCCTTCTCTTTTCTTCCCTTCCAATCCCTCGACCTCAACCCATCGCCATCACCACCTTTAACCTCTGACCTCCATCATAACCTCTCTAGTTATCTCACCATCTCATAATCATTTTCCAATGCCCGATATCCTCTTCCGCCCTAACCACTTTCCTCCCTTAATCATCCGCGTCATTCTCTGATTTTTTCCGCCTCTCCATCGCCATTCACAACCCTCCGCCGCATCCTTTTCTTCGCTCATTGCCATGCCGCAGCCTCCTCTACCATTCAATACCCCACAACCACTTTAATTCTTTTCCTACATCTCCTATTCTTTAATGCAAGGCGTCGCTCAAGTCGAAGTCACCGTTGTTTCTGATGCTCTAAGCGCCCTGCCGACTCGGTCGTTAACACCTCTGATCCTTTGAAGTCGTAATGTCGTTCCCGCATCACTTGTCATACTGAATGTCGCTAAACGACGTTCAGTGTGACAACGGGCTCGTTCGAACGACCTGCACATAAATTACCGCGACAAGAGCCAGGGATGATGTTGAAATGCGGTCGTATTTTATCTCACGCAATACTAGGTCCATGAAAATAACAACTGTGACATTTCATTTTCCAATGAAAATATGACTGAAAATTGAATGAAATTTCCTTGGATAATACACTTGCAAAAGATAAGATTTTGGTTAATGAAGGGTCTAATCGAATTCGTGTATGGACAAAGAAACTGCGTACAGAACAAATTTCGACTTACAGAATGTTTGGGCAATCATTGACTAACATCTACAATGTCTAAGGCTGAATGGTAACTTAAGAAAAAAGTCTTGAACTCATTGGTATAAGGTCAACCACTGTTTTCTTCGTTTGGTTACCTTGTTTTTCAGTGTGAGAATCAGTGAGATATGTTGGATGGGCTATCCGGTTGGCTGGGCCAACATAAACTCTGGCCGCGGAAGCCTACGCAACCATCAGTGAGATATGCTTCGAATCATTGAGATGGTACCTCTCCAGATATTTTCTTGTCCTACATGTCGTACCATTTTCACTTTTTTTTATTTTATATTTATTAAACGATTCAAAGCGTTGGGCAATTCTTTGGGTATGTTTTAAGAACCAACATTTCCTTTAGATTTATATTAATAATTTTTAATTAATAACATTTTTTAATAAAATTATATTCATGATTTTATGTTGTCAACTTATTTATAAAAATTGAAAGAATTAAAAACCTTTGATTTTACTTTCAAAAAAACAACCATCACCAAGTTTAACAGATAGTTTTAATTTTACACTTGGGAATCCTTTTTTCTTTTTAGATTATCAAAGTGCAGTTTTAAAAAAAAAGTTTTATTTTTCGCTTATTCTGGAACACGATGTTTTGCATCATCGGGTGTGAAGAAAATTCGTATACATTGGTTTATATTCGTTTCTTTCCCATTCCCCTCTCACCACCGGACGCCAAGTATGTTTAAACAGTTGAAGCGTTCTAAAAACCAGAGTACAGGTGTCGTAGAAAACTGTTACAAATTTGTAGGAAATGTAGAGGGGTCGAAAGTGATAACTTTTCCCAGTGAATATATAGTGGGAATTTTCAAATAACGGAATCGTGTATCTTTTAACACCCCCGCCCCCGTTTTTAGGTAAAGATTGCAAATATATTTACAAATGTACGGGAAGTCACTCTGTTTGGGATGCAGTCAAGGAGATTTCATGAATCTGTTGAACATACTGTGCATGTAGGGTTACCTAAACCAGGGCCCTGCGACTGGTAATGGATACGACTCCACCGTGTGCTATACCCTGATATGTTTACCTGGCCAAAGGGTTCATTTTGAATCCTCTACACGTTCTAGAAGTTTGTAACATTTATTACGAGACACTCTGTATTTCATTCAATCAATCAATCATACGGAAGTAGATTTGACAGCGGCAAAGCACCATCGCCCCACGGACAGGAAGTTTCACTTGGAAAAGCTCCTCGAACGTCGACGGTTCGGAAGCAGCGTATCTCGACGTTTTGTCAGAATCAACAATCGGCAGCTCGTTCCTCCCGTAATGCGTTTGGCGTGTCGCGCGCGGCGGCGGGCGCTGTAACGGGACGAAGACAGATCGCGGCGCGGCGCGAGCGCATCTTGGGCGGCGGCCGCGCCGAGCGAGGAGTCGCTTCTGGGCGGAGTCCTCGCCCCGTCCCATCCCGTCCCGTCCCTCTCGTTCCGTCCCCTGGCCTAAGTGGAAGACCTCCGCGCCCGCACCGCTCCGCACGGGCCCACAAACGTCTCCCGGAAGACCCTGATCATGTTCGAAAGGTCACACTACAAGCCACCATCTCAGGCGGAGAGGGGCGCCGGCCAGGGCAGCGCTCCTTTGAACTGCAGGGAGGTCTCCGCCCGGGCGCACAGTGGGCGGGACTGGGTTGGGGGAAATTTGGGAACGTAAATCGCCCGTTTCAAGGCTTTGGTTTAGTGATAAGTAGAAAATGTTTGCGACACAGAAAATATAGATCAATGCGCTACGATATACCTCGATAGGCGTTCTTTTCGGATACTGCAGGACCTCCTTTCGCCTTCGTGAATTCACTCGAAAAGTCGTATTCTAATTCACAATTGTATTTCTCCATACTAACAAATAAGTAGTTCCAAGATGGCAGGAAATCCGCATTTTGCCTGTCTTTAGCGGTAACGATGATATGGTTCTTTTTAATGTCAATCGCACGTCTCTCCGGCAGCACCTCGTAAATGGAAAGGTAAGATTCGGTTAATTATTTGATGACAGATACATCGTTGGTTTCCAAGGAAAATTGCCATCTCAAACACGCTCATTTATTAATTACGTGAAAAAGAAAGATTATAAAATTTATTTTTCCTTGTAAAAAATATAAGAGTATAGTTCATTAGAATGCTGGTAAGTAGAATAAAATACTCTCCCGAATTAAAAAGCTCTGCTCCGGATAAAATGATTGTAGTGCATATTTTTTAAGGTGTTGATTTTCCCGTACTCCGACAGATATTATGGTAATTGGTGTAAATTGCATTGACATTCTTTATTTCACTTCGTCAGTTACTTAGGTATCATTATAAAAAGCAAACTGTTTGTGCCCTGTGAAATTGTATTCCGTTTTCTGTCTCACTTCTTTTCGTGCACTCCAGAACACGAAAACTGTGGATATTCCGCATTCCGCTCCGGAGGGGTCGTCGCTGCCGCCCACTGTGCTCCGTCGGGCGCCCCTGGGCCGCCTCGGGCAGTCCGTCAGCCGGGGCGGCAGGGGCGGGAGCACGCCGATGTTTCCCCACAACACGACAGCGCGTACCTGGCCGGACAATATAAACACAGTCGCCGATTTCTCGCCTGACAAACGGCCCGGCTCCGCCGTACTACCCGTCCCGCGCGCGTCCGCTCGCAGCGGAGAGGAGGGGCCCCGCCCCGGGGACCGGGCCCCACGGCCCACGCCCTCCGCCGCGTCGCGGCGCGGCGCAGCGGGGGACCAGGCCGATGCTCAGCCCTGCTTTCGGGCAATCAGATTGCGAACGGAAGGTGACCCGGCGCATATCGGCCAGTGCTCTTTTATAGCTATTACATTCCACTTGCTTAGCGAGGTGCCTCCGGTGGTGTTTTGATGTCAAACTTTTTGTTGTTGTTGCTAATGTCCTTTTGTAATTACACATACCAATACGCATAAAATAATGGGCATACAACTAATGCAGTCTAAAAATAAACCCCTAAAAATATAGTTCAAAGATATCGAAGAGATATAATTAGTCCACATTATGTAGTTGATGTTACATGAAGGAAGCCACGCCCCACTCGAAGAGGGAAGCCGGTCACCTCCCACGTTCAGTGCGAATGCGATTAGCTGCCTTCCGTATTTGATGGAGTCTCTTGGTTAGTATTGATACATCTTAGAACTGTTGTGTTCTGTTCCAACGTCTTTCCCATTCACGATACGCATCTGTTTGAGAATTCGGTTTAATCTTTTCAACGACACGGCTGGAATATTATTATGTATGGGGAGGTTAGTGTCGAATGAACCTTTCTTTTTGTCTTTCAGTAGGGTACTCTCTCTTCTTAGGTGAGGGAGAGGAAAACTATCCAGGGAAGGAAAACAATAGGTCGAAATCGACTTAATGCTTCTAGTAAGCATCTCGTAGAATTATTTAAGTGAACCGTATTCTGATGCACTATACACAAGTCCCAGGGACGAGAACCGAAGTACTGATGTTGCTGCTCACTACATCCAGCTACATAGACTTAGCAAAATATTTTCTTGTTATTTGCGATATAGAAGTTCTTTATAATAAAAAATCTCTAGTTTATACATGTATCATTAAGACTATGATATAACAATCCAAGGGCACTAATGAAAAGAGCGCACGTATTTTGCCTGCTGGCTTCCCGCCAGTTTATTTATTTTTAGTTTTATTTACTTAGTGTGAATCATAAGATTTAAAATGCAAGGCTCTTTTAACGTTTCTATTCATATAGAATTTACTGAGTTCGGCGAGTAGAATACTGATTAATACAGAAAGCATTACGTTGATAAAAGCGTTATTTTCCTACTCAAGTACAGTTATGTAAACATACAACTAATACGGTGCTTTTGTGAGACTCTGAGAGACTTTTATTTTATTCCATGTTGCTCTAACGTAAACTTGTTTAACGCGAAGATCAAATTTTGTTAAGTTCCTCCTCGCATATTGAGTTTTCTCGTCAATTTGTGTACACTGCAATGTTCAAGTGCAAGCTGAATGGAACCCTTTGCACACTCAATACGTTCTTTCATCTTTAGCTACAAAAACTCGTATTTATGGACTGCGGTGAGGAGAAACTAAATACTTGTATTGCTCCGAAGGGTACAAAAGGACAATGAGCGGCCAAACGGGCCTGTAAACACATCGAACGCAAGAGTCGGTCGGCGGCCTCCTCCTTGGGCCTACGTTTTCCGGGCGGTCCGTAGCGCCCGCAGCGCGCGAAGGAGTCAGCGGAGAAGTTAACCGCCGCTCGCCGCGAGAGCAGCGGAGAAGAACGCGTCGGGGGCGGAGGGGGTAGCAACAGCGGCAGAGCGCGGGGACTGGCGAAATTCATTACCCAGAGTTTCCGGTGGTCTGGGCTGCGACCGGGGCCGGGTGGCGGCTCGGCTCGCACAATACCGGCGTTTAATTGAAAACTGCAGATAGCATCGGCCTCCTGGCCGACCCCGCACCGCCTCTTTTCCCCCCGCCCCTCCGCCCCGCCTTTCAACTCCTTCACAAAGACTCGTTCGCTTCACCTCGCCGCCCGGGGCCCCGCTGCCTCCTTGGCCGCCGCCACCGCCGGGCGTACAAGCCATTTGTAACGCCCGGGACGTCGGTATGTGGCGTGCCTTTGTGTTGGCACAGCGCATCCCGAGTCAGCCAGCGTCTGCGCGTTGCCGCCGCCCCCGGGGCCGTCTGTTTACTCGCCCCCTTCCCTGCCTCCGCCCCTGAATGAACTCGGCTTACCCGACTTAGTAATGGGAGGAAGATTAATTTTAAATACACACCGACGCTCGACGGGCTCTGCGGCTTTTGAACGCGCTCTCGTTACATAGCCTCCGAAAACGAAGCCGTCCGGAAAACTATTATTGAGTTTTCGAGATGTGGGTTACAAGATAAAGGTCTTTGGACATCTAAATGTACAAAGGCGCGCGAGAGGGCTGCAGCGCGCGGGCGTTGCGCGGGCGAGGGCGCTGCGCCGTGAGCGCAGAAGAAAGCCGTCGGCCGCGGGCGCTTTGAGGATCGCTACCTCCGACCAGAAACCAATTTTACCCCAATTTTGTTCGAATTACCGTTGAAAGCAATTGAGGAACTCAACGGCTCTTGCTAAATCGTATGAAAATTTTGACCACCTGAGCGAAGTTTTTCCTTTTAAAGCGGCTCGGTTGTTAGGGGAAATACTGGAGGCTTACATTGTGGGTGCAATGTAGCGTCGCGTTATTGTAACTGAGAAGTGCGTGTTTCCTGGTAGTCGTGTTTGAACGACGTCCTTACTGGTTTCCAAAATTTGCACATGCAAACATTTTATTTAAATCGTATATGATACGGGGCAGCGAAGAATATTTTTCAGAACTTTGTTTGAATTATGTTGCTACTCTTTTAAATAATTTATTAAATATCTTCGAACTGGTTTTATTTTTAAGCAAAAGTTCAGGTCTTCTACATAGTTTGATGTAGGTAACTACTCAATGAATTGTTAATTTCAGGGATCACAAACGAAAATAATTTCTTCCGAGAAACTGAATCATCGGCCCATGTCCACTAAAATGAAATATGATCCAAAAGACGAACGTGTGGATTTTCCTGACAATACTTACAGTGTAATATGATCATCAGTAAACTCTTCAAAACTACTTTAAGAGCTTGATGCGTCATTTCTGTAGATGATTCTATTCTAATAATTAGATAGCAGGAAAAACAGCAAGTTATACAATCAATTTCCTGTTAGTTGGTACAGAAAACTTCAAAATGACGTCATTTTGAGGTTCTACACATAAAGCAGCTGATTCATCATCTTCTTTGAAATGCTATATCCTTTACATTTTTCCATAACGTACCTTTGTTCCGGAAGGTGTGATTTCACCCAAAAGAATGTAGTCTTGAGCTTGTGTTGCCGGGCACATTCTTTCATATATACGAGAACATTTGTTTCCTTTTTGAATTAATACTATAAAAGGAAATAACGGTACGCTATTATTCTTCGATAGATACTAATTTTGTTATTATATATATTTTTTCTATTTCTTGGCAGAAGAATGTTTTCTTCCAAATCATTATTAAATGGTAATCTTATTGAATATAATAACGTATCTTCTTTTTCACGTTTTTTTTTAAATTCAACAAATGTTGTAAATATAACCCGCGAAGATGTGCATAAAAGGGAATTGCAACTACAGAGCACTCTATTATTGATAATGGAAAATTAAGGACCATGAATGAGTGAACCAATACTGCGGATCAATCGTGGTGTTTACATGTGGAATTAAAAAATGTATGAATACGTTTTCAGAGCTTTTGTCGCAAAGTAAGTGTGCAAACTACCTGTTGTAGGCTGTATTTGTAAGATAATTTGCTGCAATTTCTGCTGATTTACTTTTCTATTGAAATGGGAGTAGTTGCATTTAAATTTTTGAAGAACCAATATTTTTGGTTTTCTATGTCATAAGTAATGATGTTGTTTCTGGTGAATTGAATATATTCTAGAATCGATAGTTTAGGTGCAATATCAGTTTTCAAAAATTATTGTCAACATGAAATATAAATTGATTGTTATGATGTTATGATCCCTTCTGGTATTGCCACAGAGGAGAGAAGTGCGCTACTTCTTTTCTCTAAGAAAGAAGCACTAATAGCGTAACTTGGAGCTAACCATTGCTAAGTGCAGTGTACTCAATCGTCAGTCTATGTGTCGCATCGGTCCCTCTCCCCCATGCCTCTCTCCCTCACTCTCCCTCAATATCACTTTTGTGCATCTGTACATGTGCAGAAGATCTAGATTGCAATCTATTGCTATACACTATGCCATGCAAAAACTCCCTTTTATCAATACTTTTTTGTTCGTGTTTTGTTGTAAATAGAATCGAATCAGGTTCTGGAACGAGTTTGCCTCAACTGCTGCTATTCCTCCTCGTGCACAAAACTCGCGTAGCGCGCGGCCGCTGGTGTTATCGCTGCGGAGACGGCCCTGGTGGCGCCGATGAGGGGCGGGTGGCGAGTGAGGAGCCGGTCCGGCGCGCGGCCGCGCTGGCGGGCAGCCTTCACGGGCCCGAGGTGTTCCAGCAGTTTAGTGTCGCGTGTTCTCGCGTGCGTGGTAGCGTGCAGGACACCGGTCATTACTTATAAAGACGCCGCCGCGCCGCGCCGACCCGCGCGCGCCGGCACGAAGGAGGTCGGCGGCAGGGATGCGACATCGCCTACCAGGCGTCGATGTTCAAAATGGAAACATGGATGTTAGTAAAACGTTATCAGAAATCAGTAATGTTTTTAAACATATTTTTAAGTCCGCTTTAGTAACCTCTATATATAATGTTCGCGCGGAGGGGGGGGGATAATTTTATGGGGATGGTGTATATTAATTTATAATTGAGACTTTGACACAGAAACTCAAAACATGATAAGGAAAGTTAATGGAAATTTTATTACCTGTTTGGATATATAAAAAAACATTTATCGACAAAAACTGGACTATCTTATGTAGCACCCTTGATTACTTCAGTATAAAGAGTGTTCAATTTATGATTATGTGAACTTTATTAGATTTTTATTTCTTGTGTATCTCACTTTGTTATACATGCTTAATATGAATGTAGAAAATGAAAGGAGAAAAACAACGTGAATAATATAATTTCCTTGATCTTGGAAAATAATAAAATAACAAAATAAAATATAATAAATAATCCGCTTGTTCTGAGGTGCTGCATATTTTTCTGTGAACGTATTGCAGCCATAAGCATTTGATAACACTGCTCAGACTCCAGATTTGACGCAGTTGGACGAAAAAGTTGCGTCAGATCAAAACGCCGGAAACGACTGCTTGGGTGGAGGGTTCCTTGCTCACTCTCCGTCGAGAGACGACACGGTCAGGCGAGCGTGACCAAAGGGACTTGACCCCAGGAGTGCCCTCTTGCTATTATTTCCTTTGGGCGGAGTACTTTAATAGCACTTTAGAAAGCAGCTCGCCGTAAATGTAAATCAAACGCAGAATGTGACTGGCATTTAATAAGAATCGTTGATTGCAACTGTTTGACAAATGTTTTGGAAGTAAGGCACTAGTAGATGTTTGTGTTTTCCTCGTTCTAGATAATTACTGATATCTCTAGAATGTGAATCAGGTTCATTGTATGGCGTGTTTACAAAAACGCGCGCACATAGCGGGAACTATCCGATAAAGAGCGACATGTGAGCAGACATATTCTCGTAGCGAGCGCGGTCTTATTGCTATGCGCTATCGAAGGAAAATAAACAGGCGACGGCGGCGGGGCGCATCGTCCGCCCGGCGCAATGAGGAAGTGCCGTCAACGGAGCTCAGCACAGTGGGTCACGCAGCCCGCGCCGCGGAGCGCCCTCTACGGACGCAAAGGGCTTTCGTTCATCAATAGGAGGTTTTTGAACGGAATAGCGGACAGCATTCGACTTCAATATTGATCGTCTGCTAACGTGCAGAAGCGCAAAAGTGATGCAAAAATCACACTATACATGCGTAGAAGATTGATAGTGCTTTCAATTGCTGACAAGCTTCGTCGTGCAAAAACTCCCTTACAGCGCTAGATTCTTTGATTAATTGATAATTTAGTGTTTCCGGTGATGTTATCGCCTATGGTCATTAGTCCCGTAAATGTATTTTATATTCCGGGTGGTGGGAGTGTTCCTCTATGGCTGGAAAGGTAGATCAGATGGTGACCTACGCAAAGAGGAGAGGCGGTTTCCAGCCTCCAGGTTTCTCTCCCAGTGGGTACCTCTCCAGCCGGGAAAAACTTTAAACTCGCGACAGATCTTACGACATATTGATATTTTAGTGCATGCAAATGTGTTTGCGAAATGGGTGAGGAGAAAGATGACAGAGGGCAAAGACGAGCGCTCAAGTTTTAGTCATTTGTCAAGAAGCTGATTCGGTCGGAAATCCGCCACTATCTGAATTCGAATCCTAGGACATCCGGTTCAGCGAAACTACAGACGTTGTGACCATGCAGCCGCTGAGCCTTTGCAGTCGGTCGAGATTCTTTGAATGAGGTTCGGTTACGGACTGATTTTCTCCCATCCAAACTTTGTTAGTAAAGTCCTTGCTGACTCGCAGATGCCTCCTTTTTAGAACATCTGCAATAATCCCTTAGTATCTACTAGACAGAGCCTCTTTGGTAACACTCTTGAAGTTCAACACAATATTCTGGACCATCCGTTTTACTCATTACGAAGAATGATTTAGATTTCCCTCGTTCGGATTGTTTTCTTTGTATGACACTTTCTTTAGTGCATAATTAGTTTTTTATACGCATATATTTATTTTTCACAGAAAAGGGAGGGTTAAACATTTCTAAATATTTTGAATACGGTGATTTGTATGTGTAAATAAAAACAAGAGTTAATCGATTTTTACGTCCTCTTTGCAATACTTTGGCATGCAGCATTCAATTAAAACAAAGCCACTGACGAAAGACATGAACATTATTTTAGATATTTTTTATGTTTTGGTTATTCGTAGATATTATATTATTTGCCTTAAAATCACAAAAAAGAGACTCAACCGTTCTGATTTGTTCTGAAAGTTTGAAACAGCCAACAGTATCTAAGTGCATCAGGTGGCAAACAGGACACTGCAGGGAGCTGCGGCGCACGTGTGGTGCAGGTGCGCGCGCAGGATGTTGTGCTTCCTCCTCTTTACGCGCGTTGGGTTGTGTTGTGTTGTGGCGGCGCTGCGCGAGCGCTGCCCTTTCGCCTTGGGGCGGCGACCGCCCCTCCCCCTAACCCTCACGTCCGCGCACGCACGGCGGGCACGGCGCGAGCAGGAAGAAATTGTCGGAATATAGAACATATACATGTCTTGCACGCAGAGAAATGCGCATTATATTCATATTCGATTATGTCGTGTTTTACGTGGCTCTGGCTATAAGGATTGCCTTCCATCTAACAACGCAAATTTTATTATGCTTTCTAATAGCTCCCTAGTTTCATTATGCTTCCTAAGTCCTAGCAGCGAAGGAAGGTAGGGCGAGGAAAAGCAGACGATTAGAATATAGCTCATAGTTCTGTTTTAGGCTTTGTTTTACGTGCAGTAGATCTACAACATGGGACAACCAGCTTTACTGTTCCTTCTGAAAGAAGGCACAGGAAGGATTTATTCGCTCTTAAAAATCCACGGCTTCGATCGGATTTGAACCCGCGAACTTGGTATATACGAGTACATTATCCGAAGCCGACCTCATTTTCATACACCTAATATACTAGAATAAACTCAAAAATTCTTGTATCTGTTCTTCAAATTTTGTCAGTGATTGAGTTTACAGATTGTACAGTGCTGGCGACCGGTCTCCATTAAATAGAGTACTAATCGCTTGTTACTTCATTGCTATCTCCGCCGTTGATGTTTTTGTACTTATGCATTCGCCTTTTGTTCGTAGCAGAATCAGCTGAAACCATGGTTTGAACTTGGCCAGTAGTTTCGCAAATGTCACAGCATCACTCTGTACATCTATAGAGCAGCAAAACACAATGCCTTCTTTTCAGAAGTAATTAGTATTGACAGATACTGTTTTGTACAGGCTTATGAATTCTCCAATAAGGGTGAACTAACTCGAGATGACGGAAAGCACGGACTGAAATGAAGTAGAAAACATACAAGTAGTTTACTTGTGAGATCAAAATTATTTTACATTTGTTATTATTTGTATTCTTTGCACATTTTCTATTACTGTTAACATAAACTGCCATTAACCAAACATTGTTGCTGGTCCAAATTTAAACCTTCAATGAGTTTTAATTTCTTATTCTTTGGTTAATGTTATTTGTAGTCGCGAGTTTATGGTAAACGAATTGTCTGCAAATAGTGTCGTAAATGAAAAATTGGTACGAAGAATATGGCCTTCGAAAAATTAGTGTCTATTTGCATGTTCTTTTAATTTCCCATTATAATATTGAGACATGTAGTTTCAAATTATTTGACTGGCCATAATTTCGTCGTTAAGAACAAAATAAAGTCGGAAAGATGAACAAACCTAGAATCTTGTTCGGTAAATCTGTTTCTTGAAAGTTAGTAACATTATGCTTCTTTCGTTTGTCAAAACGGCATCCTTTTTTTGAAATGTTTTTATTAATATTTCTTTGAATCTGAGTCCTCTGTTTTCTAGAAATTGCTGAACTGTTTGCGAAATTATACAAGATGTTTACATGTCAGAGGAATACATTGTGTAAATTGACGGAAGCACTTAAGAAGGCGTGATTCAAACATCTTGTTGAGGTGTTAATGCTTTGCGCAAAAAGGGTAGATGATTCACTCACAGTAAACCTATTGACTTCAATTTACTTTTCATTTTGCGATATAAATAGATTTGTGGAATGACTATAGAATTTCTCTTGAAGTTAACAGAAATATAATCGTACTATATCGTAGGAAACACTATGATTATTCTAAGCTAAGTGACCAAGGTAAAAAGGTAAATACCTTTTCCTCAATGAAACAGTTGTTTATATTTTCTCTGAGCGCAAATATTTAAGGCTAGGGGAAGAGCGATAGATGTCAAATGAATTAGCAAAATGATGCGAGTTTCATAATAAGTATTATTCAATCATATACTGTTACTTAACTGAAGTTCATTGACCAGCAATGAGGTACAATTATCGCCGATGAAAACAATAGAATTTCTTGAGGTTACAATTCACAAATCATCGCAACAGTGAGTCCATGATCATTAATTGTATTTCTTAAACTTCCACCAATTGAAACTATTATCTTTATTGTAGATATAATCTTTACGTGTAATTTAATATCTATATATACATTGTCCAATCAAATTATATCATTAATTTCATTTTAAGATACATATGTGTCACGATAAATTGATTATTTGTTTGACTCATTTTAAAAATTAATGAATTGAATGTAAGGATCCTGAAGATTCTTAAAATAAGTGATGCGGTCATAATTTAGCTTGTCTCAAGCCATTCGGAAAAAGCGCCCAGTGGCGTATTCCCAACGGCAATTATCTTAGAATGTAATTCAGTGTAAGAAAGTAATTAAGGGACGTGCCCCGAAGTTGAAAAATAGTCGCAAGCTGATTTATTGCGAGGAGTTCTGGGACCAGTAACAGCCGTGTCGCGCTGTCGAACATAGGGTTCCGTGGACAGTGGTCGCGGGCAGCCAGCACGTCCAGGTGTTTGGCATTTTCCGCATTCCTTGATTTCGACGGCCGCATCGTTGGGAGCAGGAAGCGAGGTCGGGAATCGCTCCCCTGGGGCGCCGATACAAAGCCCAACGCTACCCTCCAGCCCCCCCCCCCGCCCCCTAGCTCCGCACGCCTTTAGGCATCCTCTCCGCGCGTTTCCCGTCCTCAACAAGAGCTTCTTCCGTCTTCCTCCTCCCCCCCCCTTTCGTACTTCATTGCTTCCTCGACTTTTTCTCCTTTCCTCTCTGCTCCATTCTGCTTTCGACCTGTCGCCGTTTTCACTGTCTTTGGTTGGCACTAGAATCACGACTATGCATGGAAATAAAATGCAGGAAGTAATTTAATTTGTTATCCTTTGTACATCATTGTTTCTACCGACAATAACGTTTCATTTTCATTGCTTTTGATGCTGTAAACATGTTCGTCTCTGATAATGCTTCTTTTCTCGTGCTCAGACCGAACTCCATTACCACGACTGTTTTCAATTTTTTCTTCAGCTTGGGTTTGTTCTATGCGCACAGGAACTTGCGTACTTCCCGTTTCAGAATCTAAATGGTGTTATGCCCATAATCACTGTCACAAGTGGCGGGGCAACTGTGACATCGATACTTCCTGCCGTTCTTCCTGCAGACTGCCTCTTACAACCCAGTCAGGGACACGACTTTCCTCTCGCTACAATCACCACCCGCCTACCTCCACCGCCGTATCATCTGTGCGTCCATCGCGTCGCAGCCGTCAGCTGCCAGCCCAGGCGGGCCGGGCCGGGCCGGGTCTGCTCTCTCGCGCCGCTACGCGCCGGGGGTTAAAAAACGCGCCGGTCGGAGACGGGGGGGAGGGGGGAGGGGGGCGGCCGGTCCTCCACGCCGCCGCCGCCGGGCGCCTCGCGACCGTGGAGGGGAGGCCCCGCCCCCGCGGCGTTGCCGGGTCGCGCGGCCGAGCGGAGCGGAGCGGAGCGGCCGCGGCGGCTGCCCGCTGAGAGCGTGACCCTCGCCGCGGAGCCATCACCGCGCCGCTCACGTGTGCCCACGCCGACGCCTCACGTGCCGGGGGCGGCTTTTCAAGGAGCGTAACTGGTAGTGGGGCAGTTCTCGTTAACGAATTTTTGGTTATTTGTTAAGTAGTTCCACGTGTCTATTGCACATTGTTATCGTGAAGTTAAATCGTAAAAGACTGCTATTGCTAATAATGACATGAAAAGGAAAGTCTGCCTATTATATGTACTAGTACAGGTAATCTTTGAAAATTGAACAGCGAAAGTTTTCTAAATGTAGTGTGAATGAAATGGAAATTATGTTATTGAAAACGCCTTGCAGTGCTCTATTAAATACAATATTTTATTTTGTTAGTCTTAGATTAATTATATGACGTTGAGTGATATTTCCAAATAATAAAACCGAATTACGGTATTTTAAAAATCAGCGACCTGCGTGACCAAAAATTATTCTCCAACACCTAAAAAATAAAGAAAAGAATAAAGTATCTTATCATTAATTTACAATAATGTGTTATGTTTATTCATAGATGAAAGTATACAAAAGATTTCATGTATTCAGCGCGTTTGTTGACTCATTTTTAACTACTTTTTATTGATAAAAACTGTTTCAGCAGGGAATAAATATGCCATATTTTCTCTGCGAATAATTTATCACATTAACAGTATCTAATAGATTGAATCTAGAATCTTTTTTCACATCACTTTTAACAAGAATGGATACAAAACAATATTAATATCTTCAATATTCTACAATAATTACAATCGCACTACCTTTACACGATCTCCATCAATGTTAATAACACATAGTACAACTCGTCGTTTTCTTCTGACCCTTATGAAGGAAGTGGTGCTTTACAAACACATTCCCGTTATATGTGTGACGCAACGTATCTTTCATTTTACTGCGACCTTTTGATGCGCTCATTTTATTGCCTCGGTGCACACAGGAAAGACTGAAGACAAAATTTATGAGCTATTCTTTACTAGTCATCTTCGATTGTTTGCTGTGGCACTTGAATGCGTTGTAAGTCATAGAAGAATGTTATATTAGAAAAATATGTTGTTGTTAAAATTATATTTTTCAACTGACAAGAATTCTGTACATTTTTAGTGATCACTAACAATTAGTAAAATATTTACACATCGATTGTAAGCTACTGTGTTCTGTTTTTAATTTATTATATGTAATGAAAACATGCCACCACACATTCTCCGGAATTTATCATACTTCCCAATTAATTTGGTTTAAAATCAGACTTATTATACAGACTTTTTTGAAATTTGAGAATAACAAGAATTTTGAAAGAAATTTGAGAACGACAAACGAGAAATTTGCTGAAAAAGAAAATTGGTTGGGACCATTCGTGCAGTGGTCTACTCGCAAAACTATTGATTTTCATTTCTCTTACTAAGTACCATTTGTGAATTCAACTAAATTCTTATTGAATACTACAAATACTGCTGATAGTAATAATGGATCCAGGGGAATAATTTATCTCCGAGTGATACTATCCCAGAGTGATACTATCCAACATATCCTGTTATTATCCCATTAAGTATGTTTTCGGATTAAACACATTATAATGAACACATCTTTGAAAATGGAAAATCATATAATATTATTACATTGAACAACTGGACACAATGCCAACCCCTAAATTGAAGGAACGAGCCAGCCTCTGGCGTCGCATATGCGTGGCTGCGCGTGAATAGCGCTGGTCCATTTCGCGCGTCAGATTGAAGATGCGGCATTGATAACGAAACATCGATGTTACCAAACATAGATGTTCAATATTAAAACATCGATGTTGATATTACAGACAAAAAACTTGATGTTTTTAATTAAATACCGGTGTAGAAACCTCAAACATTTAATTCTCGTTCAATGACTGCTCGTTGAACATAGACATTTTAAAAAAATCATTTGGTTCGTACGCATAAGTTGACAATGGGCCATCAAGTATTATGTACAATTTAAATTTTATAAAATTGTTATTATGGAAATTTTTCATTCACAAAACATATCGAAAACTTTGAAATATCCAGCCCAAAACGACGATAAAACACATCGTCATTAGTGTATCACTAGTAAAAAACCGATGTTTCTATACAAACATCGATGATGTTGACAAGGATGTCGCATCCGTAGTTCCGAGCGCTGGCGCCGCGTGTTGGCGGCCTCACATGTACCGTGCAGGCTCCGCGCCCTCCGACCGCC
>BOPP01000109.1:4282993-4305875 GCA_017312745.1 Gryllus bimaculatus
CCCTCTGCACGCGCGACACCCACTCGTAAACGCCCCCGCCGCCGCGCCCCGGAGAAGGCTCAGAGGAAAGTCCGTCCAGCCGGTGCTTCCCAGAGGGTGGCCGTGAACCCCGTGACGGGCTGTGTGTCGCGGTTACCGTGCATTTATGGTTGCGGTCGCATGGCCGTTTCAGCCGCAGTGGTCGCGAGAAACCATTGTCATTGCGGTCGGCTCGGCGTAATGGAACATAAAGCGGCGGCGTATTAATTGAGGAATGAAGCGACGGGCGGCGGAGGCGGCTGGGGAAGAGGAGGCCGAGGTCGGCCCCTCGGCGCCCTCGGGCGACAGGGGACAGGCGACACCGCCGCGCCGCCGCCGTGCCCGAAGGGTTGCCTACCCAGCGCTCGTCGCGGCGCTGGTTGCTGGCTTGCGTTCAAACTGGAGACGTCGGAACACGTAGTTGCGAGACCTCGAGTGAAACTTTGAACACTGCCCGGTTTGCAGTTCCATCCCCAACGGTGATGGGTGTTTGACAACACCTAAATATGTACCACCATATTTCTCCGTCTAGATGTGAGGCTTTTCGACACTATCTCGATCGAGTTCAATCGATGTCTGGTAGAGAATTCTAGTGGCCGGCTTTTCTGATCGGTAATTTTCCGTGATTTCTCCGATCAACGACAGGCGAATGCCGGAGCGGTAGCATAACAAAAAGGCCACGGACCGCGCCCCATCTTTCCTTCCTTATCCTTGTCTCACCCCTTGCTTACACACATGTACACTAACATGCATTACACTACTCACAAGCCGGAAGACCAGTCGGGAGCTTAGAGCTTCTCTTAGCTGGAATGGTGCAAAGCTGGTGGGATATACCTGGTTGATGAAATGATTTAATAGCCCCCTTTCTTTCTTAAAAAACAAAAATATTGCAAGATCTTATAATATTAAATGATTTAACAGCTCCTTTCTTTCAGTTCTAAAATGTTCATTTCATTTTTTTAAATTTAAAATTATTAGTAATCTATTTATTCTAATTGTGTTTCTTAACTCACGTTTTCAATTTTTTAAATATATCTTCTACTACAAAACTGATGATGGCTATGTCGTCGAAAGCTGCTTGTATAATAAACAATATGACGACTCACATAATTATTTCATTGTAAATGTCAACTCAATATCACCACAATACCAATTTTTTGATTGCTTGAAACATAATTTAAATTATGTAGAACATACCGTAAGTCAAGATGTACACTAATAATGACTGGACATACTTCAATGTTTTCGTGCGCCAACAATTTTATTTCGTTTCAATGAATCTACTAAACTAGTACATCAGTGGCATATCTTGCGGTTTCATATTAGGGACTGAAAGTTGGTTTTTAAATTATTAAATTCTATTTGACAAGTAGAAGTAATTTTCTATCCTTTTTGGCAAAATGTTCTATAACATCTTTCTAAACATAGGCTTTTGACATTTTTCAAAAATTAATTCCTTCTCTCTCGAAAGCAAACCCACCCTCTGACACTCTTCCTTGTGACGTAGCACTTATGAGATATATGTTGATTTTTTAAGGGCCAAGCAACTTCTCTCCATAGAAGATCTTGTTGCAGGAGCTAAGAACAACTTGCAAATTTCTCTCGTTCTGCTAATGCAAATTTAATTAATTGTTTATAAGAGATTGCAAAGCACCACACTTTTCCTTTAAAAATATATTCTTTTGATATAAATTACTATTTATTTATCTATTTTGTACTTTAGAGCAAAAAATTCAAAGAATTTTTCATAGTTCTTAAAACATATTTAAAAATCAGATTGAGGGAAGTGTGTGTTGCGATGTTTATGAAAACCAGTCACTTAAAGAACTTTTTAGTTTTCAAAATTGTCAAATCTTGACGCTCTACTCCCTGTTCACTCAGCGTGCTGTTAGACAATGTTGACAATTATCTCACAAAATAATATTCTAGAGAAACGTATCCTAACAGTTTTATTTTCTTTTAAGTTGATAAAGGTCAAGTACCCCCGACGTATTGTTCTTTACATCATCAAAGCAGTCCCTTATTGGATTTTTTTAAAGTACTGTAATTTTGGGCAAGAAGAAGCCATTGCCATTTGTTTTGCTCTGCTGTTGAACGGTCAACGTTTATGGTTTAATAATTCCAACAAATCTATTTTTGTATACTTCTCGGTAATTTAATTTAGAGTTACTTTGGCTGGCATTTGAAATGATTAAAATATTGTATTGGATATATCTTGAAATATTGAAGCGCTTTCCCAATAAGATTTTGTAATCGGATTATATTTTGCCATTAAATACGCAATATCTTTGCGATGTCCTGTCACACACTGGTTAGATCTGACCTCTGAAACTTAGTTACTGAAAACCCAGGAACCAAATAATATCGACAAGACGTTTTATAATTTACAATTTCACTTTTCCATTGAACTTTTGATCACTAAGTTTTAATAGCTCACTGATCAAATTCTTTGCTCCTTACCGAACGTTTTCAGTCTCAAAATTCATTGTAAATAATATTTACAGGTAGAATATCTCTTCATACTCTTCTGAATATTTTTTGTATTTGTGAAACTCGTTCGATTTCAGACATTTCTTTCCTAGAAAGAGACTAACAAAATATTAATTTCCGCCTTCCATGTAGCTATTCTTGTGGAATACAACTAAATAATATAATGTCGAAGTACTCGTATTTTTTCAGTGTCGTATTAATACGTTTTAATAAAAGAGTTGGCCTTCCACTTAATATTATTTCTGTCTTCTCGCTAAGTAGACGATCCATTATTCACCAAGCAATTATCGAAGACTCCATTTTCGGAATCGAGCTTCCCAATCGCTCAGATTTCGTCCTGAGTTGCATTTCTCTTCTCGTCGCAGACGGAAAAGTTGCATAGCACAGGCACAGGCTCCTCCAAATGCTCGTTCAGGGGCCGGCCTGAGTACGTTTGCGTAGGACCCGTTCATACTCTGGCCGCCCAGAGTATGCTCGGCGGCACGCCGTGAGCGGCCCTGTCGATTGCACGCGACCATCTCGAGCCATTAGGACTGCGTGGGTTTCATTGGATTGAAATAATGAATAAAATACATACCGAATTTAAAAATAATTATAATTCTTTCAGGGAAGCATCGCCTTCATAGCGGACATAGAATAAACGTCTTAACTCTGCATTAATATTTTTCATATTGATTTCAAAGTATTACATTTGGCGTTTCTACTCCAAATAGGTAGGCAGTTTATTTGCATTCTGGAACGAAAGTATTGATTCAATGTCTTATAAATTATCAGTCATAGAATTTCCTTTAATTTGAATTCAACCTTTTTCGCAAAGATCACATATATTCAACTGAGTTTTATTAGTATGTCTATATTGCGGAAAGCTGTAAATGAACCATTTCGCAGTTTATTAGGTTTTTGCAGTAAATGAGAATAGAGGTAAGGCGCTCTTGTGTTGACTCCATCATTACTTTCAATAATATCTGTCACATTATAACTTTACCAAACACATTTTGTTTTTGTTTATAGATTATATGATTTTAACTTACAATTCTGCCAGGACGAAAGTCCATAACATACTTTTGAAAGATTGGTGTTTTAACCAATTTAAATACAACTTCACTCTCTCAAACTCAATATTGATGTTTTGTTTTATTTATTTCACTTTCATTTATTTTTACATCTTACTAAATACAGTTAGAGCACGATATTCTTCCTTACTCCATCAGAACAAGGTATGTCAGCATTAAAAATGTGAAATTATATTAGCTTTCCTAATTTGGGGAATGCAAATAGCTACATTATGTTCGTTATATTTGATATCACTACGGAAGATTGTCACTAATAATTTACATTACAAATTAAATAACATTATTCTCAATAAATTAATGACGTACTTTTCTATTAGCGTATAACATTTCACGCCTCATTCTTTTTTTTTGTTTTTTAGCCATTGAGAAATGTTGATGTTCGACTAATGAACGAAAACATCGAAACGTGTTTGACACAATATTTCAACAGGATTTCTCCGGCGCCAGTCCTCGGGACTAAAACACGGCGCAGCTCGTTATAGGAAGCAGCCAACACGATCAATTATCTCGGGAGGCATTTATATCGCTTGTCGGCGGCGCGGCGGCTGGGCGCCCGGAGAGAACAGCGGCGCGCCCCGCCGCGTCGCGTCGCGCGGAGATAATGACGGAGCAAGGCGGCGACGCGACGGACACGCGTCAGCGGCGAGATGCCGCGATGCGCGTGGGCGACATGCCGACCGGTTGGCGCCGCACAGTGGGCCGAGTGCGCAGACGCACGGGCGCGGCCCGAGAGCCAATTAGTAGAGGTCAACAAGGAGAATAGCCTCGTAGCTAGCTCTTGATCAGCGTGCTCGCCTTCCACGACCCGGCCTCGGGTTCCATTCCTCGTCAGGCAAGATTATAGTGTGCGTTTTCCTTGCAATGTCCCAGCATGTGTTGCTGTGTGACGATGCGAAAATTCACTTCTCAGGTTCAGAAGATCGGAATACGGCGTGGGAATGGCTACGTGCTAACCACACGTACCCCCTCAACCCATGGCCGCGAGGAAGAGACGTCGCCGGTAGGCCTGAGCCCGTTCACGGGCTATTCGCCAAGTACATACATACATACATAATTCATAGAATGAAATCGTTAATGCTTTAAAATATGTTCATCTAATTAATCCTACGTTATTTAAAACCATAAAATAGTTTAATTTTTGACTATAATAGTTAATATCAGTTCTTTGAATCGTTCCATAGAATCGGGACTGAGCGAAGTGGGTTCAATCTGCATGCCAGCCATCCTGGCTCGAGTTTTTGTGGTTTTCCTGGACCATGCAGGCCAATACTCGGATGATTATACAGAAAGGCCACGGCCGCGAAGCAGGCGTCACTAACCAAATATATTAACTATATGAAGACACAAAGGTTAAACGAATTCGAGACATTGAGGGTTCCCGGTTGGGTGAGTGAGTAGGAACCCCTGTATCTAACGCTTCCTAGCCCAATTGACCTTTACGGGACATATAAAGACGAAATACATATAGAATCGATTGCAGGACAAATATTAAAGAGTGATAAGATATTGTGTAGTATCTTCATTGTAAATTGTGAATATATTGCCACACGAATATTCAATTTATTGCCATGAAAATAAACAAAAGTTTATTAAAAATCTTGAAACTATCATTGAAAATAGACTTACACGTTTTGTATTGTTTCTTGTTACACCTCTCTTTATGATTTGTTAATTAAGAGTCCTCTCGTTAAATAACAGAAAAAATGTTATCCACACTTTTGGAGACATTTCGACCCACAAACGTCAGCGTCTCAGCCTTGTCCGCGACCCTGCTTTCTCGCTATTAGAGAGGCGAAGAAGGGGGGTTTGCAATGTGTGAAAATTTTCGCAATGCGCTACTTCCAATATTGAAGAAAATTTCAACTGCAACTGGCTTTCGAGTGTTAGATGAATTAAAAATCCGGCAGGCTTATAGAGGTTAGTTAACAGTGCCGAAGAGGGTCGAAGGGAAGGGAATGGTCTGTGATATATCGAAATTTTGTGTCTTCTAATAGTAATAAAGATCTATGGTACGTGTAGCCAATTTTAACCACCGAATTAAACTGGGTGTATCTCTAAAATTCAATTATACCTCATTTATTTCAAGTGGCATATATAGTTCGAAATAAGATACCCCAAAAGTTATCCCCAGCTCTTGCAAGTGCGACTGAACTTCCCATATCTTATCTGATGCAGAGCATTACTGTTCAAGCGGAAGTTTCAAGTGCCGAAAATTCGAGGATTATTGATTATTTCATTTATTTCTGTAGCTAAATCGGTGTGTATGGACCACGTTCAACCCAACTACATCTGAACAAAATCAAGACAGATTTCACCCTGACACAACTGACCATTCGCTGGAGAGTTGGAAAGAGAAGCCTTATAAATGGGAAGAGACGGAAGTTACTCGCCTGCAAATGAGATTATTTTTGGTGCGACACCACAAGTCCCATTGTATACTAGAAAGCGTGGATAGCAGCCACAACGAATAGAACAGAATAGATAAATGGAGTCGGATCGTCGGCTTAGTTGGTGAGCTACGAGTGGAATAGGGAAATCAGACGACTTGGAGGAGAAAGATACGTCTCAGCAACGGCAGCAGTCATATCTGGGAAAAAGCCGGGTGCTCGGTTGGGAGCAGAGGACGTTCGGCAGAGGGCCGCAGTGGCGTTTACAAGGGCGGAGATCACAGAGGGCGGCGGTGGGAGAGGCGGCGAGGAGGGTTGCTCTGAAACGTGTTCTCACTCGTTGCGCTGATAAGTGCCTTGATTGATGATGTTGTCACGAGACCTTCTTGTGGGGGCTTCTGGATTCTGGACATCTTTTTGGTGATTTATTTTCTGTTTCGGTAGTTAAAAAGGCGATTAATTATCTTTTTTCTACTTTAAAGTGTTTAAGAAGAAAGTTTAAAGTAGTTTTCATAATGCACATCCTGACATTGCTTGTACTCTTAATAGTAAATAAACATTGCAATTTTGCATCGAGGAATAAACTGCTGAATTTTCATTTGAATTATGTAAACTGTGTTAGATAAAATTGTATTTACAATAGAAAATACTAATTTTGCAGTGCTGAGATCGCAATGATTGTGTGTGAATCATTATATAGTTGTCCTTAAAGGGGTGAATTTTTTGCTTGTTTTTGTTCTTACATTTAAACATAATTATTAATTAATATTTTAACATAATTATTATATATTGTAATATGAAAATTGGTAGTAAATGACTGTCATTCCTAAATCAAAAGCTAACTTTCGATGTTAATATTTTCATAGTTTTGTCATATTATTCAAACACAAAAATTGACTTCTTATGTTTACATCATGCGAAAGAAACGTAACAATCAGAAGAGCGGGTTTAATCTAAGCTGAGCCGTTTAACCTTGCAAAGACAGTGTTTTGCTTTATATCTCACCTGTTTTGTGACCTAACTTTAAGTCATTTTTTACTAGAAAATATGTAAAATTTTCTACATTTGTTTCATTTTATGCAAAAGACTTTTGAGATAAGCTACTTGTCTTCTACGTCAGCAATAAATGAGCAACAAATTGTGCATCCCCTATTATTTAGCCCAACTATTAGCCCAACCCGGTGTGAGTAACGTGTGTGTGTGTGTGTGATGTGTGCGCAGCGCTGCAAGGAGAAGCTGAACACTCTGGCCATCTCGGTGATGAACCAGTGGCCTGGCGTGCGACTGCGCGTGATCGAGGGCTGGGACGAGGAGGGTGGCCATGCGGCCGACTCCCTGCACTACGAGGGCCGTGCCGTCGACGTCACTACGTCGGATCGTGACCGCAGTAAATACGGAATGTTGGCACGCCTGGCGGTCGAGGCCGGCTTCGACTGGGTGTACTACGAGACCAGGGGCCACATCCACTGCTCCGTCAAATCCGGTAAGTCTTACTTCAGCGTTGGAAACAAATCACCATCATGACAGCCAATAGCACAGTGCAGATAATGCATATTTTATGTTTGTATTGAAAAAACGTTAGGGTAAGTTAGTATATCATGGCAAACAATTATTTCACTTCCCAGAAATCAAAAACAGAAATTTTTACATGAATAAATTGCATTGAGGACACTGACCTTGAAGAACTGCCCTAACATCTTCACTAAGCATACTGAGCACTGAGCTTGTTTGTATTACTGTTGTGCCCTTCAAGGCAATCTAATGTAGTACTGGAATCGATAAGATTTCGTGACTGGTATATTAATTTTTCAACAAAAATATTTTAAACTCTATATGAGTCGGTAATATTTCTTTCTCTCTTTATCAGTCAGTTGCCTGAGTAAAGTTTTATTCGCATTTTTAATATTCTTTATATATGTAATAAATCAAACGTTGCATTAATTTAAAATTCAATTATTTCCTATATTATAAATCTGATTCAAGATAGATTGAGCTAAAAATAATCGCAGGCTCTCCACGTTGAGATATGAAGTAGACACGATTTAAATCTGAACGAACGGCCGAGCTACGTTAAAGTTTATATGTGACCTTGGCCATTTTCGTTTCGCGCGAGAGGTGCAGTTTGGGCCATGATTTATAGTACGAGTGAGTCACGAGAAATGAATTATGCATGAATCCAATGCATATTTCTCTTATATCCTGCTATCCTTCAAGCAAAGTGCATTTTAATTTATTGGTATCGCGACATATTGTCCCGAGCAATTTGTTTCACTTCATAGTGAAAATGAATACCACTTACTTACACTTTCTAAGTACTAAGCTTGTAAAGGCTCGAGAAATTATCTCTCTTTCCATTACAACAGGCTATATTGGATAAAGTGTTGCTCATTTTATATATTCAACCTCACAGCAATAAAAGTAATTATACGTACGAGACGTTATGATTCATATGGTTCACAGTTATGGTGAAGGTATCTCAAACACGTTTGGTGGAGTTTTATCATCAGAATGGTTTATAAAGACTATGCAAAGATCTTGAGTTGAAATAAAGAATACTGAGGTGAAATGATTAGTGTGCATAATGTTTGATCGGGAGCGATACATTTTACAACATTCGCCTAATAAATTTGAAATATGAGAAATACTTGACCGGCGCAATGAGCTCTATGAACTCCAGGAATATACCTTCCTGCAATTCATTGCATACAATAACAAGTACATGTTGAAAACACACAAGAGTTTAGGGAACTAGAAAAAAGTTCACGATTTAATAACTGATTATGCAGTTTTTGTACTAGATTATGGTTCAGAACAGCAAAAGGTGTATAAACGTTGCTGACGAGAATTTATATTTGTTTGTCGGTTGATTATGTATTATGATGTTCCATCCTTCGCAGTACGTGTAAGAAAAGAATTTTAAGGGAATATTAAAGTTTGTCAACGATTATTTGTACAATTATGGATCTTGAAAACTATGAATGGTGCTTTTTTAAATAAGGTGTTCATATATTCACTTCTTTACTACGCACTTATCACTCGTCATACTAATCTATGAGTTATGACTTGCAACTCATGCTTATCCAATAAAGTTTCTCCAAGAATTTCCTCTACATTTTATAAAATTACCTTGAATAATAATTGTTAGATTCATACATTTTCGCCTACTTGTTGCTGTTGAACTGCCGTACTTCTTTATTAAAATCAAGCTACTGTTAAACCAGGGAGATCATAAGAGCCGTGAGCTACTCATTATCACTTTTTGAAATGTATCTCTTCGTCTTTTCTGCGTCTGAATGTGTATACAGAACAATATACAATATTTAGAACTTGAGGTTGCTTGCTAAAATAGTTTCGTACACGATTGTCAGAAATGCCAATTTTTAGTATAATCGAATATACTAATGACATCATTTATTTTAAAAAATATTCATAATGCTCAAGATTTAAAATCAATCTTTCCCCTTATTTTTCTTAGCCCAGTGGCCGGTGCACGAGTCCTGCAATTCACTCGCCAGTTTCATGGTGTCAAGGAGGGGAAATGGTTTTGTAGGGAAGTACGGAGACGTTGAAGGCCTAATAGAAATGGGCTCTGCAGTGCATGACAGAAGGGCAATGCGAATTATTTTTCACTCTCTGGTTTTCGAAAGGGGAAGAATGCGCAAGCGCGCAAGTCGAAGAGAATATAATTCGAAAGTCATATAATAGGTATTATATACGACCATAAATAGCGATATTGACGTTCTCGCAACACCTTTTGCAGTGGTCATTGTAAAAGTCAGATCCCAAAGCTATTTGAATTTGCATATTTGTAGAATTTCACGCACCTAAAAAGTTTTTGTAAAATCTCTATACAAACGATTGGTATTTCGAGAATTTTCGAAGATATTTATTGTGAATTGTATTGATATTGTATTTGAATTAGGAATATAATTCATAAAAAAATTATGAAGGGTTTTATTTAAAAAAGTTTGAAACGTAAATACGTTAAAAGTAGTGTAAAAACACGTTCTTTGTAGATGACTGGGTAAGAGCCAATTGAAAATTTATTTTGAATCGAACTAATAGTTCAAATGTACTTCATTTGGCGTTTTTTACTGACTTATCCGGGAAGAACATTTTCAAGCAACCTTGAATAACTAAATAAATGTGTCTGTTACACGTAAATTAATATTAAACAGTTTGTATAATTAAGAAAATAACTCTTTGAAATACCAACGCGTTTGTTGAACCCACTCACAGGGAAAACACCGATTCGGCGCCACTCGATGCGTTCGTGAAACCGTTCTGAACGCCACTCGCTTGTCTTTTCGTCAAAAGGTCTACATACCCAATACCCACTCTACACCTTACACTCTACACCGCATCTCTATCGCAAGCGGCCTTCTCCCCGCGATAGCTTCCGTGTCAGCTTGGAGCCGCGTTGGAAACCCGCAGCGGCGCTCGCGCTCGTTTGAAGCGAGTTAGGCAGGTCTGATGTAGACCGTTCTCGTTCCTTTGTAAAGCCCCTCGTTTCAGGAAGTGTAAGATGCGCCCTGAGGCGTACGGAGAGCCCAGCCCCCGCAGCCAACGCTCTCGTAGGCGGCGCAGCGCGGCGGGCGCTAACAAGGTCGATTTATCACGTATTGTGCCGCCCACTGTCGGCCGACAGAACTCGTATTGCCCTTCAGTCAAAGCTGCAGACTGCGTCATCGAACCGCACTGCAATGCGTCCAGCAAAATTTAATAACTTATGAAATAAATTATTTAATAAATAAAACAAGTAAATAAAGGCAAACCTTTCTGTCTTTGCTCTCTAAAATATCACATTTTGTAATATTCTGTCAACACTTTAAAAAAGTGACAGTCAAATTCGGGATCGTACTATATATGACAATCACAGTTAAATAACTAAGCTGTAATAAGAACCACATTATATTGTTTTTCATTTGTTCTCATTAATTTTATTATTTTAATTTAAAATACGTTGTACTCTAAAATATGCCATTGTAAATACAGTTACGTATTTAGACGTGTGTTCTAATTTCACTCGAAGCTCTATTCCTAAGGTGAACACCTCAATACATATTTTGATATTTCTTTTTCATAATTCCTGCAAAAGCGTCAAAGGCAACTGTTCGCGAAAATATTGAATCCGTTATTCTCCCCCTCCTCCTAAGCGCCGATCCCCCACAATGACTTCCCTGCCTCTATTTGGCCGTGCCCCGAGCAAACGGGTCTCCGAGGCACCGAGCCGGCCATTGCGAAGTCTGGATCTCTCCCGCATCCATGTAATCGTTGAGAAAACTCCGCCTCAAGCGTGTCGCGTGTGGCGCAGCTGAGAGGTTTGGCGTGGACACGGAATTGGGTGGGGTAGGACCGGCGGGAACGGCACGGAGGAGCCAGGCATTTGCGTGCGAGCCGCGCGCCAGGAACGAATCTGCTTTTTCACGTTCGGATGTAGGGCAGTGGCGTCGCTGATGGCTGGACCTCCGGCCACAGTCCGCCCTCCGTCGCCCAGCTATGTCGGAGATCATACAAGTGATGCTGTGTAAATTGTGCGAAACCGTATAACCCCAGAAAGATACCCAACATGTTTTTTGTTTCTTTCATTACTTTTCAGTTCTGCTTATTTATGTTTCCAAGAGAAAACTCAAAGTTAATTTCTAGAAAGTAAAAATTCTTATTCGCTATTACTATCCTTTTCTAGACTACAAAATAGCTACTTTCGTGGTAATATCATTGCAAAATGAACATTTTAACTGTCGACCGAAACAGAATAGAATTAAATTTACGGCTATGCTTTCTAAATATTTTTCTTCTTAACAGAAAACAGGTTGTATATTAGATCGGTTGGTGAATGGTCAGATGTATAAATGTTTGATTTCTAAACATAACACGTCCTTTTACACGTGTGCTCCGAATCTTGTAATGAGAGTTGAGCTAAAGGAGCCTACGGGTGCAGGCTGCCTCGGAGGTGCTGCTGGGGCAGCGGTGTCCGGTGTCGCGGTGCGGAGGGGGCCGGCCCGCCGGTTCGAGCCCCCGCTCGCTGATAGGCATCGGGAGCTACCGGCCCAACTCACACGCGCGCCCGACGCATCGCGCTGTCGGCTCCGTCCCGCCGTCCAATTTGTGTCGCTCAGCGCCGATAGCATCGCGCAGCCGCGCCGCGCCGCGCCGCGCCGGCCGTTCCTCGGAATGCCCACCCCGAACCCCGCCGCCGCCGCCGCCGCCGCCGTCGATCGCCAGAGGCCCAGCCCAAGCGGCCGTGTTGCCCGCCGCCCGCGCCTTCGATCTCCGCCGCCGCCGCCGCCGCCGCTTTCTCGCGCGCGACCTAGTGCGAGAGAAGAGAACGTCCCCGATTTCTTGATGGCACTAGCTGAATATGACACCTCAGCATTCACCATCCCCTGCTAATACAGCTTATATTTCACGAAATACCCACTCCCCAAAAAACACGTAATTCTCATCTGTGAGTGAATAGCACTTAATTCTCGCCCGTTATTATCGAAAATCCAAAATTATTCATTGTTTGGAAATAATAATAATAATAATAATATAATTAATAATTTTATTTATTATTATTATATTATTACTTATATTATTAATCCTCGAAATATATGACAACTTTCAAATTTAACTTCTAACATTTCTAACTGATGGTTATTTTGTGTCATTTACCTTTTCTACCCATATATTTTCAAATTTTGAGAAGCGTATATTTTACTACAGAAAGTACAAACGTTGTTTATTCTCCACTAAACACACAATGAAAATGCATAACTTGTTGTAGTTACGCTCTTCAACAAAGTGCAAAATTCATGGCACAGCAATTTCTGAACAATCAAATCGCCTTGTTGTGTAAGTGAAACCGTCTTTCCCAAAAGGAACGAAACCAAATAATTTGAAATGTCACTGAAGGATGCCTTCTCATCGTGTAGCATAGTCTGTTTCCTAATATGGTAAACATTAAGCCTGAAGTGACAGCAAGATACATATCATCGTGGAGTATAAATAAAATTACATATTTATGGTGTGGGATAACTCCATCGACAAAGCTATCGTGGAGCAAGAAAGACGTGTGTCACGATGACAAGTACCCTCGAACATTCACGACTTTCTGGTTGAGATAATGTTGCAATAAAGTGTTACAAAATTGTCTCTCACATTCACAATCACATCTGTGCCTAGCACTGAGATAATATAGAGGGGAACTAAAAAGGCACTTGCTGAGCAACGAATTCAGAACAACCATATCTCTTGGATGTTTAATAATCTCAAACAAGTATTTTTAAATTCGAATTTAATGTTTATGTGTATGTTTTGAAAGCCATTTTTGACGACTGTGTGGCGTTGTTCGCATAAAAACGTTGACTTTACAATACGCGACCTGTTTTTGAAGTTCCAACATAGTAGCAACTTCCTCGTGCCTTATCTTTCTAGTAAGGTACTTTCAGCGTACTACAGGTGACACTAGCCACCGCGACCTCTGTCTCGCGACTGCTGTTGTGTAAACGGACATAAAGTTTAACGAACGCATTCTGATGGCTACCACGTTTCAATGCCATTCCTAGAGAAGGTGAAGGTGTTTACATTGCCGAGGTGAAGGTTTATCTACACAAGACCATTCGCATGAGTCGACGCTAGACCAATGTCACTGAGAAATTGCATGACAGATATACAGACGGGTGTGCTTGCCTATGAGCTCATTCGTCGTATCTCGCCTTTTATGTTGTTTTAGAGTCGTTTTGTTTCAGACACTTGACTAGGCTGCCTAAAGGGTATTTGTTTATGGAAATTTTTCTCTCGGTTATAAAGAACAAAATGAAGAAATTCCTGTGTTTTATTGTGTAAAAAAATTGTGCAGAACGACTCAGGGCAGTATGATGTGACAAATTACACGATTCAGTTATTATAACGTTCGTGGATATTGATGAATTAATAATCCACTAAACACTGTAATTGAAATCCCTGAAACCCATTTACATTAAAAATAGCGAAAATACAAAAAAAAATAACTCGTACTGAAAATATATAATTAAACTTTTAACTAAATAAAACTATCTACAGTAGTATAGATAATAAGCCAGAAGCAGATATTCAAATGATTAAATATATTTTCGTAGGTATGTTCTATTTTTAGGGAAGTGAAAATATGACAAAATATAAGACGGTTTTAGAATAAATATAACATTGTAAAGAAATAAAAGCGAAAAGGTCTATTCTCCCTTATCGTAACAAACGAGGGAAAATTGGCTCACTTGCGCGAAAACATGAAAACCAAAACTCGGGCCTGCGAGCGGAATGGCGTCATATTTATAACCTCAAACTTGTAAGGCGCACTGACGCTTCACTACGCGTGTCCAAAATTTCTCGATGAGGCTCCAGCCTCTGCGATTATCATAAAACCTCCTCGAGTCTGTCGATCGCGAAATTTTTTCCCTAACACTTTTATCTTGACATTTAACGCTTCTCCATGCCTGCCGAAGTTAGTGACGAGGTTCCGGCCTTCAGCCCAAATGATTAATCCCAGCATTACCTATGAAGTTGGGAGGGGGGCTCAGAGGCACAAAATGTTTGCATGCTTGTTTTATGAGTTACAATCGTTTTAGGAAGCTAAAAATCATTGCTGTTGTTTATGTTCAAAATAGTACGTTTCTTATCACAAGTGTTTGCTATAATTTGATTTATTACCGCGTTTTGGGCTATGTGTATAAAATGCAAAAACTTGGCTTTTAGAATATATTTTCAAACCATTTGTGATTCATAAGTCTTAGTATAATGCAGTGTAGTACATAGTAGTGGGTTTTGTCATTACATACAAATGTTCTTGCGAAAAAATCATTATATTTTAGTATTTCAATAAATTTATTAATTTATTGAAATCATTAATAATATTACAATTTAAGCAGTGGAATCAGGCAGCTCCCTCCCCCTAAGTACTCTTCGATATTTTTTATAATTTGGTATTGTTAGGGTAAATATAAAACATTTTTGGGCCTGTCCAACGTATAATTTGCGAAGAATTTGATATCTAAATAACTTTTTAAATAATTAAAAAGTAACAATCTCATTTGAATTACGAAACAGAATGCCCTGGAACTCACCACTCCTGCTTGGATTTCCTTCACCAATCTCGTGAAATCGGTGTTGACTCGTTAAGATAGGGTATAAAAGCCGCGAAAACTTATAAAGAAATTATTTAACTTAGTAAAGGAAATAAATGATTCAGTTTCGAAGAAATTACAACTAGGGATGGAGGATAACGGCTGCCTGAAGAATTAATCAGTGATCAAAGAAGCGAACGGGACAAGATTAAAAACCAACTGTGCGAGCAGGAATGAAATGAGAAATGTGATCGCGCGTCCCCACGCTCGTGGAAGCTTAGCACTGACGAAACGCATCAGCGTCGTCGCGCCTTCGGAGAACAGCCGCGCAGATCCGGTAGCGAGTGGCGGCGACGGCGGCGGCGACGGCGGCAGGAGCGGCGGCAGGATGGATGAGCACTCGGCCGGGCGACAGCTCTCGGGCGGATTCCGGCGGGCGCGGGTGGCGGCGGCCGCCGCGCGGCGGCGGCGGAAGATGGATGGCGCAGCGCCCGCTAAGAGGGATTCCTCGGGCCCGCGCTACACGCGCCGCCCGCTTGCCCCCCCCCCCTCCGGGACAGCGCGGCGGCGCGGCGCGCGGCGCCGCGCGATACTATCGCCGCGCCGACGAGCAGCGCGCTTTGTTCACGCCCGGTGCGTCTCGCGTCACCCGCCCGCCCCCGCCCCGCCCCGCCCCCGCGCCCCCGCTCCCGCCGCGAACGCCGGGCCGGGCAACGCCCCCACGCAGGAGTGTGCCGCACCGTCCAGATTACGGCTCCCACCTTCGCCCCTAAAGTGCTTCATTAATGTTCATCCGCCGCGTTTAATTATTTTTAAGGCGCGTCGCTTCAGTGCTGCGCTTGCCGACGAGTGGCGCAAGCGCCGGTTTGGCGTCTCGTTTGTGATGTTTTTAAGCGGATCCTGAAATGTTGTCTGACGCGCGCCGTGACTGCGACGCGGATTCAGACGCCTGTTGTGGCGTTCCCAATGGACGCAGTGGCGTTAGGAGTGGAGCAAATATGGCACAAATTTCTCCAACGTGCACTGCAATATTTGCTTTATACATTTAGGCATAACATGCATGTTAATGTACAACATTTATTTTATCAAATATTTAATATCATTCATATGTGGTAAGTATGGCACTCTAACATGACTTGTGAGTTGTCCATTTGAAAACTAAAACAAATTTTTATATATGAATATATATATATATATAATATATTTTATTATATATATATATATATATATAAATTTTAAATAAGAAGTCGAGCAACGCTGCAAACATTTTCAGTAAAACGAATAGAGTTAGTTTTCTATTCTTATTATTAGCAGAATATTATTAGTCACAAATAATTACCACAATTTTTTTTCTAAAAGAACGATGATCAAATTGTAATGAAAAACGTTTCATTTCCTATTAAATGACTAGTACGTACCAGTTTAGTATGAGTAAACTTTTCTCTCTTGATAATTACATAGCTTTACCTTCAATTATCATTGCACATACCAGTGCGAGTACCTCGTCTAACTGCGAAACGTCAGTATAAAATACAAGCCTGTGCGGGGTGTTTGTTTCAAACGACCTGAGTTTGCAGGCAAACCTCTCGATCGAGTCGCGCAGGAACCTTGTGTTGCACTTCGGGGAGGTCTTTGTGCGCCGTTCGTCCGTAAAACAACTAACTTCAGTCCTTTCCTGAAGTGTTTAGACGGGCACCTTTCAAAAATTCGAACCTGCGTCTGCTAGTCCGCGGTGGCGGAGAAGGTGGCGATGGCGGCGGTGGCTGCGGTGGCTCACCCTTGCGCGGGCGGGGCGGCGGGCGGGCGGGCGGCGGGCGGGCGGGCGGCCGGCGCGGTCAAACGCGCGCTTTTGTCCAGGGCGGGGCGGGGCGCGTCAACAAACGGTGCGGGCGTGTGTTGCGGACGGGGCCGCGTCGGCGGGCGGCGGGGGGGCGGGGCGGGGGCGGGGGCGGCCGCCCGGGATGGCGCTGTGTCCACAAGCGCCTCAGCCTCCCTCTCGAGGCCCTCAATCCCTTGCTTGCCTCTCTTTGTGTGTAATCCCCCACGACCCCTGGCCTAAACATCCACTCGGTCGCGGCGCTCCACGCCGCGCCGCGCCGCGCCGGCCCGCGCCGAGTCAGGTGCGCCTCGCGGCCCAAGGCAAACAGCCCGCCTGGGGGTCCTTTGCGCCCCCTGGCGAAAACCGATTGACCGTATTTCGGCGTTTCACTTCGTTGCGAAGAAGCCGGCGAGATCTGATGTGTTTTCCGGGTGGTCGTTCATCGGGTTTGCTACTGGGGGAAGCAACGTTTGTGCAGGGATGTCTATTGATTACCATCTCGTGTACTAACACTGTTTAACCCAGAAGAAATGACGCATGGATCATAAAAATTAAATCATTACAGTTATAATTTGCAAACCCCAATTATAATTTTCAAAAAACGAAAAAGTAATTAAAAGCAAGCCAAACCCTTCGAATTCCGCATGCATTGAAATATTTCAACGCAATCTCCAGAAATCCCTAGATTTGTAATTTTACTTGTTTTCGAATAAATGGTTGGCTTTTCAATAATGTCTTTCTGACTGGATGATTAGTGGATGGATGTGTGAAACGCAAATTACTCTAACAAATTAGAAGCTTTCAAAGCCACCTAAGATTTTTTAATTTTTGGATTCACTTCATATAGTGTTTTTTAAATTTTTTTTTTAAATAAAGGGTGACGTCCGCGCCGCGTCGAAGGCTGACGTGTCGACGTTTCGACCAACATATCGCGGTTCTGTTCAGAGCAGTACAGTCCTGAAGAGTACCGCGAAATGTCGGTCGAAACGTCGGCACCACAACTTTCGATGCGGCGACACCCGGACAGCCCAGATCATTTGGTAACTAAACGCACTGGCATATAAAATGCGCCTCATAATCTAACAGTTTCTGGAGAAATTGTCTCTTTTTCAGGAGAATTTACTCGTCTCTTAGTGATATACGATTTCTACAACAAACCCCTGTTTTTACTAGGATCTTTACGTTATTTTTCTCAGGTTGTAATCATTAAGTCTAAATGAACTGACATTCAGTTTCTAAGAACATGAAAATTAAAATACTAGAAAATTTCTACCTCTATACCTCCCATTATTAATTAATATCCCATCCCAGTAATATCCCGTACATCATCTACGTACATCATCTAGGATTGCACTAAAATGCGGATGGTAAACTAGTTTACAATTTTACGCTTATATAATTTATGTAAAGACTAGGACGGCATCTACCTGCAGCGTGTGTTTTGACATTTATCACTTTTAGAACCTACTAAGCACAGCGATAAAACTAGTGCTCAAGGTTAGAGATAATATAACTAGATATCCGTGTGATTGCAGAAAACATTACTGAGCTCATAATTGGGAAATAATTCAATCTTTCGTGCAATTATACTGCTGATCTATTCATATAGCATTTCGAACTGGTGCATATACGTCTTTATAATGCGCAAAAAAGAAAATTGAAATTTCTCTAAGATACACATCTTTTTTAATTAATATTTCTGTAAGTGAAATATTCCAACTCACAACCAACTCACTTAAAAATTTAGTAATTGTTCTATCTAAGGATTTCAGTTATTCCACGAATTAATAATAATTTCTTTCCATAAATTGTTTTCTCCAACAGTTCCACAAGTTCATTCAGGCAAGTTATACCTTTTCTCTCCGAGAATTATGTGAAAGTTTCACATTTCTCAGAAATGTTTTACTGTGTAATAACGTCCATATATAAGAAAAAACATATAGTATAATTCCCTTCTTTTCTACAATACTACTCTACAAATATTTACTATTAAAGTGGCAAGCATACGTCACTGGTCGTGTAGATAAAAAGGGTAGATAATTCCAGGGTCGGATCAAGAAAATAGGGATCGTGTGAGTCTTGACCTTTCCTCCAAATTACCGTGTGAAAGAAATTGCAAAGAAGAAACATTTATTCGAAAGAAATGACATTAACCAATAGTTTTATTGAAGTATAATAAATACTTCACGACATCAAAATCACGTCTAAATGTTAACATCCGATTTTCTCTGCTAATTAAATATGAAAATAAATATAATAATAAATGAATATGCTAAAAATAAAGAACTTTTGTGAATTCAATCGATGTCTTGGATTACTACACACTGCCTGTTATTGACGAAAGTATTTTCGAATAATAATAAAAAATAATGTTGTTACACGCACAAAATAATGTTATTAAATATTTGTGTTCCCTGCTTCCAGAATGATTGTCTAGGCCTGCCGTTTGTTGAATGAAAAATAATAGTGCAGCAAATTAGTTTCATTCATACTGTTCATAGCAGAAGGAAATTATTTTGTGGTGTGTTGAAAAAAAATATTCGAAAAACACACGAAAAGTGCGAATGTACTCTATTGTTTTTAAATTCGTTAGGGATAAGGGCTTGTTCAATATAAAACTATTAGTTTTATATTCCATCTCTAAAATAATAATTAATAGGTTTTCTTGCATCAGCAAACATCAGTTTATTAAAAATATTGTAATCAAGTTTCCATTACATCATCATTTATAAATAACACTGAATTACAGGATACAGAGAATAATATTATACAAACGTAAACAATTTTTCTGATATCAATATTCATCATCTCGCAATTTATATCTTTTGTAGCTCCTTCCCCTCTCTCTTTTCACACAATTAATACCATTTTAAAAACATTTTCTACTATCAAGGTATTCTCACACATAGCCTCCACTTTCTTTTTCATTTAAGTCAGTCTTTAATTTATTTTCATTTTGAATTGCTCCCATCTTATGCCTACGTTTGAAACAACTATTTCTGTGCAATCAAAAATAAAACATTTGATTTACCAACAAGCCCAATGCGTGTAGAATAATTGAGGCATCCAGTAAAATAGGGAGCTAACCCACAAAATTAAAAACATTGATTTATTGGCATATTCAGTGTGTTGGCAATCGAATACTTTCATAAATCAATATTTTGAATTTTCTGTTTTAGCTCCCTATTTCACTGACTGCCTCAATTGATTCATATTCTGTCGATCTTACCTACCTAATGTTGTAGAGTTGTGACTTGAGCGTTTCTTCTTCCTTTCTTCGAAAATGTCAATGATTGAAAACACTGATTTTGAAATTTTTCGTCTTATTCAAGAATATTGTTCACAAATTTTGCAGTGCTGCTCAATATGAAATTTTACCAGAGACATTTCCGTTTTTTTGTACATTGAATAACCACTAGGCTTTGAAATATGACATTTTTATTGCAGTATTAGTAAAGTTAAGTTGAATGAAGTTATATAATTAGAAAATTGACTTAACTTTCTAAATTCTCTATTGTCTATGGTTATGATGTCACAGAATTCATAGAATTCCAAAATTTATATTTTCTATAGAATACAGTTTTTATTTCCTTTCTTTTCTCTTTTCTGAAAAAACTATGAAAGCATTTGTTATTGAAATCATATATGTACTTATATTACATTAATATCTTCATACCACAAAATTAATGTGTTATTGGGAGCTAAATGCATTTTCACAAAAATACTGCAGCTTATTTCTTCCTTTAAAAAAAGTGTATTGTTCGTGTTATGAAAGTACAGAATCATTCCCAACCTTTTTCTTTCATTTAACAGAGTTCACCTAAACTGGGTAGTAAACCTGCTCCAAAAGACAGCATTTACAGTTCGGAGGAAAGATTATTCCAGTTGAAGAACAACCCTCTGTATCTTGGACTCCATTTTCTGCTCTCCAGGTTGATTTGCTCAGTCCCGGTAAATGGGCTATAAATCATTCGGATAGAGCACCGTTGTCGTGCGAACCGGACTCTCTCCTGACCTCCTCCTCGGTTAATCTTCAGAGATGCCATTCAGGTTGCACACGCTGGGAGCATTTTTACGCACCGCACACCGCCGCCAATTTGTTACGCTAATAGACACTCTGGAAAACGTGCTGATGCGTCGACGCGCCCATTTCATGTAACCACGTCATTCGTCCAGTTGTAAACCGGCACGGGCCATTATTACCACCTAAGTACTCCTCGAAGTTAATGTGTTAGCACATCCGTCCGTCGTCCTTTTACTTTCCACCTCGTCGTTGGGCGCGCGCCATATTGAAGCGCTGAGTATTTCTCCCACATACAAAAGGGTAATGAACGGTCGTGATGGCCTCCTTTGTAGCCCGGAGACGCATTGTCCCGGTGCGAGGATTAACGCCTTTGCCAGCCGTGGTCGCATGAGTCGGAAGGGCGGGTACCGGAGGAAGGGCGTTGGGCGCAGGGAAGAGCGGGGGTGGAGGCCGCGGAGAATGCGTGTCTGGGCCGCTCTTCCTCGGATCGGGCCCAAGTCCCGTTCGGCGCCGTGTGAGTGAACTCGAAGCAACGGGCGGCCGCTCGCCCGTGGAATTTAAGCTTCTACCCCTTCCGAGTCAATGATGAGCGCGTTAGTGTAAGTGGACTGGCGGCGACCAACACAGGGACCCGTTGTGGCTTTGTAAGTCAGCGACGGCTGAGGCTCAGCCGACACTCGATGATGAGCCGTTAGCCCGCGCAGCGGGATTCGCTACCTGACGCCTAATGCCTCAGTAATTGCTATTTGCGGAGTTCTCTCCAGAGACCCCAAGGATGCTGTGTAGGTTGAGCTGGTTTTCACTTTCGCCGCGAGGAGCAGCACATATAGGCACGAATGACTGGCACAGTTGGTTCTTATCTTTGCCGCTGCGGCGCTGCAATACACGCGCGTTCATTTCGAAAACCAATGCAGTAACCGACCGATCAGTATCCATGGTAACCTCAAGCATCATTCACGTATTTTCAAAATAAAGTTCTATATTGACAACAAAATATTTTCTTCACTAAGAGTTGTAATTTATATTTGTTATTTAAATCTTATTCATATTACTGATTCATTGTTAATTAACTTCAAGTACGACCGGCGAGTCAATTTTATCTCCTGAAAAAACTGAAATAAACATGTTACATTTAACACAAATAACTATGTGTATGGTACTTTTAACATTTTTATATCAATACTTTTTTGTTATAAAGGAATGATTGTTTTATCTTGTCACTGGCAATCATAGTTTAAACAATATTATTTCTCTATCGCGCTACAACAAATTATCCATTAAAAGTTAAAGAAAATATAATGTAAGAAATTTTATTCATTTTGTGGATTTGTAAAGAAAGGTCGTAGTTGAATAGGTCTTATGCAAGACGTTTTCGAAATCAGTAACACAGGTTCATGGTTTATGATTCTCTCGAAACCATGTAAGTAAATGTTTATTACCGACGTACAATCTGGATTAAAGACGTTCATTCCTAGATTATCCAGGATTGGTACAGTTTTTTGTCATTGTGTTTAGCAAGTACATGTCGAGGTACCACATCAGTAGGGCTTTGTATTAGAGAAAAAAGAATGTTCAATGTGTACTACATGATTCATAAAGTGAATCTTCTTCTTCTTCTTCTTCTTCTTCTTCTTCTTCTTCTTCTTCTTCTTCTTCTTCTTCTTCTCCCCCTCCTCCTCATCTTCCTCGCTAATATTAATGTTAATGTGTGTGCTAATATTAGTGTAATGTTTGTGTTGCAGAGTCGTCGCAGGCGGCGAAGTCCGGAGGCTGCTTCGCGGCGGAGTCAACGGTGCAGACGCCGGGCGGGCGGCGCGCGCTGGCGGAGCTGCGGGTGGGCGACGAGGTGCTGGCGCTGGACCCGGCCACGGGCCGCCTGGCCTTCAGCCCCGTGCTGCTCTTCCTGGACCGGGACCCGGCGCCGCGCACGCTGCTGCGAGTGCGCACGGCGTCGGGGCGGACGCTGGCGCTCACGCCCTCGCACCTGC
>BOPP01000110.1:376-16033 GCA_017312745.1 Gryllus bimaculatus
CACTGCTAACTCTAATTTTGTATACAAGTAAAACACATTAAAAGAAATTAATTGGTGCAAAGAAAAATTAAATCAGATGAATAGTTTCCGAGATAGACGAAAAACAAAAGGAAGCTCAATTGTTGAAGTTACAAAAAGACTACTTTTTACGTGCCAAATTTGGAAAAATATTTCTTTCATAAAAACTTTTGAAAAATATTAATTTCAGCACTGCTATTTGTAATTCTGTATACAAGTAAAACACATTAAAAGAAATTGATTGGTGCAAAGCAAACTCCAATCAGACGAATAGTATCCATGATAGACGAGAAAAAAAAGGAGCAACAATAGTTCAAGTTACAAAACGACCTCTCTTTACGTGTCAAAATACGAAAAATATTAATTTTGGCACTGCTATCTTTATTTCTGCACACAAGTGAAACACATTAAAAGAAATTGATCGGTGCAAAGCAAACTCCAATCAGACCGATAGTTTTCGAGATAGAGAAGAAACAAAAATAAACTTCTATTGTTTAAGTTTCAAAACGATCCTCCTTATGCGCCAAATTTCGAGAAATATTAATTTCAGCACTGCTATTTGTAATTCTGTATACAAGTAAAGCACATTAAAAGAAGTTGATTGGTGCAAAGAAAACTCCAATCAGGCACAATAATAGCTTCATATTACTTTTTAGGGAATACATTGTGAATATAGATAGTATTAAATGTATGCAACAGGTACTTAATGATGTATGGAGGCATCTTCTTGATGAATATATTGGGGATTTCATCAGGGCAGGCATTGGTGTTTTTATGTTTATGTATGGCTTCATGCAGTTCTCTTGTGTGATGGTGGCGTTTTTAGATGTTGAATATCATTACTCTACTGGTGCTTCTTCTTCAGATCGGTTTAAATTTTCTTAATCCTCTTCTTTGTATTTAATGAAAGCATTATCATAATTCTGATGATTAGAGTATCTGATGAAATAAAGCCCCAAAGCTGTTTGCAATATCCCAAGGATCATGTAAGTTGGTACCATCGGAAGTGTAGAGTGAAGTAATGCAGGTACTTTTGTATTTTCCATTGATGGCGTTGATTCTTTTCCAGGCTTCTGTACTATTCATTTTTGTAATTAATTGATGAAATAAATTCCCTCCAACAACTTCTTTTGGTATCTTTTAGTACTTTCCTTGCTTTTGCTCTGGCAGATTTGAATCGGATTTTGTTTGCATCCGTATTATGCCTCTTATATACATTAAACAAGTGCTTGTATTTCTTAACAGCCTCCTCACAGTCTTTAGACCACCACGGTAACTTCCTTTTACCTATTTTACCAGTAGTTTTCGGTATAGTTACCACAGCTGTGGTCATAATTATTTGTTTAAAGCTGTCTAAGATATCATCTATTTGATTTAAGTCAAAATCATTGGTACTATTTAAATGTTTAATTTTGCCTTCAATAATTCGCTGATATAGGCTCAAATTTGCATTCGAGAGAATCCATCGCGGCTCGTAAATAACCTTATATTATTAACCTTATAACCTAATATATTCCGATGTATCTTCGAACTTTCCATTGTAATAATCTTACTAGATTCTGCGTACACATACTTATTTCCTGTTGCCACGTTGAAATATGTAGGCTTATTGCCATCATTTAATAACACAAGGTCTTCTTTTTAATAACAATCACCTACTGTTTTCCTCCTGATATCCGTTCTTACTGAGCCCCATTGCACATTGTAACAATTAAAATCACCAAGTAATATTAATGATTTTTTAACTTGTTGAATTAGACTTATAAGTTCATAACTACGCAGTTGAAATGACCTTGGGATATATATATATATATATATATATATATATATATATTATTATATATATATATAGCAACAAAATGAATGTTTCTAGATCCTATATTTTATGGATAACAACAGCTTTCAAGATCACTTGTTTTTGCACTTCAACTGCTTACAAACGATTCGCGAACGTAATTGCCAAGCATCCTCCACTAGCATTCACAAATGACGATCTACTTTTTGTAGTAACACTTGAATCCTTTGATTGGTTTCATACATGGTTTATTTTAAAAATCGGATTCTTGTATACAAGACAAATCGAAGTTCCCCCTCAATTTGAAGTTTTTGGAAGTACTAGTATTGTGTCCGGAAGACGTTCACACGTTCCGTTGCCAGAAATTTTTGATTTTCATTTTTCTTCTTCACTTGATAAACATTCGTTCTCGAAGATGGCCTCTTGAGGAATCAGAGCGCTCCATCGCTCCTTCAACCTCTTCATGATTCTCGTAAAACGGGACTTCATGCCTCTATCCACTAGTAATGGGTACATATCTTCTGAGCAATGGCAATCAAGTTTATCAGTTTCCTTAGTATAATTAAGAGATATTTGCAGTGCCTTACTAGTTCCGTACGTATCTTCTAGAAAATTTTTGAGTTTGTTCATAAGTAACGAACTTTGGAAGTTTTCTTCTATTTTTCTTTTAACTGGAGCTAACTGTTCACTAATGTTTTTCCTCTCCTTTCATTTTCAGAGTTGTTTTCTCGATTGCTCTTCTTTTTCTTCTTTTGACAGGTTTAGCAAGTTCTTGTGCTCTTTCTTCCGAACTATTCAAGGGTGGTCCGAGGTTTCTAATACTGGATGTATTTGTGATCTGCGAAAGTCTTCTTTTAGCTGTCTTTCCAGTCTCAAGTAAAGGAAAGTCTTCATCAAAAGTAGAATTATCGTTGTGGTTGTGCTCAAGCATTCCTGTTTGTGTCTTGTGCTAAATCTGCAGTGATATTAGAATTAATATTATCTACATTTTTACCGTTTCTTGCTACATGACCTTCTCCCTTGCATTGATAGCATATAATAGTGCCACAAGAAATATAAATCCAATTTCTCTCTCCTTTGTACTCAACTACCATAGAATCCGGTATTTTGTTTAGTGAGTCTTCCGGCACATACATTTGCCTACGAAAGCTCAGAATATGAATGAATTCTTCTTTTCCGAATTCCGCTCTAAGGAAAGACACGTTAGAACTTCGCACTACGTTCAATTTATCAAGTTCTTCTTCAATTACTACATTGGGTAAACATTTGATAAAACTACTCGCCTCTGCTTACTGACAAATGGTCGCGTATTTTGTTCACTTCCATCTATATTAATAGATTTATATTTATCTTTTACTTCATCAAATAATTGCTTACTGCTAAGAAATATGCACATTCTGCTGTTTGAGATCTTGGAAGCGTATATTGTGTTTCGTGGTGAAACAATAGTAGCTAAGGCTTCTACATACCTTTCCAGAGATGTACTGTAGTCCTTCCCATCAATTATCAAACCCTGCTCTTTGTCCGGATACATAGAATTTTGTACGATATTACTCCGGTTTGTGCGCCTTGAAGGTTGACCTAAGGCGGGTTGGTTCCTGTGGTCAGAGGCCTTCCCTTCAGCCGATGCGTCATTCGAGGTCATTTCCCGTTAACTGGTCCCCCCGTAGGGGAGGAAGAGATATCTGTTTTATACTTTTCTGTAGTATTTGCTGATTAATAAACTGTCCACAATTAACATACATACTAAGGAAAGTCACAAGCTCACTACGTAACACTGTACTGTGACTGTGCGCAGCGCGGCGCGATGTTGACTCGACGGCTGTCTGTGACGGACTGTGACACACAATAGTGTAAAGACACAGACTGGAATTAATTTACTTTTGTACAAGTAGTTATTTTATATTTGATTTATATTCCTTTATTGCTATCCTTGCATTGCGTTTCTTTGCTTGGCGTTTCGCTCTTGGCGTATTAAAAATAGTATACGAACACGTACCCGAGGTGATTCCCGCACTCGTCTCTTTTTCGTCCTCGCTTCTTTCGGACATGGTGCAAGATATTTCTTACAACGTGACTCGGACGACAAAATCGACTCGTGCGAGAATCGCCTGTTTCACGCCCTTGTTACATAATACCTGAAATAAGTAATACCAGTCTTTAGAAAAAAATCATGGATATTGAAGTGCGAGGGAAGCAGGTACAGTGTGATTCAGTTCTCGTTACACTACGGAAGCCTGTGATAGAGTACACTAAGTTATTCACGTGTGCCAAAGAAAATAGGGTGAACCTTATTATTTTTTTTAAATAAGTATTGTGTCATTGGTTAATTTTTTGCGTAAAGGTAGCCCAAATATTACATTAAATATTTAGAAGGGCAAGCTGATGCGAGGAGCACTGGATTGCAGGTAATCGTTTTGCTTGCCGCACTACTTACCTTAATTGACTCAGTTTTAATTTAATAAATCTATGATGTACTCTTATTCCCTGTCGAAGGACCACCACGCAGTAAGGCTGCGTTGACGCGGTTGTGGTAACCTGAAATAGCTTTCTGAAATGGACTAGAAATAGGAGCTACAGTGAAAGGAAATTTTTAAAATGTGCATTTGACTTTGACGTTAATATAATTAAACGTGTACTGAGATTCATAAATTACGGCTGTAATAATTGGCTGTTAAATGATGATTAATCAGGATATCAATGTATATGTTTAAACTTGAGTGAAACATTCAACACTTGAATCAGCTGATCACTCAATACAGGTACTAATGGTGATGAAATTGTTTTTATTAGAATTCAGACAATTGGCACAAATTATGTGAAACTGCTAACATGTACGTAGTAAAAAATGCAGTTATGTTGAAACCAACGAGCTAGAGTATACTACATAGAGTGGCTGTCTCTATAGTTTCAGCGCTCTGGTGGATGTTCGCCGAACTAGTGGCCGCCATGTTTTATAAGTAATAAATGCTCTCGTGGCCCAGTGGCGAATTCGCTCGCCTTCACCACTGAGGTTCGATTCTAGTAGAGTCTTATGTGAAATTTGTTACGACAAAACGAATTAGCATGCTTCACAGGGGTTAGTCCAAGCCCTGTATAGCGTCCTAAACCTTACCCTTTTTCCTTCCCAATTCTGGCCGATATGTCATTGACGCAGGGTGCGTGCGAGACGCGAGCGATAAGACGCTACCTATCGGCCATTCCCTGACTTGACTTCCACTGACGTGACTTGACTACCCAGCGGCCCCTAGAGGTTGCTGGGTGCATAATAAAGAAGGATTACTCCTACAGTAGTAATTAACGGAGGATTACTCCACGGTGCGCTCAATGCTTTTAGGAGCTAAGAGACACGTTGCGTTTATAGACGCAACCAATTTAAAAAAATCATATTATATCATTTCTACGTACACTATTTTTTTATGTGAATACCAACTAAATGATATTTGACAATTGTCAATTTTCCTTGTACTGAGAGTCTAACGATACAAAATAATAAAACAAATACACGTAAAAATTAGCAATAAAAATGTACCATACGTACCTATTTTTTCATAAGGGGTTGAGACGCAGCTGCTTTTAGACATACAGAAATATAAACGATTTAGCAATAAACGGAGTTCTTAGAAGATTTTCTGTATCACAATGAGAGTTTTTATTCATAAATATTTGCTTAAAGTCATCCACTGCCACAGATGATGAGCTCACCATATCACAGCTTTTCACAAGAAAATTGTTTGATTTTAATAATTGCGTTACAGTTTCAAAACTCTAATTCTTTCATGGAAGTTTACGTTATTCTCAGTATCAACAAAATTTTAGCACTTTCGCAACTACATACAACAGAACATTATAAACAGACAAAGAAATATATTATTATTATTTGGGGCTGTTAAGGGGTCTTTAATGATAATCCATTCTCGATTACATGCATTGTTGACGGTTTGTATCAAGCTGAACGTTTGTTAGGGTCATTTAGTAAACTTGCTTGTTTGCTATGGTGTATGGAGTCTGTAACGTTCATGCGCACAAGCTGAGCGGCGTTGCCAAAGTTCCCGCGCTCTCGGACAAAAGAAAAACGGAAAGTCAGTCTACCGGTGGATGTTGAACGAAGCAGATGTCAAATGAAGCAGAGTTCGTGTGCTCTCGACATTCTTAGCAAAACATAACTCCAAAGAATAGTTGTCGTAATCAGCGATACTGTCAAACGAATCAAAATCAACAAACTTGCATACTTAAAAGGTGTTATTTTGGGGTGAAAGTGACGACCAAAATCAAGCCAACGGGGAATTTCGTCAACGGTTGTGGCGCCAAAGGAACGAACGACGGATTCTACCTGGAAGTCGGCACATTGGTTCTGTATCTAAATTTAAGCTTAAACTATTGGTACCAAAATTTAAGCAAGGCTAACATTTGCATTCAATGTTATTCATGTACAAATTCGTTTTATTGATTACGTAATAAAAATTTGTTCACAACCCTGTACAACACATGTTCATACATTAATTATAATCATTCATTTCACTTTGATTCATAACCTTCCATACAAATTAGATAGCTCTGAAGTGTAAAGGGAGATACCAGAAATTCAAAATTACCATCGCACTTCAGAATATAGCAACTGTGGACGACGCTATTCTGTCGGTTACGGCCATGCGGACTAGACGGCGGTCATCTCGCGCTGTGCTCACATTATGTAGTCCTGTACCCGCACGTTAACTGCGCGGTGGCGAGCTCAATCCACTAATTCCACACACTCATCACTATCGTAGCAACACTTCTCGTTCGAGCCGCAATGTCACGGTTCGACAAAACCCGCTTTTTTGAGACCAATCATTCTGCCCCGTTCCAACTCAGATGCTGATATTGCGCTCTTTGGCGTCGATAAGGCATACCGACACTTGCTTGCACATGTCCATATCGTTTGCGGCTCTTCAACGACTAAGCGTGGCGTAATAATATCCTAACCTAACCTGTCACACAAAAGAGAGCACTGTTAGGCCAACGTGCACGCCATCTCTATGCAAATTTATAAGTTTCTTATGGATACACTTCTAGAGATCCGTCGATTTTTTAGATTTCGAACATTTCTTTTGGGTGTTGTAATTTTCACGAACACCATTGTACATAAAAATGTATTTGGTATATACCAGAGCAGTGCTCAAAGATCTTTATGTTAACCAGCTGAAAATCTTCAAAATATTCCTGATCATCAATAACATAAGTACTTCTTCTATTTACACTTTTATTTTTAGTTGTATTTTCTATAAATTCTATTATGTTCTAAATACTTTGTATGTAGTACATATCAGCTAAACAAGATTTTCGTAGTATTTCAAAATCTATATCATTAATTTCTTGAGCACCAATTGGTTCTCCTATAAAGAATTCTTTCAATACATTCTACGTTCTTATAGGGGCATCTCGTTATCATTTATAGTCTCATAGTAGTAGAGAGTGAGAGACGGAGAAAGAGAAACGAAAAGAGGGACGGAGATGGAGAGAATGGAACGGAGACGGTGAGAGAGGATGAGAGGTGAGAGGGAAATAGAAAAATGAGATGGATGGCAGGACAACATCTGCCGGATTGCGTTACTTTTCTATTTACAAATATATTTGCACATGACATTTATTTATACATTTTAAAACTCATGTAATTCAAAATAGTTAAAAAATATTTTTTGAATAATTATATAATTTCAGCTTTACAATTTTGTAATTGGTGTCATTCGTTGCGGACTGCCTTCCCACGCCCGTCTCTTACTACGCATTACTCACAGTTTGGTTTTCTCCGCATTCGCTTGATGTTCTTCAAGTTTAATACGTTGAAAGGTAATATTGAACGTAGGTTTTGTAAATAATTTGTAAAAATACGATAATACGAATGAAAATGAAATTCGCTTGTTTTACTTAAAGCTAGCAACAATCACTGTTGTCATCCTCGTGAAATAAAATTACTGCGTCGTGAAGCGAAAATTGCCTCTCTGTCTAGGAATTTAATCAGCGCCACCTACGTCGATCTATTTATGTGGCGACGAATCATTTAACTAAGAACTACTAATCCACTAAGAACGCAGCACCAAAACACGCAAAAACACTTTTTCGCAATTTCTTATAATCCTCTGGCAGGATCCGAAAATAAATTATCAGTCCCCCACCAGGAGACCGAGGCGCATCGAATGACACTTCATTTGTCTCGGTTGGTGGAAGGGAAGTGGTCTAGCCGCGAGTGACGGTTTCATATACATACACACCCACTGTTACTCAAATACCATCGAAAGGAACTGTGAAGGGAAAACGCTTTGCATGAAACCACACACGTTTCAACGATAACATTTCATTATAAACTTGCTACACTTATAATCTCTCTCTATATATAAAAATTGATATTGGTATATTTAAAAGCAGTACACTCCGACACTGTGTGACCAAGCTCCCTGAAAGTTGGCACATCTACGTGTTTTTTCACCGAGAAGGTTTATGTGCTGTTAATTTTATGGTAACTTTAATAAATGGCACTGCAGAACGAAATTGTGCTTTATTTCGCGACGAAGAGAGTCAGAGAGTGACGGAGAGATGCCGAGTGATGGAGACAGACACAGTGAGGGAGAGAATGCTAGACGGCGTGCGTATGTAAGAGAGAGACAAAGAGAAACGTTGGGAGACAGAAAGAGAGTGACAGAAAGTGACACAGAGAGAGACAGAGACAGAAACAGATAGAGGAAGCGACAGATACAGAGACAGACAGAGGCAAACGAGGTAGAAAGAGGCAGGGACAAAAAGAGAGAGAAACAGACAGAGAAAGAGAGAGACAGATAAATAGACAAAGAGAGAGAAACAGAGAGTTACAGAGTGACCGAGAGATAGAGATAGACGGAGAGACAAACAGAAAGATAGAGGCAGCAGAGGCGACAGAGACAGACATAGACAGACGCAGAGAGAGAAACGATGGAAGTCAGAGAAAGAGAGTGGTAGAGACATAGAGAAAGACACAGAAAGAGAAATACAGACACGGAAAGTCATAGGGTCACAGAGAGACGTAGGCAGAGAGAGACAGAGACAGATACAGACAGAGTCAGAGACCAGCAGAGACTAATGAGACACAGAGAGAGACAGAGAAAGAGAGAGAGAAATAGACAAATAGAGAGGGGCAGAGAGACAAATACTGAAATATACAGAGGCCGAAACAGAGAGAATGATAGAGACAGAGATAGGCAGAGACACAGAGAGAGGCATGGAGACCTTTTCTTTTTCACAAGGATTGAATATGAAAAAACCCTGGCAACGCCAGGTATTGTGCAGGTATTTAGATAAAACACGCCCCTTTTCGTGTACACAATATAGGGATAGAAACAATATTTTCTTTTTTGTTGCCAGGGCATAGTAATAAGAGATTTTCTCCCGAAAATTCGCCATTTTCCGACGCACGATTACAATATTTTCTCTTCTGATGTGCGAGAAAGTAAAACGGTGTGTCAAGATATGTATTAAATACTCACCGCCTATTAGTTTTCACCTCAAATATTACGATAACAATGTATTGGTATTTTTAATTACTATTTCTAAGTGAGTCTATTGAGATGGAATTTGAGAGATGTTCTGTTATGTGAGAAATATTTTAATTTCTGGCATTGACGGCGATAATGTAAATCAGATGGTCACTCGGCATGGCGGAGATAAGAATCTCACTGCACCTGATAAGATGCAAGAAACTTATCAATAATTGATGCTCAGCCTGCCAGTTGGTTCAAGACTACCAACGTAACATTGGCAGTCCTCTCGTAAAAATGACTCAACGTCATGATAATTACCAGGCACTGGCCACAACACTTTTGTTTTTGGGTGCATTTCAAGGTAAGATTACTCTTGCTACATAGTAATTTCAAAATTCTTGCAATGATGCTTTAAAAATAATTAAGTATGACGAAAGATTGTCTTTGTATTAGTGTATGCAGAGAGTTAACGGGTATAGTTTGACTTCTTAACAGAGAACTACAACGTATATTCATTCATATTGCAATATGTGACGTTGAATTTAAACAGCATTATACATACTGAGAAGTAGTTTAACTCAGTAATATGGCAGGTCTTACGATCTTTTTTCATATTTCATGCTCCAGAGCAGGGCTTCTCCATAGTTATCGAGCCCTTTGGGATCGATGAAATTTTGAAGGGGAACAATGAAAATGAAGGAATCGACGAATAAAAACTGCTGACTGGTCGATATAATCAACATAAAGATCTCATTTATTATAAAAAGATATGAGAATGATGTAAGATGAGATAATTGTATTCTGACATTAAGCTATAAAATATCTAAAAATTATTACAAATTTACTCTTCGTTCATTCACTCCCTTTCTTCCATTATTCAACCTTAGTATATTTACGAAACTGAATAAATTATAATTATGTGTTAGAAAAGTTAGTCTACTGCGCAAAAAATATCCTCCGCAATATGAATTGCGAAAATGTAAATGCCACTTCAAGATAATTTTAGAATTTTGAATTACGTTTCATTGAAAGAGCGGAATATGTTTTACAAGGAAATTCAGTATCATTTATTTAACAAAAGCGCAGGAGGAAATGTTGTTTCCCAATTGGAAGTGGGAATACAAAATTTCACCAAAATACAATATAAACACTCCACTTTTTCCACAATTGTCTTGGAATGACGCTTTTGGATCTCCAGAACGACGTTTCAATTCACAAGTTCAAAATATGTGCATTAACTTAAACACTGTACAAGATATCAATAAGTAGGTAAGGACATTTCTTAAACAATACTTTATTTTCTTTCAATTAAAATCAAATGCAAAAAGAACCGTTTAATAGCGTCTCAAGCTAAATTAATATTTTTTAATTTTTTATTTCTCGTTAGACACTTGTTTCTTTCGAAGATTTTACGATAAGTGCGACGACAACATTTGGTGGTACCCCCCACTTTTACAAATCCTAAGGTGTAATTAAGAATAAAAATAGAATAGCGTCCGAAAGGTTCTGCATATGTGTGCGTTTCTACGGCCTTCTCTTTGTGGCTCATTCTTCAAAACGCTCAGTCTGTACCGCATGTAGTAGCCACTACACACAACAATTAAGTTTAGAAGCGAAAGGGTCTACATGGTCTCCGATCACTGTAAATAGAAATACACAAATTTACAAAAATATTGATATGCAGAATTGTTATCTGTAAGTCGGTGTCTCCCACCGTATGTGCAATACTTTCTGTTATGGTTATGTCGTAGGCTGTATTTAGAAGAAACTTTAATGAAGTAAATAAGTCTCTTAAAAGAGGGGATAGAAAAAAGGTTGGGAGTACCTTTTTCAGAAACTGTTTATAAAATATTTGTATTATTACATGAAGACAAAAATTTTACATCGAAATTTAAAAAGTCCTGCGTTTATTCCAGTTCTTCATCAATATTTAGAATTTTAATTATAATCATAAGAAGACTAATACATTCCTTATTCCTTATGTTCACTCTTTACGTACATTCACAGCCTCCCATAAATAATAATTTAATAATACATTTATAATTGCATACTAATGCTGTCTTAATAAGTCAATGCTTTTGTGAATTTTTAAAATTTTAAATAGTACATCATTTTGGGAATGAGTATTTCGTATTTCAGGACACAACTGCATAATTAGTCTCATTATAAAAGGGCACGTTATGGGTAGGCGGTGGCGGTGTTTCTACGCGGATGGATCGTGACACGCGGTACCGACCTAACTTCCGCTTGCAGGGTATTCCCCTCTAGATGTGTCCCTCAGCGTGGCACTGCTTAATTCGGGATAAGCACTAAGCTCCCACCGACGTGTGGTACAGTAGTGCGTTTAATTGCATGTTTATGACATCGCGTGTATATATTATACCGTTATTTGTGCTTGGCGGTTGGGTCTCGGCGGAGACAGCGTTGCCGGCTTTACTGTCCTTGCGCGCTGCGTGATCTTTCGAGGGTAATCAAAAGCAAATTACCGATTTCACCCCTATTCTGTAAATATTTTTCAGTCCAACCTTATGTCCAAAATAAATCGAAAGTAAACAATAATAGTACATTCCGAAACGATGATGTACTGATGATTACACATGATGTATGATATAACATACGAGCGAGAAACACGCAAGCATCGTAAACTTCTCAGTGTATTAATACCCATTACATCGCGTTTCACACAGTACTTTTTCTATGACTTGCGGTAACGTTTATAAGTTAATATTTTACATTGAATCGTTTCGTGGCATATTAAATGCAGGATTCAGCCACGGCCACCATGCGCACAGCTCACTAGCCTCCCTGCAACATATGTCTTTGTTTACAGCGCTAGACAAATAAGAGGAAAGTGAAATGACGATCTAATTTATTGTAAATAATATTACAAGTACAAAATTATTAAAAATAAAAGAAATTAAAACTGACAAGCCTAATATAATATTAAATGCAATTTTAATTAACACAATCGAACGAAACATTCACTAAAACGATTCTCAATGATTAATTAAGTTTCAATACTTGGTTTGTACACTTTTCTGTGATTGGTCAAGACGATGAATCATAATAAAAACTATATAGTACTGAGTATCATTATGCAAGGGTTATACAATTCCAAAGTTCCAACTTGTACCCATAAAGATGTATTTTACAATTTCTCCACATGTACCGAGGATCAAAAACACGGTTGCCGTCGCCAGAAGATATACTGTGGCGTCGTTAACACGAGGGCCAGAACCGTTAGGTCGGTGAAAGTGCGCTGCGGGGGAGGAAGGGGTTGAGCCTGAACTTCCGGGAGTTTGCGCTCTGGCGGTTGACTCAGGTAGAGCTGCAGAGCCAAAAATAACCGTAGGCTGTAAACTCCGAGGATGCTAGCCAGCGAGCCTCGCTTACCGACAGCAGGCGAGCCAACCTGAGAATCTTGTGTGTGGGGGCGTAAACCAAGATGCAGGCCAGCGAGCCTCGCTTGCCGACAGCAAGCGAGCCTATCTATGGAACAGTGGTGGGGGGGTCAGCCTCAACTATTTAACGCGGCGCCATCTGCGCCCGCGTTCTCATTCAGTTTGCATCAGGGAGCTTGTACGTGTATGTACAAGGAGTGTAGGAGTGTGGGCGAGATGTCCGGAGAGTAAGGGCCAGACGATCTCGCGTGCTGTAGGCACACGGTCGCCACGACCGGGTTAAATTTTGGCGTTAGGCCATGTGACGGTAATTGCCACGGGACGGAGGTCCGACAGCGCGCATCACGCGTGGCTTGTATTTTCTGCGGTAAAGCAGTGTTCTGAAAGGAAAAGGTTGCCGGAGTGTTTTAATATTAGCAATTCACTGTAACTTGTACATAATCTTTAATATATTATTTTTCTTTTGTTATTGAAATTTATTTCTTATTTCACTACGTCACACTACATAGGACATTATTTAAAGCGCATGTAACCACAAATACAATAATATAAACAAATCTCCGCTTATTAAAATATTAAAGACGTGAGAGACGTAAAAAAATTAATTGGCGTTTATGTCATCTTATAGTGTTAATTTATCACTATCTCTACCAAAAGTATAAAGAAAAAAATTAGTAGTTGATTTTGAGAAAATCTTGTTTTGGTGAATTTTTAATATTGCACATATTGCTCGCAATAGTGCTCAAAAAACTAAAACTTTCAAAAAATACAAAGTTTTATTTGAAGGAAAAATCTCCAATTTTGTAGCTGAAGGAAGTCGCCGAAAAAAATCAATTTATTGCAATTTTGAAAACTTCGTAGATAACAGTGAAAATTAAACCTATGCCACCATCATAAGTGCATTTTACTCTATTCTTTCAAAAAAAATAATGAAAAAATTTTGAGCAATTTTTGATAAAAGTTTAAAAATGTCCTAGAGGCTTCATGTAAAGTAGTACATCAAAATTTTAAAGAAAGTTCTTCAATATCGCGGCCCCTCAAGTGGAGCCAGATCGACTGGGTATTATACATTTCGGAAAAAACCTAAGTATTGTTTGGGAGCAGTTGGTGTTCATAAACGGATGGAAGGACGGACAGACAGACACGCGGACAGACTGACACGCGGACAGACGGACACGCGGACAGACGGACACGCGGACAGACGGACACGCGGACAGACGGGCACTCGGACAGACGGGCACTCGGGCGGGCGGACCCCAAACGTGTATTTCCGTTGAAGTCTTCTTAAAAAGTGCATTAAGTGCATAAGTACTATTCGTAGAAGTTTGAAGAAAATATTTGGAGCCTTTTTTTCGAAAATGATGCTTGACGCTTTCTGAAAATACGGAATTTTGAGCTCGAAAAGTGTTTAAAAGTATAATAGTGCATTCTTATGTATTACTTAATTTTCGGGAAGTCAAATTTATTTTATTTATGCCTTACTTCATTTTGTTCGCCACTCTAAACAAAGATATTTTAATCTATCGAACTTTTAAGGGATAAATTTCGCGTGTGGGCATGCAGACTCTCAAATTAAAGTAAATCCCGCAAACTTATAAATAGAAATCGACAACTATAGAACTTCTCTCTCCCAGTCAAATCAAAAGTACACCTAATTAATATTAAATAGTACAAAATTATTTTTTGGTACTCGGGAATGTGTCCCAGGTTAGATTTTTTTAAATGTTAAGAGTTCCCTGTTCCTAATGCTGAACTTCTTCAGAAACTATTCAGGTTTTCCTCATTTCTTGTTCTTTAGTCACATATTGTAGTAGCATATTGCAGTAAATGACGCAGTGATACATAAATTCACTCACCTCACAGCATCCTTCAGAGAGCATGTGTATGTGAAATGTAGTATGAGACTTTCAGAGAATGGCACACCTAGCGAGAACAAGGAGCGCGAGAGAGAGGGGGGGGGGAAAGACCAAGAGAGAGGAAAACGTTTTTCACACTGTAATCTGCAAAATGAGATCTTCTTGAATATTTTAGTACATTTTGCGGGTCCAACACTTCTCGATATTACTCCACCTGCTCAGAGATGTGAAGAATCTTCAACTAAATGTATATGAGAGAGACAGAGCGGGAGAGTCAAAGAGAGAGGGAGAAACTAAGAAAGAGGAAGAGACGAAGAGAGAGGGAGAGACGAAGAGGGATGGAGAGACAAAGAGGAAGAAGGAGAGAGAGAGATACGGAGGGACAGAAACGGAGACGGAGGGAGTGAGAGGCCGAGAGAGAAATGAAGAGAGAGGGAGATAAAGGGCAGAGCAACGTTTGGCAGGTACCGCTACTTTATTTATAAACAAGGGGGTTAAAATAGACATTTATCCGTTAGGTACAAATGTTAATCCCTTAGTGCAAACGTATTTAAATATTAAAATCCCCAGCAACATAAACATTCTAACGAGTATGTGGTAAGAAATGGGTAAATTGATTGCTAAAAAATAATTGCCTTTACCTGTGAATAACATATCACTTTATGCACCTAATCAGATTTTTTTTATTTTCAGGTGCAATGGCAGATGATTTCGAAGATGATCTATCGTAAGTATGGGTATATATACCCATGTCTGAGAGCACTTGTTATTGTTTTGCCAATTTGGCAATGGCGTGTTTTTGTTATCTTTCAAGAAAGTCATAAGCTGCAGCAACTTTCCTGTTTCTGTATTTTTCGGAATGGAATCGATTTCAAAAGGCCGTAATCGAATCAAATACTTTCGATTTAATAAAAGATTATACATATTTCTGCACTTTTGTTTTATTTTTCAGGTCTAATTGTCATTTTTCTTTACTATTAATGTAGTTATTACTTTATTATTAATTTTATAAACCATGTGTTTGAATTCTTCTTCCCATCATGCCTCCACCTTCCTCTTCGTTCAAATTACATTTTTAGCATCTTTAGCACATACAT
>BOPP01000110.1:16055-40963 GCA_017312745.1 Gryllus bimaculatus
CACATTCCTGTCTGGATTTCGTTGTGTAAAGTCGTGTTTCTTTGAATCCGTTACAATTTCGTTGATTAGTTAAAACTATTGTTGATGTTATAATATATTTTTGATTTCAGATATATTAATATACTGGTTTATTGATACATCCTATTACTTTATTTCAATTGTATTATTTCATCAATAATCTTTTGGCCACGTAGTTAATTATTACTATCATTAAAATTTAATTAACACCTGGTTGTGTTTTATTAAATAGTAATTGCTCGATTCCGGTACCGATACCTTCGTTGAATGGTGTTCTCATTGATTCGAATCGATGGGGGGGATTTTTTTCTTTCGGTTCTAGAGTCTATTCCAACTTTTCGATTTTGGAATCGATTCCATAATAGATTCTTTCTAGCAACAATACAAATATTTTGTTACACGTCATAGGATTGAAATCGCCCATTTTTTCTATATAAGCAGAGTTTAAATAAACAATGCGTTCGTTAATCTATTAAAGATTACTAACATATGTTTCAAGTAAACAATGATTTCAGTATCGTAATTGTTAAAAATTGATTGCACAATTGTTAATATTATTGAAATTGTATCGTGATAATCTATGGAAAATAAGTATGGAACGTCTCTTGTGAAATATCATTGCCAAAATATAATTGACATTATTTGGCATACATTTTCCGAAGTTGACATTTTATTATGCTGCAGAAGAGATTACAACTATCCCTTTCTAGTGATATTAATTGCAAACTTTTAATGATTGATATTGTTAATAAATAATGCAAGTAATACAAAGAACATTTTTAGTTTTGGAAATATCCACCCAATTTAAATATTATCTTAAATGTTTTATATAACCACCAGTTAAAAGACGAATACACAAGAATACATAAAAATGTTGTCTGGTATCATTACTTTTTATTTAGCTTATGATCGTTTCGATCGCATAGCGATCATCCTCAGAGCTAAAATTTTTGAAATACAAATATTATTAACAGGATATAGTTATTGTATGCAAGATGCGTAAGCAAACTGAGTCGTTTCCACCTTGCAGCTTCCGGGCCGAAAACAAAGTTCTGCGAATTTTTGAGTGTATGTCATGTTTAAGAACACAGCCGGTCGGCAGCGGGTGGGGGCAGGAAGAGGAGTGGGGTGCGGGTGTATCCCTACTCCACTGTCCTTCGCTCGCCCGACCGCCTCTCAAGCCTCCACCGGCACCCCCGCGTTTTACAACTCTTCACCCGCACCCCACTCCTCTTCCTGCCCCCACCCGCTGCCGACCGGCTGTGTTCCTAAACAAGACACACTCTCAAAAATCCGCAGAACTTTGTTTTCGGCCCGGAAGCTGCAAGGTATGTACGACCCAGTGTGCTTACGCATCTTGCATACAATAACTACATCCTGATAATAATATTTGTATTTCAAAAATTTTAGCTTTGAGGATGATCGCTATGCGATCGAAACGATCATAAGCTAAATAAAAAGTAGTGATACCAGACAATATCTTTATTTATTTATCATAATAAAAAGGTATCTACCTCACCAGCGATATAGTTAATAAATTATTTCTGTATTTTGAGTCGACTAGTAAACGAGAATTTTTTAAACAATGTATTAAAAAGTGAAAATTATTTTACTAATCCAAGCTAAGAAGCTAATTTGACTCCAAATGCCAAAATGAAATACTGATCTTGGAATAATGTATGTTTATGTGTGACAAAATTTCTCTTCAAAATTTCTCTTCAAACCTTATAAATAGGACATTTCTTACATATTATGTAAATGTTTCTGTCAATAATAATATCTTTAGATCGTAATTACCTCCTTCAGAGAACATACAACTTTCGGGCAATAAACATGGCAATGCTTTATACAGAGTGCACCAGAGAAACTTACTTATTTGAAAAAAATTCCCGCGCGGTGAGTTGGGTGGTTAGAGGGGCGAGAGGGGGCGTATCTGGAGGGAGAAGTTCCCAAGTTTTTTCTTCTTCCAGTCAGTTGCATCATGCTGTGGACTAGAGAGCGCGGGCCTTCGCAGTCGAGAGCTTCTTTTCTAACGGTCGCTCACTTATTGCTACGCAACGTTGCCTTCGCGCTGCTTTGAAATTCCTCACAGACTCGTTCCTGGCCGTAATTCGATTCCGTCGTGGGTTAACTCATTTCGGGAAGTGTTGGAAGTGTCGCTAAACCAGGAATGGCTTCAAGGACCATCAGAACACCGAGAAATAATCGAAGAGTGAGGCAGTCAGTTGTGCGTACTCACCCGACGTTCGGCTCGCAAACACGCAGCTTGCTATGGGAATTTGACACCACTGTTCGTTAATTCTGCGATGAAGACCTTCAATTTCATACCTACAAACTGGCTGTTGTGCAGAATTAACTGACGCGATTGTTGTTGCCGGTCAAAATGCATGTGAAATGCTGATTGACAACCTGCCTGAAGAGCGGTCGTTTTTTTTCAGTGACGAGCTACTTCCCAATTTCGGCTGCGTCAATAAGCATAACATGCGTTTATTGGTGTAGTGTAAATACGCGTGAGCTTACAGACGCCACTTAATTGTGAGCGATTACTGTCTGGTGTGCAATGTCGGTAATGGGAATAATTGGTCCTTTTTTTTCGGAAAAAGAAACGACGCCAGTTACCGTGAATGGAGCTCGTTTACAGGAACATGATCGAGAAGTTTTTCTTCAAGACTCGAAGAAATGAAACGTTAGGAATATGTGGTTTCAGCAAGATGGAGCCACAGCACCACAGACAAGACACAGTGAATTTTGTTGCGACATTTCCCGACGCGCCTCATTCTCTCGAGAGGCGATTTCCAATGGCGGCACGCTCTCCAGATTTGACTCCATGCGATTTCTTTTTATGGATTATTTGAAATCCTGGTTTAAGTCGATCGCCGAGACCATAGCACGCCTCAAGAACAACATTCGCGACGCATTGCCAACATACGATTGATATGCTGGATACGAATTTCAATCGACTTCATCAGTGTATGTGCGATGGAGGTCGCATTTATCCGAGTCATTTTCAGAGCCTGGCAGAAAAAAAAATTGGGATGTTTGTTTTCTCAATAAAAAAAATTAAAACAATAACTGCAAGTACTTTGTTTTTATTGACCTTTCAAATAAGTAAGTTTCTCTGGCGGCACTGTAATTTATCATATTAGTGCCAATAGTTTACGCTGTCGGGAAAGTCTAGTACGTACAGAACAGCTGGAGAATAGCCATTTTAATCATCTGATTTCCGACTTAGGTGCTGAGGCTACACTAATGTTTTTTCGTTCTTCATTAAACCAAATACAAAAAGATTACCCCATATTAATAAACACTCATTTCCCTCACTGCTACGTGGGAGTTCCAAGATAATTTGCAGAACATTAAGTTAAAATCCTGCATTAGGCAACATATGAGGTTGTGTTCAAGCCCCAGAAGGCAATGGAGGATCATTCACGTACGTCTTTAAAATGTTTTATCATCATTTATCATAAATTACGCATGTCAGCTCACACAGCAAAGCACACAAACCAGCCTTGATCAGTTTGTCAATATTTAAAATTCTCGCTGATTGGTACGTCAAGCAACGTTGTCAAGTTTTATCGTCCTTAAGAAAAACTGATGTCAGCTATTATTCTTTTGTGTGTGTGTGTGTGTGTTCTTGTCCAAAGTACACGGTAAAATATTTTTATTCTTTTCTCTTTAGAAAGGTTTAATCTCTATTTATAACATTTCCCCCTCATGTAATCTTAAGTAGAAGTGTTTCAAGTTTAAATATTTATGATTGGATGAAATCTAAGACACAGAAAAAATTTCATCAGTTTTGTGTTTGAATTTGGTTCTGAGAAAATATCAAGAACTATTTTTCTGATAGTATAAATTACTGGGAATGTGTTAGTGGACATATATCCAATAATTTAATTGGGAAATTGTATAAAATGAATAAAAAATAAAAAAATAGCAAAATTCAATTTTGCAACGATATTTTACAGAAAAGGTTCCCTATTCGTTTTTTATAGAATATCGTGATGTGCCCATAGGTTTTCGAAGTTAAACAAAATTTAGAGACAATATTAACAATTACAAATTTGAAATGTTTTATTACTTAGATACTTCGCTGGTGATCCTCAATGGATTAGCGAAAACAGTATTTGCATACGCTTGCTTGTTTAGAAGTGTGTGTATTGAGTCACTCCGATGGCACGTGAAAAACGTTGTATGCATTGCTCGTCTTAAGAAAATAAAAATATCGTAACGTGAAAATAAAAATTGTATGATTGTATAATTTTAAAAGTGTTTTATTGGGAAGACGCATGCCTTTATTTGTTTAATACATCACCCACTTTTCCGTCATCATTTCTGTAAAACTCTTTACAGATTGTAGAACATTAGGTGGGGGGTCCTCAGAAAACCTTCCGCCACAACATATACATGAAAGAAGGCAAGAGACAAACGAACAAATATACCCACCACGCGACTCGAACCCGCGACCCTTCAGACCAAAGAGCTGAGTCGACACACACAACTGAGTTTCGTACGGTGAAATCATATCAACTAAAAAATGCAACCTATAATTCACAGAAATACAGCTGCCGTCTCGTGGGGCGGAATATCATGGGCGCATTCCAATCTGACATTTCCTGAAAGCGAGCAAAGTGTCTTTCATATTACATACATATCGTATTTTTGATCCTAGTATTTCTGTACAATTTGGCAAAAATGAAAAATTTGAAAAAATAATGTTCGGCGTCATCCTATAACTACAATTGTGAAGATATTTTTTTTTACTGAAATATGTTTATTAAAAACAGATCTTCAAATAAATTCATGTCCAATATTTCGAAAATATAAGAATGTTTGTGAAATTTGGCATCAAAGATAGTCACCCGCTTCGAATTTCCTGCTATTTCAGAAGTGCTTCAAGGCAGTTGGATGCTACATTGGTTAGAATTTGTGTATTACTTTATATTTCTTTGTTTATTGCTTGGATTCGAGCATTTCTTATAAGTTAACAAATTAATATTTTATAAATTATTCGAAAGCTATTTCTGAATCCATATTTTTTGTCCGTGTTACGAGGAATATATTTGCATTCTCTATGTATTGATGTATTTTCGTTCAAGCAATCCGCAAACCTTAATTGAAATTAATTGTAGTTCTGTTAATTAGTCTTATTGTTGGGACATGATTTAGCTGTATGAAACGAAGTTATAATTGTCAAATTCGTGTTGATATTTGCTTCAGTATATTTGGTTTTCGCAACCAATTTGCAAAAAAGTATTACTGAGATGAGTTAATTCAGAGAGAAATTGTGGTATAAAAAGTACTGCATAACTATTACTAAGGGCAAGAAAGCATGTGCTGTTTTAGCATCACTAGTTGATCATTGGCGTAGTATCTTTTCTATTTTTTAAACACGCAATAACATTGTATGTAACAAAAACAATTCCTATTATCACACAGCCTCTCTTCAAATATTGCACATCTTACATTTTCCATAAAGAAAAAATGCAACCACACGATACACGTTTAATGGCTCCCACAGACCGGCGCGGAAGATCTGCAGCGGGTGCGGTGCGGAAAGTTCCATTCTAGACGCGGCGACGAAATTCGCGAGTCCCTTCACACCGGACGTCAATTATGTCAGCGTTTGGTGAGAGTTTTCCTCACCCGATAAACAACACACGCTCGCTTCTATTTATGCACGAGATAGGAAATGCCAATACTCGTAGTACGTTTTCTGAGCACATGCGGTACGGTGCTTTTACCTTCTGTATCTACGATTTTTCATCAAATTGTTAATATCTCTTTAGAAAGCGAAGAAAAGGGATGATCCAGATTCTGATCCAGAAAGGAAAAAGTACGGAGAATTTCGTATATCGATGTCACAAAGGTCAAATAAATATATTTACTAGAATGGCCTGCGACTGTTTTGATGAAATTTTGAATTTGATCGCAGAAGACACAAGAAAATCTGACCCTTAACGATTAAGAAGCTATATTTACTATTGAAACTTTTCATTACTAAAATGTACAAAACTTTAAGAACAAAAAAGTTAAGTGTTATTTAAAATTCATTAAATTAGTGAACACGATTAGAAGTATTTCTTCTGACCGTTCTGTCAGATGCACTGGCGAGATGAAAATATTCGACATCTAATGAGTCTTGTCTTGGTTTCAACAGAGGCAAGTCTAGCAGCAGGGGAAAAATGCGTCCGACCGCGAAACAAAATCCACCTTGGATTAAACGCTGCCAAATCTCTGCCACGACGCTAGCCTGCCACGCAGGTTTGAACGTGCTCATAAGCCACCACGGGACGCGAAACTTCCGCGCAGGCTGCGGATATTTCGCGCCGCTCTTTGGGAGGAATTATTATCATGAACAAACGTCTTTCCATCGATGCCTTCTACCGCATACTGAGTCATTGGGACGGATAGTGGAGAGCTGCGGTGAATAATTGTTAACAAACAATGGAAGGTAAGGGGGAGAGTCCTGTCGGAGGTTGCCCTCGTTATGAATCCCCCACTGTGAAGTGGTGATGAAGTAGGTCTAAGGGTTCAATTTGTTAGGCTTCTATTCAAAATATTTCTACGCAAAGTGATAAAATTGTTTGTGCAAATGCACATTATACAAAATATGTAGGTAATCATTCAATATGATATGAATAATATTAAGTTGTGCGGGAAAAATTACGTAGACCTGTTTTGTTTGCAGTAGTGTTGTCTCACAATGTACTTTTATCAACGAAGTGTGAATAGTACATTCACGTATTTTTCTGAAACTCCGCTTCCCCTTCTCCCGAATAATAATGATAGGTTTAGAATTCAAATACATCGTTTCCTTTACTTCCCAGTAGTGAGTGACATGTGTAGTCAACAGTGTCATTATTGTACTTGTATCTTGTTTGCAGCGCAAGCGTGACTGACAATGTAAGCTAGCCGCCGAATATCTCACATCTATGAGCTAGTGCTAGGCATAAAAATATGCAGCATATAGTAGTAATAGTTCTAAGAGAAATGTGTTTATTTCTGTCAAAAGTACTTGCCTAATTTTTTTATCTTCTTTCATGCAGATTGGGTCTTATTTTAGGTGCACCTATCGGAGGAACAATTTTATTTTTTGTTGTACTAGCATTGATATGCAACTTTTGCACTTGTTGCCCTGCTTACAAAAAGAGGACGAACGCGAAGGGCTTTGTTACTTATAGTTCCGCCCAACCAGGTAAATTTTGTTTCTGATAATAATAATATTACACAAATTGCAACTATTCATTAATTTCGCATCGCTATTTACAAACTATAGCCAGATATTAAAGATTAAACCTTCTGTTAGTAATTTTATCTCGTCTTGTATTTATGAGTTTAATTCACTTCCAGGAGGAGTAACTACTATTACACCACCACATCCATATCCTTATTCTTATCCAGCAGCAAGCCCAACGCATACGGAAACAGTATTAATTGAGACAATAATAATAGTTCCAGATGCTCCAAATCCACAAACTGCAACAAATCAGCGAGGTAATTAAAGCGTTAGTATTTATCACAGAGCTTTATATTCATATTTGAAGTTAAACAGTAAGAATACACTCCTGAATACTGCATCACAAAAAGCACCCATTGGTTTAATTTAAACATTTTCACTAAATAAAACTTTATACTTCCCATTACAAATGAGTGGCAAAATTTTCCAAATATCAATTAAATTCCTCACATCACACTTTAACATGCAAGTTGAAGCAGATCTAAGGTTGATTTCCTTTACCTTTCGAACTGCATTTAAAAGTACAATTCAATACACCGTACTATAAGCTTTTTCACTGAAAACAGAATGCTTTAGGGAAAAGGAACAACTACCAATGAGTAGTGCCAAATAGGTTTTTAAACGTTAAGATTCTTCATTATTTATCAAAGAAAAACTTTAAAAAATTTACTGTAATTGAAAAAATGTATATCCAAATCATGAATGATGTCATCAAAAAAATGATTGAAAATTTCACAAAATAAATTGTTTTCTTTGCAGATCGGCCACCTCCGTACACACCCAGTGAGAAATAACGAAAGAAAAAAACAGTGTTTATCGTATGAAAACTATTTGCATATGAACCTGCTATTAAAGGCAATAAAATAAAACTTCCCACATTACTTTTCACCACTTACATTTTTTGTTGGTTCTTAGTGCGAGTAATCATTGTTTTCAGGAGCGCTAACTATAATAGTCATAGTAGTGTAGTCATGTTATATCCCTAGAGAAGTCTGTGATCCACCTCTGCTGGAACGTGAGTTTGGAAATTGGTTTTGCTAGGAGAAATCTCGAGAAACTACCGATCATAGCAGCAGTCTCCTGCAATTCTTCTTCAGAGAGCTGAATTTGATATTGCTATTTACCCATTGTGCATCCAAACATTTGATTGCAAAAAGGAGCCTTATGGAGTATTGCCCTTTCTTTCTGTCCAACATAATTTTACATAAAACTCTACCGCAAGTTGTGTGTCACTTCACGAAGCAGCTCGATAAGTTGGAAAAGCAATTAGTAGAAGCTGCAACGAACCATCGCCTCTTCTATCGATAGTTTCTCATCAGACAAGAGTGTTCTGAAAACGAAACTACATACAATTGGCAAATATTGTTACTTTGAAGAAAAACCAACGAGTATTGAAGAGATTATCATGGTTACCTCGGTCCAGACGAAATCAAACGTTTCTTTACGAATTTCATCGTTTTACTTCACGTTACGACTGCATCCAGTGCTCTGATGACAATGCGAGCTGGTAACGCGTCGTGGCGTCTGAAGTAGAAATCACTGGGTTCCGCGAAAATTTGAAAATGGTAGATTTTACGCGGGGCTGCCCAGGAGCTGATGCGATCTGTCGGTCGCTCCGAACTAACTGGAAACAGTTGATTATCTACGTCAAGGAACTTTGTACAAAAGAGGTGAGTATTTGGTCAACCGGAAAGAAATTCTTCTATGCGGGAAGTTTAAAATGTATGATTCTTTCCTCGGAAACGCGTTCAAAAAACACCGAAAGTGCTTTATTCGAAACGAGGCGCCAAATTTGAAACAATTTGGCGGTCAATGTTCCAAAAATCCTGTTTCATGCACAAATATTTAACATGTTTACTCAACGATAGATTCAATTGTGTTAATTTTAGACAAGTCAATTTTTATCAGTTATTCCCAGACCTCTAACAAATATTATGGTTATTTCAAAATTAAGTTTAATGGTTCAGTTACACATAAATTAATTATAAATGATTTCCAAGTGATAACTTCTACATTTTGACTTCCTTAAATTTTCACCATGCGAGAATCTTCCTTATTTTTGAAAAAAAGTACGAACATCCAGCAGATATCGGGATCGGGAAATCCAAATTTTGAGTCGAGACCAAACACATTTCTATATGAATCATGGTTCTTGCGTTAGACGGCTCAACTGGCGATGTGGAAGGAAGAAATAGAGTAAGGAGTTATTTGTGAATTTCACTTATTAAAACAGTGAAATACATACACACATATCTAGAAATGCAGTGGAAATTTACAGCTTACAGTATTAATGCCAAAGGCATTCTACCAGTAATTCTGTCTTAAAATGTGCTTTCAAATGGAAAGATGTGGCTGGATGTTCAAAAATAATCGACATGCAAAATAACAATTCAAGATTCACTAGAGTTTGATGGATGGATAAACAATCAGTTTCACCTGGAGTTGGGCTAGTTTTGCTATTGGTATTTCAGCTTTAATACATATTGAAAGGTCTATTTAAAAAAAATAATTCACTATGTATTTTTTTACAAAAAGTCTTTTAACTATTAACATTAAGCTATTTGTTTTGAAGTGATTTTCGTTCCAATGATATGCTAATTTTCTTCAGGCTTGAAGGTGGTTGGTAAGCTCTGAAAAAGGTTGAGAAATGCTGAAATGCCACTTTGCTGATACAAAAGTAGAAAAAATATATTTGTCTTCCGTATCCTTCACAAATACGATTGGCGAAACGCTGAGATGTCGGTGTCAGTCGTCCGGGAGAAGACAGCCCCCAGTTCGCGGGACATCAGGTGTTGGAAGCGAGTGTACCAAACTTTCTCAACATTTCGCCAGATGGTAGAACACCATCCAAAACCCACATACTACTCAAATTTTGAAGTGTTATGGAGTATTAGAAGTAATGTTTTAGTTTTGCACCTTCCGTGACCTCAGTACTTCCCGCAGCGAGCGACGTTGCATCGCCAGCGCCAGAAACGTCTATCAACCAGCGTCAAATTTCTTCAAGCGGGTACGTTCTTTCACGACTGATGGTAAAGCTCATATTCGTATATTGGGGATACCTCAATTGGAATAGAAAAAATGCTACAAAAATTGATTCAGACGTAAGGAAAAATTCGTTGATCATCGTGGAGAATATTTTGGAAAACAGTAAAATCATTTTGAATGATGTATCTTAGTTTTCATTTGTTATTCCGGATACATACTATCTACCAACCTACTAGCATTAATGTTAAAACATTTTTGCTCATCTACCGTTTCGTTCGTAAAAGTATAATTAATAATAAATTAATAAAATTAAATCTAGAAAGATGTACTATCATGTCATGTAAATATAAGTGTAAATATATTTAAATATTGTTGACCACTACCCCTCTTTGTTTATTTCCACTATTATTTATATAATTGGGCAGACTAGCTCGGTTTTATTCTTTATTTGGGCGTTCGTAGTTACAAATCTCAAGGCTGCTTCTCTCTTTCTCGTAGGCTGAAAACATACCGCTCTTATGAGAATTCGGCTAGTGAATGCTTAGATTTATGTTAGGGATTTTTACTCACTTTCCTGGTGCTAATTTTGAATGATTACACCTTGTTTACTGAATTAATATTTCACCGACATTAAGTGCCAATTTCTGAAGCAAATTTGGACAATACTTTATACTTTTTTACTTTGATTATTCCTAGCTAATGATTCAATCCATCGAACTTTATAACAACTAATTCTAGCAACCTTCCTTTTTAAATTTTAACTTCTTTTGTTGACGTTGAGAAATATTGCTTAGATGATCGGGAAAGCATTTGTAGGCGAGAAAGTCCGCGCACTACTTTTTTGTGTTTTCGTCAGACGAGAAGATTCTTAAAAGACGATACATATTTGACAAGATTAAAACTTTGCCGTTGTTTAGACCATTTAGCAGTACCCGTTCAAAAAGTTTAAATATAAAATTCTGAATTTCAAAAAACTGTACATAATATTAATGAAAAAAACTAATTACGAAGACTAAATTTCATTAGAAGAAAAAATCGCTAACTTCCATATTTCAGATTTAGAAAGACACAAAATACTCAAGTTTTTGTAATTTTCGAAAATTTAAAGTTAAAAGGGAAAATCGTACCTATGTTATCTTTATAAGTGAATTTCACTCTATTCTTATAAAATAATTACAGAAGCAATTTGAAGCCATTTTTGAAAATTTTGAAAATGCTTCAGGGGCTTCATGTAAAGTATCCCTAAATTCTAAAAAAAGTTTCTCAAACTCGCAGAGCTCGCAATCCCCAAAGCTTAATAGAAATTTCGCAACAGCGTCGCGTCGATTAAGAAGCATTTGAGTTTCGCTTATTTTGTTTATATCATCTTTCTTCCGAGAAACCATGGTCGCTCTCTTTGTTGAAAAGCAATAGCATAAAATAATGATATACTACCTCCTTAGTCTACGGCAATAGTCTTTATCGTATTTGAAATGTGAATATCAGAAGTCTGTGATGAAATAAATCGCTATAGGAACTGTTGCAGCTCCACTAGTTTATATTTCTTGATGATTGTATTACTATCCTAGAAGTAAGTTTCAAATTAATTAATCAATTTTCTAAAATTCGTTTTATTTTATACGTACTACGTTTCGGAGCCCAAATATGGCTCCGTCATCAGGTACATTTTCAAATTAGTAGATAAAATTGACAGCTTTTATTTCAAAATATTCTAAATTGCACCAGTAAATGAATATATAACTGATTATCACAAAATTATTATTGTAATTTTAAATTCTTATTTTGTTTGGTATAAGCAATGTTATTTTTACTTATTTATTTACTTACTAATTTACAATGTTTTATATTAGAAAATTGATTGGTAAAAATTAACTTGGAAACTTCAAGATAATTATAATTAAATTATTTTTCATATCCTTTCGATCCGTCCTGTTCTCCGAGGATTTTCCTTGTGGCAAGTAGTTGATAGGACACCTGTATATATTTCATTCATTTCATGGGGAAGTATAGTGAAAACAAAGTTTTTACAAATAAATGTTCAAGACCTTTTATTGTGCTGTTTTCTTAATATATTAAGACAATCTCTATCTTACATATTGTAGTTTTCAAAAGTTTCCTCAATTTTCGAAAGTACGGAGAGTTCAATGAAAATGAGACCGCCATTCTTTTAATCATATTTTTCCTTTATGTAGAAAGTTTTTTGAGAATTTTTTGATAGAAATTGCGTAAAGTGGATAAATATTGTTTCTATTGATAGTAAATTACTTTCTCTAACACTTTGTGTAGTCAGAACTCACACTTTTAGGTCCTTCATACCGAAACATCGATTGGTGGCAAAACGTGTGTCCTGTGCCTGTCAGTGGACAACGTAGGCGCCTAAACCGTTCTGCCGATTTTCTTCACAATCGATATTCCTCAATCAATCTGGCTGATGTCGCGGCCCCTTGAGTTTGAAATCAAAATTGTAATTTTGGGTGGTACTTTACATGAAGCCCCTGGAACATTTTTAAAATGTTTCAAAAATAGCTCCTAATTTTTCGTTGAATTTCTTGTAAGAATAGAGTCAAATTCACTTATGTCGAAAGTCTGTTTTTCACCGTTATTTTTGAATTTTAGAAAATTGCTTAAGTTTGTAATTTATTCGGTGACTTCCTACAACTACAAAATTGAAGACATTTTTTTAAAAAAATTAATAGTTTCCACGCAATTTTGAGTGAAATATGTGCAATATTAAACAAATTACAAAAACAAGAAATTTCTCAAAAACGGCTACAATTTTTTTTCTTTAAACGTTTGGTAGGGTTAGTGTTAAACGTTCAGTAACTGATGCCAGAAAAGCCATTTTCTCTATTCTATTGTTGTTTTTTAAATATTACATAAATGTAATTTCTTGATATCTCTTTTAATTTCCATCTCCTAGCCGGGTGATCCTTTAATTAAGGTGGAAGTGGAAAGAAATTCCCCTGGATGTGAAATATTTTTATCTCTAGCAATCTGACGTAGAGGCTGTTTGTCATTATGGACGTTCGGAATAGTGAAGATAAGATGCATGGCGCAACTGATAAGATACAACAAAACCTGATCAATTGATAGCCTCAGTTCGTCAGTTGCGGCACGACCACCACAGTACGCGTTGTTGGTACTCACGTAAACATGATTCACCCTCGTGTCAATCACCAAACACTGATCGTAGCTGTTTTGTTTTTGTGTACATGCCAAGGTAAGCCTACTTTCCTTACATTATTCCAGAAACTACGTGAAGTGATGGATAACTATGGATTACAATGTTTGATTCTAAAGTGCATTGATTCCATTGGTATTCGATCTCGCGATCTTTTATCGGAGCAGATGCTCTACCTTGACTGGCCTTTGGAAGCAAATATTGCATTCACGTCAATTCAATAATCTTATGGCGATTAAGGAATGTGTCCCGGGTTAAATTTTAAAAATAAATGTCAACCTAGTTTATTACGCCCAATGCTAAAGTTCTTTAAAAACATTCCGAATTCCTTAATTTCTTGTCCTCTAGTTACGCTGATTGCTACAGTAAGTCGGTGGTATATAAATTCACAGAGCGACCTTCCGCTGAAAACAGACAAGTCTAAGGTCGCTCTGAAGACCGCTTCACGAAAATCGTCAGATGATAACGCGTGCTGAAATCCTTCGCCTTTCCTTTTGGGGGAAATTACTGGTCTGGTATTCTACTGCAATTGAAAGAAGAAAACCAGGGAGACGGTCGATAATAGAATAGAGAACAACAGTCTTAGAGAACACTATGGTTAGAATTTTTACTCGGGCAATGTCACTGACCACTAAGTCGACACAAGCCACAACGAATCAGCCACCGTCGAAGAGCGAACTGCCTTGTCTGCAATGCAAATAGTTTCCTATATATATATTTTTAATTTTTCATTACAGTGTTGTATGTTTTCGAATAAATATTTTATAGTAATATTGCAGTTCAATAAATAAATTTAAAAATCTGACTGCTTTAAAGGACAGTTCAATACAACAAACTATGAAAGTGTAGGCAAACTGAAACATATTTTTCTATATTTCCATGTATTAAAATTATTTTTGAGATTAGTAGTGATAACTTTTTGACTTGAAGATTCTCGGAACATTGCGAAGTAATTCCGTTCATCCGATATTGAACGATAAAGTATTTGAAGAGCTAGATGGGAACGATTAAACTTATAAGATCCACAGCTAAACACATTAACCGCTTTTGCATTCACGTAGTCAGGTAAAAACTGTGTTTTGCTCCAAACCATCCGCAAAACAGATGATACAATGGTGACAAGTATTCACACTCGCACTTAATAATTTGTAACAATGAGTAGGTGTTAATCACTTCCTTTATTCAACTTCAATATTTTAAATCTCAAAATTCTCAATAATTCACTTCGGAAACTCAAACCTCTAACTTTGAAATATCAATGAAACTGACTTTTCTGTTTCCCCTTTCGATTCGAAATACATTACTGGCCTTCTACATTACAAATTTCCCTAACAAGTAACTCAAATACTGCTACAAGAACAGAAATACTAGAAAAGAGATTTGATTAACTACTTTAAGAAACTAGTGGTGGTCCAACAGCACATACTTTCCCGCGTTATTGCAAGCAGCTGCGTAATATTGAAGTATTGCATTTTCTCCGCTACTAGCACCTCAGCTAGTATTAGAAACCGGGTAATTCAACCAAGAAGCGGGCAACGCCCTGTTGCTAGCGCAGCGTTGTCAAAACTGTGCACTCGCTTGGATAATAAAATTTGTACAGTAATTAGAATATATGCAGTTGACATCAAACTAATTACGGAAAGTTTACCTTCTACTCTTAAGTTGCCTTTTGTCGTAAAACAAGTTCCGATAGCGTTTCATTGCTTTTCTTTAATTTAATGCGCAGCAAATTTCTTTTTAGGGATAAGATGATATGAAATGATATATAACTGGCATATATACCTGGCATTCTGAGGAGTAATTCATAAAAAAACTGCTGAAAAAAATCGCAATTTCAATCGCAAATAACTCAAAAACTACTCGTTTTTTGAACAAAATGTTTCATGACCTTTTTTAAACAGCTAATTTTGTACAAAGAACTTTGAGACAAAAACCTCAAAAAATATTTTTTCAATTTTCAAAAAATCGGGGATGTCAATGAGACCTTCACCATTTTCTTAAACGTCCTTTGCACTTTTCAACAATAAAAAATGTAATCAAAAAATGTTGAGCATTTTGTTTGTAATTTTGTAAACAGCACAAGGGGTTCAGGTAAACTACCCCCAAAATTAAATCGGTCTCAAATCCTAGGCACCGCGACATCAGCTAAAATGATTGGGGAATATCAATTTTGGAATACATCGGTTGAACGGTTTATGCGCTAGCGTTGTGCACAGACAGACTGACGGACGGACGGACGGACAGACATACAGACAAATAGACAGGCAGATGGACAAACCGACTGACAAACGTTTTGCCGTCAATCTATTTTTCGGTAAAAAGGTTGCACAAAACATGGAGTATGGCTACACCACGTGTTAGAGGATTTTTTTCTATATTTAGAGAATGGATTTACCCTTTTTTCCGTACCAGGGCCCGAGAAATAAAGAGTTTTTGTGTCGAAAATTCGCCGTTTTCAGATGCACGATTACAATACTTTCTCTTCTTACGTTAGTAAGCGCGAGAAAGTAAAATATAAATTATACAGTTTGATTGATTTATTTCCTTTCAATTTAAATATTAAGTGAATTAATGTTATATCGCCTCTAAAATTTACTAATAAATCATGGAACAAAAATAGATATTTATCCATGAGGGACAAATGTTACGTCCTTTAGCACAAACACACTTGAGAGTTAATTTCTCCGTTGACATGAACACCTATTGAATGGTATGAAGCCTGTAATATATAAAATTGACAATTAAAAAGAAGTGAATAACATTTAAATAATACTTGCATGTTTGTATACAAAACTTTTTTTTATTTTCAGGTGCATTAGGAAACGAATTTGATGATAACTGGAATTGGAACAATAATTGGGAAAGTTCGTACAACCCACCGTCGTAAGTTTAATATCACCAGAGTAATCCAGTTTTAGAAGAGTTTTTGAGCCGACCATTTTCGGCGTTACAATGCTAACTTGCTGCTTAGAGAAGCACTACAAAGATTACATAACTTATTAATTAAATAATTAATTAATTAATTACATTAATAATTAAGAACTGTACTTTTTATGCAATATAAAAATTATTTCATGGAGATTTAAAAAATGTGTATCTTTATGTCTAAAACACATATACTTTATTCTATTATTCAAGTAATAATATATCATTACGTGACTTGAAACTCTAGTGCAACCTATTCATGAACTATAGTAAGTTATCGTTCCTAACGTTTGCTTCACTTATCATCTACGTCAAATTTCATCCATATATATCTTACTTTTTTATATATTTGCAAAAGTACATACCTCAGTAACTATAACTATACATATGTATTAAAACACTTACTTACTATACTTAAATAAACTTACAAACTACTACAAGGGGGAGGAATTCCCGTTAAGGGGTCCTCAGTCAGGATCTAAATCTGTAATTTTTTTTTAAGAATATGTGGTGCAGATATTTGTTTTTTTATTTCCGTTTGGAAAATGGGGTGTTTTGGCCAGTTTGAAGGGTGAAAGGGTTGGGATTTGAGGTAGGTTAAAATAAAAGTTGGAGGCCAGGTTCGTGATGTGTTGTTTTATAGGTTCCAGGGTAAATTCATTATGGAGTTGGTTATATACCAAGGGGCATGAGCAACTATTCTTTGGAATTTATTTTGCAGGACTTGTAGTTTCTGAATTTTAAATTTTTGGTAGAGTTGATCCAAATTGGATTCGCATGTAACATTTGCGGTCTTAAGATTGTTTTGTAAATTGCTATGGCTGACTTGTACTAAATTGGACTCTTTATGTAGATTAAAGGTCGTAGCTGTGACAGTTTTATTTTGACTTGGGTCACCTTGGCATTTATGTTTTCCCCAATTTTACTTGATATCTAGGAATAAATCTAAGTATTTAATGGGTTTATTAGGGGGTACCAATTTATTATATTGTTATTTAACATGAGAGTGAGAGTAAGCGATTAACATGAGTGTTTTTGCGGCCGTTTTGCTAGGCTTTAATTGAATTTTATGTTTGGCGGCCCAATCATGTTTAAATAAAGTTGGATATGAGTTCTCAACTCGCGGAGAATCGGAGGTAAATAAATCGAAATTTTATAAAGTGTGGGTATGTCAGCAACATAAATAGAGTGGGTGATAATGGCGAACCTTGTGGCAGTCCTGCGTTTATGATTGTACGGTTTGATAAATGGTTGTTGACTGAGAAGGATCTACTGCTTAAGGAATTTATTAATATTGACTTTAAGTACTGTGAAGTGCCTATTTGAATGAGAATACGAGAGCTTGGTGCCAAGTTAGGTGAAATACTTGTGTGATCTCAAGAAATATAGCTATGGTGTGATTTTTTTAAGCAGAAAAATGAGCTCTGAGATTCTTAGTAATTAATGTTGTGCACAGGTTTTTTTCGTAAAACCGAACTGGGACCTGGGGATACCGTTGGTTGCTTGTAGGTGATTTCTCAGTTTTTTAATATGATTTTTTCGAATATTAAAAAAAACAACGAGGATAATAAACTGATTGGGCAGTAGCTTTCAGAGATTGTTGTGATTTTGTTTAGCTTTGCTATGGGGATGATGGTTGAGAGTTTTCAATTATGAGGGAAATATCATATTATAAAACACTAATTGAATATGTTGTTTAAATAAGCTATTGCCGAAGATGGTTTTTTAAAGTTATGTTATTAATATTGTCGTGCCCTAGAGCTTTTTTATTGGGGAGTTTCTTAATCATTTTTGAAATTTCAGTTGAAGACGAATAATTAATTTTATGATACGGACCGAAGAAGTTTAATTTTGTGGTATGTACCATTTTATTATGCAAGGTTTCATGTTCATGTTCAAGGGTTCACTCATGTGCTTACAAAAAGGGCTTTCGAAATGCGTTGCGAGGGCCTCTGCCATCTATATCGATGATAAGGCTTTACCTGAGGCATTGCTTAAAGGAGGGATAGAGCTTCTTTTTTTCTTTAGTGAGTTGCCATAACGTATTGTTGCTGGCGTTAAGTGATTGGATTAAGTTAATATACTGCTCATTATTGTGATTTTTTGATAAGACGTTTTACCACGTTTGTGATTAGATTGTTCTTTCTTGAGCTCTCGTGTTCTTAGGCGCGCCCGGAATCTCTTGATTCGTTTTTTACGGATATTGGGTTGAAGATGTACGGGGTAGTTTATTTGTAGGTTTGTGTTCTGTATTTGTAGTAGTATATTCAGAATTTTTTATGGTTGCACTAATGAGGTTGGCTAGAAGGTTAACTGGTTAGAAGGTCTATTTCGAGGAGGTATTTAGTATTTTAGTTTTGGGTACGGAATTATTTAATGTTTCGGAAAACTTTTTCCGGTTAATTATTAATGAGTTAGCTTTAGGCAATGAAGCATGTTGAGGCGACATTTGCTGTGATGTAAGTAATACAGGGATATGGTCAGAATCAAGTTCGAATATTAGCGACATATGGAAGTCAATGTTCACGTGGTTAAGCCGATGTCGAGGATGTCAGGCTTGCGTAAGCGATCATGCGGGTAATAAGTGGGCTCACTGGAGGGAAAGAATTTTAATACTAGTATTGTTTGTTAGTTGAGCAAGTTTTTTACCGTCTTGATTGTTGCATTGGCAACCCCGGTTGAAATGTTTGGCATTGAGGCCTCCTATTAGCAAGACTATCGTTGGGATTAAATGAGTTTTGAAGGTTTGTATTTATTAATTTTACTGTGAGGGGTTTGTATGCAGCTATCATCTTCAAAGGGTGGTTGTTAGATATTGATACTGATATTGTTTCTAACCCTGCTGTTTTCGGTCAGTTATCCTGGTTGTGTGCTATGGGGTATTTAATGATGATGTGGAAGACTGTTAGTGAGTTGGCACAAGTTTTTATTTATTTATTTTTTTAAGTCTGCTACAAAGTTTCTGGTTACTTTATTTATCAACTCCCTGATGAAATTGTTTGGGTTGGAGATACTAGGAACGAAAATTGGGGGTATTTTAGCAGGTAACTCTGATTGTTCACTTGGATTATCTCTAAGGTATTGAAATCGATTAATTTCTGATCATCACTCAATACACCAAATTGGTTGTCAAGTTTGCAGTTATATAAACTGGGATCTAACGGATTATCAGAAACACCTTTTTCATGACTTTTTGTGTTCGAGAGGATCAATAAAATCACTGACCTATTTCGTACAAGATTTCCTGATGACGATGCTGATGATGACTGCTTGTTGTGCAGTGAACCAATTGTGAAGCCCGGATCCATGCTGCCTTCAGCGGGAGTGCGGGTTTTGAAATCCCTGTCCACTTGTATCCATCGGTACACTGGTTATTAACTCTTGTTCTTGATGCACCGCACTGCTGGAGAAACGACTGATGTTGCCTACGTTGCGTAGATAGTGTTAATAGGGCCTGCGAAAGTACAATCCCCGTGGATTGGTCGGCTTCATTTTGCATTAACTATGCAAAACGAAGAAAAGCTACCACTTACTTGAATGAAACGCTGACAGATGTTAATAACGGCAAAAGCCGCTAATACTGTTGCACTGCCACTTAACCTTGCTAAGTTTACCTGAAGACTGTCACAATACTAAATGCGACGGCTGGTCGCGCGGAGCGCTTTGAGGTGTTATCTCGGCATTGAGCTGAGCACGAACTGAAGTACCTTACTAGTGGAAGTTGTAAATATAAGATCAAAATACTTTTAATGTATTTGTGTATCAAATTACGGTTGCAGGAACGGTCCTTTTAACTATTTCAGAAAACTGGAATATTTCATTATTTGCTGTAGTATAGAGAAAGTTACGTAATGCTTTAGGGAAAAAACGGCGGATTTTCGGCAAAATCTCTCATTGCTGGGTTCTGTTAACGAAAAAATGGATAAACCCAGTTGCTAAATTTATAAAAAGTTCTCTAACATGTGGTATACTCAGAATCCCTATTTTGTGGGTCATTGATACCGAAAAATCGATTGATGGCAAAACGTCAGCCTGTCTGTCGGTATGTGAAAACCACCAGCACCAAACCATACGCAGAATTTTTTTCCAAGTTGAAGAAACCCCAGTTGAACTGGCTCGAGTTGCAACTTTGATATTTTGAAAAACATTCTTTAAAATTTGGTGGTACTTTACATGAAGCTTCTGGAATATTTTTCAAAATTTTCTCAAAAATGCCTCCAAAATTTTTCTTTAAATTTTTTGAAAGAATAGAGAAAAATACACTTATAATGATAGCGTCGGTCCGTTTGTCTTTGGTAACTTGAAATTTTTGAATATTGCAAAAAAAAATTTTTTTTTGGTTTCTTAAAATAATGGATAATAAAATACGGACAGTTGTAGCTCCATTAGTTATATTTATGTTATGCATGACGATTGAAAAAAATACAATGTTTTCAAATATTTTTAAATTAAAGAGAGAAAAAATATCATATGTGCAGCATTCAAGTTTGCACATGAAAAGCTAAAAAAGATGCGATTCAGCATTTTTGCCTGAATTGTCTTGACAATGATAGAAAGGTTTTCTACGAGGATTTTTCAGAGTAGTGATGAAAGCAAACATTCCATAAATATACATCAATTAAGTAAATTGATGGAAATTAAGGAAGTAAAATAATGTAGTTACATTCCCTGAATGTAACTATATATTATTTTACCTTCAGACTCTTGCTACACAAGAACATAAATAAGGATGATCAAAATTTATAATGCCTATTTTACGTTTTTAAATGCCTATTTTGCCTGCCTATTTCTACAGATTTTCATGCCTATAAATCCGCAGCTTATTGATTAAACTCCAGTACCCAAAGGCATTTTTCGCTCAATACGCCATTATTTTCTTTCACGACCTTGGCAACACTGATGCTGATATTTTAAGCGAACAAGTGAATTGCGCTGCAATTCTGAAACGAATGATCAATGTTTGTAAAATAAATTTGCGAAATCCAAGGAAAAGTACTGTCTTCGAACTTAATTTGAAGAATTTCAAGTGGGGAAAACAAAACTGTAATGCTAGAGAATGAATGAACGTTCTTATGTTTGGCTTCTCTCTTTTACGATCTTACATAAGTGAGCAAATACCGATTTTCAAATCAATGTGACCCACAACTTATTTTTATGAAATTTAACTAACATATTATTCACATAAACATACAAAACAGCCGCCATTTAATGTTAGATTCGCATGCAACTCTACTTTACATACAAAACGTTTAATAGAGCAATTACAAAAGTAAAAGTGAACACAAATTAGACTGAGTTTGTGCAGTTTGAATCTCTTCAAAAATTAGGAGAGAAAAACATGTAAGTGTTAAGGAAATCCGAGGATGAATTGGGAACGATTTGCATTTTTCTGCATATTAGCAAACTAGTGCTGCTACAGAATAGCACAGACTTTCCCGTATTAGTTCTTTAATTCCTTTGGTCTCGGCTAGCTATTTGGACTTGCCAGATACTCTGGCCAACTTTCATCCATTGCCGCCCAAAGTACAGGTTTTTTTTTAATTTCTTAATTTTTCGGTTTCCTAATAGTATAACATTATATATTATTTTAAAAATGTAAAAAAAACGTTTAAAACCTCGTTCTAAATGGCAATTTTCATTGAAAAATATGGTGCCATTTTAAGAAAATTGTGTTTAAGCGTTACTGTTAATGCGAAATTTAAAGCTCTTTTTCATAGTGTTTTTTTAGTTTTCGAAAAACTTTATTTGAAGTCATTTAAAGCATTTTAACTCGCAAATACGATAGTGTTTATAAATGTCTGGAAATAAACATATTAACGGCGCGAGAGATCTTTCAAAAAATTACGTTTGTGTTTCTTTTTTATGAAAAAACAATAAAATACCCCGAAATGAAATTTACTTGCAATTAGTACCGCTCGAAAAGTTTGAAGAACAAAATTGGAGACGTTTTTGAGAAAATGACGTTTGTGCGTTCCAGAAAATGCGGAATTTTGAGCTTGTTTTCACAGAAAACAGTTTTCGAGAAACTTCATCTGACTTTATTTAAAGCACATGTGCTCATAAATATAATAATGTGAACAAATAGCCGCTAATATAAACTTAAATGGCGTCAGAGACAAGTACAAAAATTAAATTTTTGTAATTTTTGAAAAAACAAAAGAATAGGGCACTATGGCGTTTATGCCATCTTAAAGCACTATCCCTGCCGAAAGTTTAAAGAAAACCTTTGGAGCTGTTTTGGAGAAAATCTTCTTTATGTAATTTTTAAAAATTGCAAATATTGCACCCAATTTTGCGCGAAAACAACTATAATTTTCAAAAGAATGGACATTAACGTAACATTTTCCAAATTTCAAACTTCTACCTCGCAGACAATTATTGTAGAGAAAAGGAATCACATAAAGGTCCTGCACACGGGGGTTCTTGCATTTACATTAGAAATAATATCGATTCGATCACCTTGACGGAATTTAATGTGTATTCTAATGTAATGTAATTGTGTGTAATTTAATGTGTGAAAATGTTTTTTGAAATATCTGTAGTACATCTTCCTACACTAAAAATTTGCAGTAGATTATATTATGTTCTGAAAAAAACACTGGAGATAACACTAAACAAAGTCGGCAATCTCATGATATTTATCCACATTATCGTCAAAAACACAGTGGAATTCAGAACATTTCTATATCTGCTAAAATCAAACAAATTATCTCAGACCATGATTTAAAGGAAGTTAACTTAGGGAAAAAAGAAATTACTTTACACTCACAGAGACCACAATTGACTTCTCTGTACTGACTTGCAAGAAAATATTTCATCTAAAGAAAATTAGAAACCAAACGTTTCATCAATAAATACCCGACTACTAAAAAATATATACTAAGGGCATCAAAAGCAATTATGGAACTTTTGCTATTGTAACTACTCAAGTAATAGAAATAAACCAACAACTAAATGCTTATGATAGAACCTCCACAGCAGAATTATGCTCTCTGCTTGCAGCCTTCAAGCTGATCAAATTGCTAAACTTCAAAAAGTTCGTTGTCTTCTCCTGTTCTCTCGAAGCAATATGTACTATAAACAGCAACCATCCTAAATATGAAATGGCAGTTTTAATCCATGAATTGTATTATGATCTAATACAGTCTAAAAAATATTTGTCGTGGATCACGCCCCTCGTTGGTGTCATTGACTGCGTAACTTCTATGAAGAAATGATCACCCCTGTATCTGCTGCAGGTGCCCCAGATATTTTGAACACTTTGGAGGACTGTTGGAACCATTTATTTAACTAAATGCAAAATATATGGTTCGAAAGATGGAAATCGATAAAGGCAAGTGAAACACATAAAAAGTCTCCAAAACTGTCTTTAAAACTATCCTAGAATTCCCACGGAAAGCTCAGGTAGTCATTTCAAGGTTGAGAACGGAACATTATAAATTAACGCATACTCACGTAATACCTGGAAAAAAGCCTCATACACATGACCATTGTAAAGTTCTAAATGTAAAACACATTTTAATTTACTGCCCTCTATTATGCAAAAGCAAAATATCTGCAAAAGCAGCAGACAAAAACGTCAATTAGAAGGCAGACATGATAACATTCTTAACTCGAAAGATTATCAAAAGAGAATTATTGATTTCGCTAAACATTAACGAACATAAACTTAATTATTCATTTCGTTAAACATTAAATATTTATAATAGCATTTAGAGGAACTACTAATTATGTTTGTATTGTATGTACTGTTTTGTATGTATTGAATTGTATGTTTTCTATGTATCGTATTGTATGTATATATTGAATTGTTTGTATTGTATTTTCGTACTGTTTTTGATAATTAATATGGTTATAAATTTTATATTGTAATTGAAAAATGTATTTATATATTTAGTTGCTAATGACCTTGATGTCGATGCGACGGTAAATAAATTTAAATTTAAAAAAGTCAGCAAACGCTCTTTTGAATTCATTGCTGTCTGCGGAGATTTTAACATTGATTTCCTGGCCGAACCTTGGGAGAAAGAGCAGTTTCTCAACTTAATTCATTTCTTCAGTTTAGATATTACAATAAATGTACCTACACGGATCACAATAAATTCAAAGGAGGATATCGATCAAATAATAATAAACAAAACCAATACTCGATGTGAAATTGAAACAAAATATTTAAGATACAGGGATCACGATGCACAAATTCGTATCATTATAAGAAATGCGAACACTAACACATTTAATAATACACGTTTGAGTAGATTGTTCATTAAAAGTAAAATAAAATTATTCATCAAATATTTGCTGCAAGGGACGCGGTTTTCAATACTGTTGATTCAAACGATAAATATATTTTTTTAGCGCTTTCATTTAATTTTAACACTTGCTTTCCTCTTCAAAAAAGAAAATTAATTTTTTTCATGAAAAAGCAATTCTTGGATAACATGAGGGATTATGAAATCAAGTAAAAATAAAGGAATTCTTTTTTTTTTTCATTTTTAAGCATCATAACGTATTTCAATATTTCCTCCTCTACTTTAAAAAATACAAATCATTGTTAAGAAA
>BOPP01000110.1:46576-78744 GCA_017312745.1 Gryllus bimaculatus
TTTACAAGATGAGTGTGATTTGTGTAGGGTACAAAACTTGATAACGTTCAATTCAAACAAAGCGCTTGTGATGCATATCTCATTAATTTCGATAGTAAAGAGCAGTAATCATGTCTTGCTTTGACAAATGAAACAAACAGGAATACACTTGACTGATACAGTATACGCAGCAAATTATATAGAAAAGAGCAACGCATTGTTGCCAGCGCAGCGTTGTGAAAACTATGTGCATTCGCTTGGCTAATAATATCAATACAGTAATTAAATAAATGCAATTGACATCTAAATATTTACGAAAATTCTGGCTGCTCACTCCTGAGTTGCCTTTCGTCGTAAGAGTACAGTTCCAATAGTGTTTCATCATTTTTACTTTCCCGTATACATACGTATATACGTAGTGTAGGGAAAGTTATGTAATTCTGCGCGGAAAAAACAGCGAATCTCCGGCAAAAAAAAAAATATCTGGCTCTGTTTACAAAAAATGTGGATAAATCGAGTCACTAATATGACGCCAAGTTCATCGTGGGGTACATTTTTTTTTTTTTCAAATTTACACAAATGTAATGTATTTAAACACTTTTCTAATTGTGAGTTAATGTGCTTCAAATAACTCTAAATGAAGTTTTTCGGAAACTCAAAAATGTTCTGTGAAAACGAGCTTCAAATTTTATATTTACAGTAACTCTTAAACGCCATTTTCTTAAAAACGGATCCAAATGTTTCAAAGGAAATTGCCAATTAGGGCGGTTTTACTGTTCTTTAATATTCTTAAAATAATATTTTCGTTCTACTATTTGTAAACCGAGAAAGTAAGGACATTTCAAAAAAATGTACTTTTGCGCGGCGATAGACAGCAGCTGGCAAGAGTATGTGGCAAGACCGAATAGTTAGCCGTGACCAAAGGAAATAGAAAACTAATACGGGAAATTCTGTGTCATATTGTAGCACCACTAATTTATTTTATCAAAAAATACACTAATGTATTTTTTTATATATTTTACGCCGTTAATATGTACATTTCCAGCTGTTTATAAACACTATTGCATTTGCGAGTTAAATTAACTCAAATGGCTTTAATTGAAGTTTTACGAAAACTCAAAAATGTTCTGTGAGAAAGAGCTTCAAATGTCATATTTTCAGTAACGCTTAAACGCCATTTTCTTAAAAACGGCTCCACATTATTTCAATGAAAATTGCTATTTAGGACGTGGCTGTACTCTTCATTTATATTCTTAAAGTAGTAATTCAAATCTACCATTACCAACCCTAAAAATTGAGAAAAGTTAGAAAAAACTGTTTTTGTGCGGCGTCAGATAGCAGCTGGCAAGAGGATGGGGCAAGAATGTGAAGCTAGCACAGACTACAGTAATTAGAAAAGTAATTAGCACGAGGAAGTCTATACCATTAAGAAGCACCGCTAGTTATAATACTTTATCTCCTTAGGAAATACGTGAAAGGAAGTTAACAGGCGAATGACATCGTTTACAGGTCTACAGTTGAATGGAGTGATGCCATCGATCAAACCATCCAAGACACAAATATCGATCCGGGTGATAAATGGTTCGGAAATTTGGGACACATTTTAAAATTATGAGTTATAAGGATGCACCCCGAAAATTGTATATGTCCGGAATGTGACTGTATAAAAGTTCTACATATCACTCGGGAAATAGAAAAACCCGAAATAATTGTGTCATGTCGTTCAGTGTTAAGTATCAGTTCAGTGAAGGAGGTTTACAAATTCTGGAACAATATAACCATTATTCATTGTAATCCCAGATTATAAAAAATGCTAGTTCCCCAGATTCCCTCAGCCGTATATTTCAAAATCGGAAAACAAATTCCTAACCACAACAGACTAAAGCGAAAACTACTGCGACAGTTATTCGACCCCCCTTGATCATCATGTACCTGATGTGGCTTCGCACATTCAATCCATGTGTACTCATTGTCTTCATCTGTGAACGTATCGTAAACAAGGCTAATATAATTAAATGAACCCTCAACTATCGAACTCGGCTGCTGAGAGCCTTCGGACCAAGTAGAAATAATTGAAACAAAAAACGTAATCCGGCCAGTGAAGGTAATGATAGGACCCGCTGAAAACAACGACAGAGCAATCCAAATCAAAACGGAAAATCCCCCGTGCTTGATTGTGCCAGACCGTAAGCTTGTTTTGGGGGTCTCCGTAAACCCGGCCGTTCGTAGGAAAAATGCAAACGATGATTCATCGGACCATACCGAATTCTTTCGGTCATGAAGTGTCCAGGTTTTATGATCGTGGCACCACTTTCGCAGCTTTGCGTTGGCTTCCGTTATGAAGGGTTTCGCAATTGCAGCTCTCCCTTGAATGTTAGATTTGTGAAGCTCCCGCCGTACTGATTTGTGGAAACAGTATTACTCAAGTGAGGGATGAATTCTGCAGTCACATTTGCCACGGTAGTTTTACGTTTTCTGGCCACAATGCGTTTCAATTCTCTGTCGGTTAACTTCGACTTTCGCCCTCTATTCCTCTTCGTTATGATGTTTTATCATGGATGTTGTTATTACCATGGGCACGATTGCTCGTGAAACAAACAGTTTCGCTGTTTTCATTCCGCATGCTTCCGCTAACCGCACACTAGCGATGTGCCCTCTTTCAAAGTCTGGGAGATCACACATTTCACCGATCGCTTGTGTTCACCGTCGTAGACAAAAACCCGTAATACCTTCAAAACGTCGCATGTCAACTATTCCACGTAGCTGCATTGCATCCGTATTCATTACAGATCCACAGGCACATCATGCAAAAAGATATACTGTATTGCATAGTGTTCATACACTTTCACCATGTGTTTGTTGTCGAGAATGTTCGAAGATTATCCCTTTGAAATCACCCCAATAACTCTTTGCACGCATTAGCCACATTTCCTGCATTTCCTTAAACATTTCACCTTGCGACGTATTGTAACCTACGCAAGTAAGCAATAAATGTCGGTACTTTATAAGTCTCAATGACTACCAGATCGTTGTTGAAGAATAGTCCAGAAAAGGTATTGCAAGACAACAAAATAACTGGTTGGATTAGTTTTTTAAACGTGTAACATCGTCGACCACGTGTTCGTAAAAATGGACAAAATAAAACCAAACTGCACTCGTTTCACGTTAAATATTGCGTGCCAAATAAGACCGGAAAACTCCATTCGATTTGTAAGAAATTTATTTTCCACTTGACTTGTGTCAAACCTTCGCAATTCATCATCTGCAAACTAATCAAGAGTTAGTACAAGTATTAAAGAAAAGACGGAAGTGAGTTTAAGTCCACAGCAAAGAAGAATAAAATCAAAGAATTCATTGGAAACCTGAGAGGCACTGAGTCTCACTATAATAGAAAAAAGTCATCCCGTGCGTATTTACATAGTGAATTGACGATATCAAAACTTTTCAATTTGTTTCTTCCGAATTTCATACATGAAAATCAATGTTCCGTCGTGTGTTTTGTTCTGAATATATTGATTTCCAATCCCTTGCTACACACATCTGCAGTTATTTCTTTCATCTTAACCGACAAATAAAGGCCACAGAGTAAACTGCTTTAAAAGCTGACTTGATGATACAGAACAGAATACACAAGAAATGATCTATGGCATTTTATGAACTGGTTTGTTAAGAAGATTGTGATGATACATTCAGTTATTGTTTTGACCTCCAACAGGTTCAATCTCTTCCTAAATCGTCTACACAGCAACCATATTACGCTCGCCAAAAAGGGTTTTACAATTTGTGTATTACCATTTTTATACGTGGACAGAAGATCAAGCGGGGAGAGGATCCATTGAAGTATCTTCGGCCTTGCTTAATTTTCTGGAAAGCAATGTTGATCTTGAGGGCATCGCTTTTCTGCGATGGATGCGGTGGGCAGAATAAAAATAACGTAGTCGTTCAGGCCTTGAGGTACTTCATCGCCAGATGCCCAGAAAGTATGACTGAAATAGTATTGCACTTTCCTGTTCGTGGCATCTCATTTCTGTTTTTACAAGATAAGAGTACTATGCCGTGTACAAAAACTATGGAACTGTGAAGATCTTAGGAGTAGTTTAGGATCTCAAGGACACACAATCTTGAGTAGAATGTGCGAGAACGTACAGAACATCAGAAATGTGAAGCGAATTATTATTCAGAAAACAATGAAAGGGATGAAGATTCAAACAGTTACAGTAAACCCTCAGCAATATTTTAGATTTGATGAAGAAGCTTCTGCTTTGGCCCTTTGAAAAAGTGTTTTTTCATTATCGAAAATGACACAATTTCCCCATTAGCAGATGCCACTTCAAAGGGATATACCATTTGCAAAGAGATCAGATGAAGCAGGTCTATTGTCTGAACGTCTGAAAGGTCGTTGACTGAAAGGAGACCAGAGGTGAAATTCTTCAGATACTACTGACCTGGAGTGGTATTCCTCTGTTCTTGGTAAACCAATAGCTGAAAATTAAATTGTAATGGATAGTCAAGAACTGAAAGATAATTTTGATTGTTTAGAAGATGATCATGAGTGCCACATATAGATTATAATTTATGTTTAGTTTTTTGTAATTTATTTAGAGGCCCAAAATGTTCACATAGCAACAGAAATTGTAGTAGTTTTCTCTGTTTGGAAAAATGAAATATTTACCCCCGAACTGCAATAAAATAATTTATCCCAGTCAAATTTAATGACAATAGTTGCCTTATTTTATGCAAAAGCAAACATGTTCGCAAGTGCTTCGGGCAAAAGCAAACATGTCCAACATTTTCGATCAAAAGCAATCAAGTTCAACCTTTAACCTGAAATATCGTCATAATTATATATAACTGATTTGATAGCATAAACGTAGACCATTGCAACAATACTGCTAAGCAGTACAGTATTTTACATCGCTTGAAAATATGATAACTTATCATCAATCAGTTTTTCGCGGTTCCTGAAAATCTGATTTGATGGACATGTTATTTGTATAAACGCTCCTCATATCTCCTCTCCATCGCACGTCATGTGACAGCCCTTTATGAGCTAAGTGCTGTAGATCTCACATGTATGACTTCATAAAAAAAATAATGTGACCCGTCAGAGTACTGTAGTTATAATGTAGAAATATTTCTGTCCAAAATATTATCTTAAAAATGAATTTTCTTTTTCATGCAGGATGGGCCTCATTTTGGGTCTAACATTTGGATCAATAATATTAGTTTTTGGACTCACTGCGCTTTGCTTCTATTGTCCTATATGTTGCTGGTACAAAATGAGGAACTCACATGGTGTTGTTACTTATACCAATGCACGTCCAGGTATGTTTTCTTCCTGAGATTAATAACTCTTTATTAAATTAAATATTCTCATTGCAATTTCTCCAAAATTCCAAGGTATCAAAGTCCAAAATTTGTTTTGGTGATGGTAGTAAATTTGCGTTCAAGTATTTTATTCAGTTCCAGGTGGAATATCTACTGTTACCCCGCAACATCCATATCCTTACCCAGCAGGAGTGGTTGTCCACCAACAAGCAGGGCACTATCCACCAGGAACCCAAGGTCAAGTGTTTGCTCAAGGATCGATGTATGTTCAAGGAGCTCCATATCAACAGGGAGGGGTTATTTATCCACAAGGAAATCATGGAGCACAGGGATCTTTTCCTTATCCCCAAGGAACAGTAATGATCCCACAAAATGCTCCACATCAACAAGGTACCAAAAACACTAGAACATATATTATATCCACGTCCGAAGTCAAAACAATACGTATAACACAATTACCATGTATTTGAAATTTCATTTAATCGTAATGAATACTCAATTTTTTTATGCAAAATTCAGATAATTTTCACTATCATATTACTCAGTCATCACACTCAATTACTGACTAAAAATTAGCATAAATTTCAAAATATCGGTAAACTGTCTTATATGCCAAATAAGCAATTCACGTAAGCCTGTTGAGGCAGAACAATGGATGATTTGTTTTTTTAATCATAAGTATTTACAAGTATAAATCAGTTCGTATATTACTGAATGATGTTTCAATGAAAATAGAATATCACAAAAAAGTAACAGAGTAACCAAGAATAAAACCTCATGCAGTAATGAAATAAACCTAATTACAAATCACGTACGAACCATTTCATCACAATAACATACATAACTTAGAAGTAATCTGTTGTTTTTTGTTGTTTTTTTTTCAGGTCAGCCAGCTCAATACCCACCTAACATGAAATAAAGAACAAAAATGTTGTTTACGAGACTAATACATGTCTCTGGCATACGAATGACCCTGAACGAGACGAAGACAGCCGAGAACGAAATTTAGAAAAGACTGTGCCGAAAACACTTTCGTACGAGCTGCTTTTTTTAGTAACATGGACACATACTCTTCAGTTCACAATATGCAAGTCAGCAGCCATGTTGCTTCGTATCATCCAGTATTTTTAATTTATGTGGCCATATAAAAACTGCATCCTGTTATGACACAGTGCTATTTTGCCGAATGCATTACGCAAAGTGCAACATTCCAATCAATAAACATTAAGCTGCGGAAGATGTTTTCTATGCATGGGAGCTGAAACGATTATTCACATTTTACTGCATTTTATACTATTTATACCTATTATTAAAAGCAATAAAATAAAACGTTCCATATCTAAGTCGAAATAAATTAATTGAAATAAAAATTATTTCATAGAAATTAGTGAATTAATAATTGCTTTTCGCCAGGCAAGCTAACGGTCGGAGGGGGATTTGATTTTAGAAAGAAATTCAATTATAAAAACTCATATGAATATCGCGATTATCGATTTGGTTTGGGGTACTTTTAACCTTCTTAATCGTTTATACCCTTTTATATAATCTTCTGGCCGGATCCCAAAATAAATAATCAGTTTCTCACCAGGAGACCGAGACGCGTCGAGAGACATCTCATATGACTCAATACATGGGAAGCGGTCTAGTCGTGACGGCGCGCGCGCGCGCTCACACACACACATTCGCAGTTACTCAAATACTGTATAGGGATAAACGTCGGTTTTCAAATGCATTTAGCTTCCCGCCAAATCAGTTCGAACACAAATATTTCATGTTTTTTCTCTCCAATGAGATAGAATATCTTCTATCTCTCCAAAGAGATAGAAGAGTACATATATCGATTAAATGTTAACTGCAATGTTTTTCAAAGCCATCAAATGGTGCAGTAAAAAAGGAAATTGTACTATAATGCCGGATGCAAAATATGCCGGAGAAGACAAAAGTACTGAAAACTTAATTCAGAACGAACAGTAATTTTGTTATTTGTAAACTTTGTACGAATTTGTTTTTCATAAAAGTTTCAAATCCGGGGACCCAAACAGAGGGAACGAATACCAAAACCTGGTGACGATCCCATCCCCAGAGAATTGGAATGGATGGTCACCCTACCCTATTTGTACATCCAGTGAAAAACCTTTTATAGTAAATTGTTGAAAATATGAAGACAGCCTTACAAAAGCAATATATACTGCATATCAGAGGTGAATAATTTTTGTAGGTCCACAGAACAGACCTGAAAAATTCCTTTGAATTTGGGAATTGTTTAAATATATTATCGTTTTCACAGAAAATGGTATAGTATTTAGAAATATATTATAACTTTGATAATACAGTATGTAAATGTTTCCAAAGGAAGTTGCAAGGTGTACTAGGTTAACTATTGAAAGGGTTGTTGTAATACAGTCTGAAACCATGATTTCAGATTAGCTTAGTTTGTTGCTTCCCTGCACAACCCTCACTCAATTTAGTCAATTTTTTTTAAAAATGTTTTTGTTAGATAACATATCAGTCTGTTTTGGACCTGATCTCACTAATTATTTTGCCCATAGGGTATGTCCATCAAACAATAAATGGGTCCTCACAAAAATTAATTGTTACATTCTCATTCACTGACCCTTTCATTATTTCACAATTATTTACATTCCTTTGAGGATGGCAATCAGGTAAATTCCTAAATTCCTGATTTATCTAAAATATTTTATAATTTATGAAAAGAAATACTCACATGACATATATATATATATATAATTATATATATATATATATATATATATATATATATATATCATAGAATATAAATATATAGTATAGATATATATACATATATATATATATATATATATATATATATATATATATAGATAGATAGAAGATAGATAAGTTAATCAGAAGTACTATTTAGAATAGATTCATTTATAATATTTTTACTTATACTACGTGGTCATTCCATAAATTTATGAAGAACTACTTTGTTCCATTTGAAATTTCAATTTTAAATATTCTTTCAAAAATACTATACATCAAAGTTGCTTCTCATTCCAAACAGTCAACATTTTATTATGTAATTTTGAATATTCTACTTTGTACATATTTATGGTTTTATTTCTGATATACAAAAATTTCAATCACAAAGTTCCTGATCTAGCTTAGATAAATTAACCAAAATTGTAATGTGTCAATTTCAAATTACATATGCCTTAAAAATTGTTGTATAATTTAACATACTACTTTTTCATAATTGTCTGTAATTTTTACTAATGTATTAAATTCACAGATTTATAAAAATGTAAATTTTGTTAGTTTTCAACTGGAAATGGAAAATAATAAAATTAAACTACAAATACTCTATGTTTCTGGCATTGAAGGTAAGATCTTATTTGTACTGTTGAAACAGCAATTCAAATGTTTCTTAAGTAATCTTTCATTGTAGAATGAATAAAAAGCAGTATGTTTGAATGATTTTTTATTCAAAATATTCAAATATGGTTTGACAGCACACATTTTTTTAAACTTAAACCTGCTCATATTCATGCGCATCCTCAAACGAGTGGGGAGAGAGCATTTCAGACCCCCTTTTATATAAATTTTTTACTTATATTTGTCATATTTTAGAAGTAAATAAGCAAAATATTAGGGATAATAAAATTATAATAATAATAATGATACAATTAATATATTATGAATGGAAATGTGCATATTAACAGCAAGAGAGATATTAGAAAAAAACATTTGTGTAATTTCTGGGGAATAGAAATATTGGTGGCTTGTGTATTCTAATCCTATATGTTTATAATCACAATAGTCTCAATTTCTCTAACTGTGAAATATATTGGCAGCAAAAAATTTCTGGGAATATTTATGATATATTAGATTTACCATTACGAGTCCGAAACATTGATTAAATATGAAAAATTGAGGCGGCACGAAGTGGAAGCAGGGTTAAACCAAAAAGGTAATTTAAACTGAAGAGTTTAGAAAACCAACTTGTGCGAGAAAGTCTATGCCATTCCGTAGCACCATTAGTTTTCAAAATGTCTGTCCATCTGTCCGTCCGATCTTTAAATACAAATAACACTTGCGCCCAAACTATTCGTAGTATTTTTCCCAGAATGAATATTCGCCGATCGATGTCTTGGCTGTCATAAAGCTCAGCGATTTGAGAGGTATTCTTTAAATTTTTGAGGTACTTCAAAGCCACTGGGACATTTTCAAAATATTCTCAAAAATTGCTTTATTTTTTGTTTTTTCAAATTTCTTGAAAGAAATTGGTGGTGCTACAACAGCACGTACTTTCTCACCCTAAGTAATCGTTATATAATCTATTTATATCAAAAATTATCTCCAAATCAACACATCTGTCATCATTTTTTGTAAAACTCATATCGTAGAACATTTGGTGACGAAACTAAATATTTTCAAGCAAATATCAACAGTATTGGACAATTACAACTGCTTTTCATACAGTTAAACCATGTCCCAACAAAGAGACGTAAATCACAGATATTCAGTTTCTGTCTGACGGCGCGGAATGCCATTGTTCCATTCCAATCTGATATTCCCTGAAGACTAGCAATTTTTCTTTCACATATTTAAATATTTTTTTAATAAGTTCTAAGACATTAATTTGTTATTTGTAAACAAAGACTTGACAATAAGACACGAACAAAAAAATATGAAATAGTATACAAATTCTAACTCGCGGAGCATCCAACTGCCAGAAATCACCTTTATTACGTTCACGAAGCACAGGAAATTCGGAGCGGGCAACTATGACGCCAAATTACACAAAAAATATCCATATTTTCGAAACATTCAACGTGACCTTGTTTGAAGATCTGACTTTGACGAACAAATTTCATTAGTGTTGCTACAAAATGGCACAGACTTTCCCGTATTAGTTTTCTATTTCCTTTGGTCTCGACTAGCTAGCTATACAAACTTGCCACATACTGATGCCAGCTGCCATCTATGAATGCCTAAATTACTTTGAAATTTTCTTAATTCTTCAGTTTCCTAATAGTAAAACGGAAATATTATATTACGAATATTAAAGAACAGTAAAACCGCCGTAAACGCAAATTTTTTGAAAAACTTGGAGCCGTTTTTAAGAAAATGTAGCTCCCATAAAATTTGTGAGTTTTCCAAAATCTTCATTAGAAGTAATTTGAAGCACGTTTACACACAAATGCAATAGTGTTTACAAATTGAGAGTGATATAAAAAAAATTTTAAAAACTAACATTTGTGTGATTTTTGAAAAAACAAAACATACAGCCAAATAGATCTTATGTTATCTCAATGAGTGTAATTAGCACGATCCGTTCTAAAAGTTTGAAGAAAAAATTTGGAGCCATGTGTGAGAAAATAGCGTTTGAGCGTTTCTAAAAATGCGAAATTTTGAGTTAGTTCCCGCAGAAAACGGTCGAGTTTTCGAGAAACTATATCTGACGTTATTTAAAGCACGTGTACTCATAATAATGTGACAAATTGCCGCTAATATGAATATTAACGACGTGAGAGACCAGTCAAAAAATTTCTTTGTAATTTTTGAAAGAAAAAAAGACAGTAGAGCAATATGGCGTTTGTGTCGTCTTATATAAGACATTTAACACTACCCAAAGTTTAAACAAAATATTTGGAGCAGTTTTTGAGAAAATTTAATTTTTGTTACTTTTAAAAATTGCAATATATTACGTATAGTACTCCGTATATGCGTATCTACGGGAATGTAAAAATTGTTAAACAAAATTAAAAATAGTATTTATTTTACACAAAATTACGCGAAAAATACTCCAATTTTCGAAAAATTATACATGCCCTTATTTCAAAAACAATCTTTAAGAACCACATTTCACTAAGAGAAAGATATCGAATCTTTAATATAATAAATGTTAGTAGTAGGAACGCCGAAAAAAGTTGAAACTTTTGCAATTTTTCAAAATCAGGGTTTTCAATGAACATGAGACCTGCACCATTCTCATTAACGTTCACTATCAACAACTAAATTTAATTAAAAACATTGGTGCTAAATTTGAAAATGTTCCAGGAGAGTCATGAGACTTCAATCTAAAATTTCGATTTAAATTCAAGGACCCTCACCACCAGCTAGATCGGTATGGGAATGTCAAATTTGGAGAAAAGCGTCTGAACGGTTCAGCCGCTAACGTTGTTCAGTCGGACAGACAGTGGTTTTGCATTCAGTCGATTTTTCGGTATTAAGGACCCTTGAAATATGGATTCTGGACACACCACGTTTTAGAGACTTTTTTCTAATTCTTTTTGGGAATTGGATTTATCCACTTTTTCTTTACAAGGACCCGACAATGAGTTTTTATAATTCTCCGCCTTTCCCGCAACTTCACATAACTTTCTCTCTACAGCATAAGCTGGAGCGAGAAAGTAATGGAAAGTGAAATCATCTTATAAAGATTACCTTTATTCCGTGTTTTTTTTACTATTAACCCTATTAAATTACTATTAATTTGCGTAATTTGTAATGAACAGGGGCAATATTAAAAACAAGATTTCCTCAAAAATTGCCCCAAATTTTTTCTTTAAACTTTTTGTATAGCTTGCATTAAATTCCTATTGATGATTTGATGTATCCTTTTATCCTGTTTAAGGGGAGTTTTCAACTGACTTAATTAAATGTGCATTTTAAGTAAGCTATTTTACAAAAGCAAAGTTGTTTACAATGGTACACGCCATAAAAAATTAGTACCATGGGAGGGAGCGTGCCCAAATTTGGTACAAGTACTTTTGAGTGACCGAAAATCAAACAGTGAGGTTGTAATTTAAAATACAACCTCAAAATGTGCATTAAAAAAATACAAAATGGCTTTAGAGTAAATGCAGCCTAACTATGGTAGTTTGCCCTCTGTTAAAATCTAAATATCAAACAACCGAGAGCAGAGAACTTAACTGTCAATATGTTGTTTTGAGACATTTAGAAGTATTAAGTGTAATAAAGGAATAAATTAATGAAGAATAAAACTGCAAAGAAAAAAATAATTATTGAAAAAATATTACACCTCTGGTGAGTGGTTGTTTATTTTACATTTAATTGCATAATTTGAACTGTTTCGATTTGAGAACAATAACATTCGCCAATATCACAAATTCAATATATAGAACACATTTATTCATTTGATATGATGAGATGATATATATTTATAAATCACATTTTTATAAATGTGAGTTGGTATTTACACAATATAAATAAACTTCTGTTGATGCTGAAACTGTGAAAGATTGGATGATTTTTGTAGGGAAGTGTAGTTTATTGTATTGGTACAGTATAAAAACTCCACAATTAGCATGTACTTGAGTAAAGGTATTTTATTTCTATTTTAACATAGATTTAATTATTTTAGATAGATAGTGAGTGAAGCAGACTAGGGGTTTGGGATAGGGACGCACTGGCACTGCAAGGCATGCCGAGGCCAAGTGGGGAAGTGATGCACTGGAATAGATAGATTTCCTGTCTAAGAGATCTCGTTAGAGCAATGAAGGGCACTTCGATTTGATCTATTTTGTCAATGAAAAGTAAAAACTCTAAGTGACATATGGGGGAAAAGTACAGTCTGCACATGTTTTCTTGAGCTGGATGAATAAAATGACCAACAAAGCAAGTTGATTAATAACATTTAAAAATTTTGTTACTAACACATATATCTTTTTATATTACAGTTTTATATTAGTAGATGAAAATATATCTTCCATAAAAATTTTAAACTCAATTATGCTTCATGTTTTTTCACCTCAGCAGGTGAAGCAAATGCAGTTACTAGTGTTTGTGTAAATCACATTTATGCAAAACCCAGGTAACACCATGTAGGCCAGTTTTCTAATAGAGGATTTGCTACAAATGTCTGAGCAATGCTGGGTTTCTGAAGTTAGTAAATAAATATTGTAATAAAAATCAACCAATTTTTAAGCTCCTACATATCTTTAAAGGCACTTCACATTAAAACATTTTCATTCATTAGATTTTAAACATACAATATAAATTTAAACTTCAATGATTTAACAGTATTTAAATTAAAGCCTTACCTAAATATTTTTTTCCACATAAAATGAAATAATAAAAAGGTAAATGAGAGTATTGTGTAACGAACTTTGTGAAATGTTGCCTCGAAACAATACACACAGCATTATGGCAGCGTATGAATTAAGTTTTGAGTTTTGTTTTGTTTGTTCACATACATTTTAAAATGGTGCATATTAGCTGCTAAATGGTCCATATTAGCATATACATGCAGCCAGAGTCGGCGATTGGTGATAAGTTCGAGTGGGTAGATGACCCGGGGGGAGGGTGGCTACCCTCTCCATTATCCACCAAAAATGTATATGAAGGGAAAATTACAAAACATATTTTTCAAGTTATCACATTTATTTAATGTAACTTAAGCAGATAATTTTTGAAAAAATGCAAAAACTACTCTGCGCTTTTTTTATATAAACTCATTTAACAATTTGCATTGATTTGTCGCATCGTCTTTATGAAAAAAAAGCGCAATTGATCCGATCTTGCACCATAGTAGATCGCATTAACCTTTTAGGTCGACGTAATACCGAGAAATTTCGTTAATTTCTGGAATCTGACGCTTATGGAATATTTCTTACCACAAATTCCGAGTGGGTATTTCACCCACTCTGAAGTTTTCGTGTGGGTATACCCACCATACCCACATCATCCGCCGGACCTGCATGCTGCATTGACACTTACGAGAATTTTATTACATCACGGTTCAAAAAAAAACTGAACCAACCCATCTAAGTTAAACATTAAGCATAAGAACAAATATATATTCAACAAATCATCGATACGTTTACCTACTACTTATCCAATCCTACATCCAAGACGAGCTGCGAAAGTACAGACGTATTTATAATACTCTAAGTTAGTACAGATCTCAGCAGGAACGCGTTGAAGACAAGTTTTCGAGGTTGCCTTCGGACATCCTTGGAACGTTACGGTATCTCTGCTTGCTCTTCTCTCATGTTGACAGGGTTGACGGATGTGAGAAACAATTGACGGGGAAAGCGCGGTGCGGAGAACACTCCCCGTTCGGTTCTGTTCCTGATTCTGAATGAGATTACTGCTCTGAAATAGCTACCAGATGGTTAATACGATTTTTAATTGATTCAATTTGTGTCAGACAATTGTAAAGACAAAAACAAGAGTGATTGGTGTGATTATCTATATAATAGTTAGTTTGGGTATTTTTAAAAAATGTACCAATTCAGTAACAAAATTTAGTGGCCGTATAATTGGTGTAGGATTACCTGTGCTATTCTATGCAGTATGACAAATAATCGAGCTGATATGTATCCCAATCAAGTGCAAGTGGGCATAAACGATACACCGTTAACGGTTGCTCTTGTGAAAGGCGATTATAAGACCGCAGAAAAATTGATAATGGAAAACTTTGAAGACGGGTATTTGGATGAAGGTAGTGTGTTAAAATTATAAACAAATGATTTTACTTCCAATTATTTGAAAATTAGGAAAGCATTCTTAACTGACTGGACAGGTGTATCCAATATTTTATTTCAACAATGCACATTGTTTCAGGTCCATTTGAGAAAATTCCTCTTGCTCTAGTTCTCTCAGGTGATCATGCCATAAGCACAACTCGTCATCTACGTTTAGCTAAATTACTTGTGGAGAGGGGTGCAAATGCAAATTTGCGGATTCCCCAGGCTGAGTGGCAAGGAGCTAGCCCAAGCCCTATGGAGTATTTGGTTGACTTATATATGCGAGTCAAAGAACTCTGTAGATATGGAGAAGCTGAATTGTGAGTTCAGTTATGCTTTTGACATAGTGTTAAAATTTATAAAAAGTAATTTACTTATCTTTTGCTTTGTTTTTATTTCAGAACTGGTGATGAAATTGATACTAGCCCACTAAATGCTGTAGGATTGCATGATGAAGAACAATTAACCCCTTTAGAAATGAAGGAACAGCTGCTAGAACTATTAGATATTTTCCTTGGTAATAATAATACGACAGGATAAATTCTTCATATCTAATACATTTTTTTATTGTTAAATTGATTGTGATGGCTCTGTGAAAAAAATTGTCATTGCAGAATGTGGTGGAAATCCAAATGTGACTACTACACAATCAAATTCCACGTTGTACCATTATGCGTTGTTAGATGCCGACCCTGATATTAATTTCGTTATGAAATTGTGTGAAGCAGGTATGTTCAAAGATATGTGAAGGATTAGGAAGCAGATTAGTTTTTACAGTTGCATTTCCTTTTTGTGAATGACATTCAGGTGGTGACTTAAACCAGACAAATGTTCATGGCACAACTCCTCTTATGGACCTAGTCACATATGCGGACTGTGACTCTGCACTTGAAATATTATCTAAAATATGGGAAAAAAGACCTGATGTATGTATAGGAAATGCCCACAGCGTAATATTATCATTTAATTATCACTTACAACTATTAAAACTTATCTCTTTTACAGATTTCATCACTCGATGCCCAAAATTGCTCAAATGAAACTACATTGTGGCGTGCTATGCTTGCAGGATCCCCCCAGCTAGCTATTGAATTATTGGAGAGAGGTGCCGACCCAACTCCTCGAGCAACTGTTGCTTGTGGGAAATGGCATAGGGGGAAAAAGTACCTTTATTCTTATGCTCGAGAAACAGTAAAATCTGGATTGTCTGCAATTTTTGCTCCTCTTCTTCAAAATTCATCTCCATATTTACATTATGCTACAGCTTGTCAGACAACCCTTCCTGGATATGAGTTTCAAACTTGTGACTTTAACATAGACTTATTCAACAAAGTTATGTCATCAGCAGTGTATCCAGTTATTGACAGCACATACTTTTGCGAGTGCTTCCCAGAAAAAATATTGCTGGAACTGCAAAGTGTGTTGGAGAGTGAAACTAAGTTTAATATGGATGCTATGGTGCCGCAAGCTTTGAAACATGATGATGTTGCAGTTCTTATGTTTGGCAATGTTAAAGCAGGCCTGCAACAACTGTGTGTCCGTAGAATTATTCATAGAGTATTTTTTGAAAAAACACCACGTAAGTAAAACCATTTTATCAGTTTTTTATATTCATAGCGTGCTTACCTCTAAGAGTATATTTGTTTTGCCAGGGGCAGCAAGTGAGCTCATTGGAAAGCTGAAGAAAGTGCCTGAAGTTGTCAAGCATCTCTATGAACAAGAAGAAAATTGTGATGAAGATAGCTCTGTTGATTTTGATAAAGAATATCGTAAGGATTTTGCACGAAAGTTTGAGGATATTGTTGATGATTGGGAAGTAGTTCAAGAGCTCACACCATCAGCTATTCAGTGCTTGGTTGAGGAACAATTACAATTACCGTTCCAGTTTACACCAAGATTTCAAATAGAAGCTGCAAGACTACAATTTGGTTCCTGTTTGTATACACTTGAGAGCATAGATTGCCTCCAAGGGTGTGATGGTGATTCAGATGCTAGTACGGATAACTTACTGGATGATGATATTGATGAGGATGAAGATGACGATGATGATGAGAGCAGTTGGGATGGAAATTTATGGAGAGAGGTTTTAGAAGGAGATCTTTTGGGTTATGATGATGAAGAGGACATGGATTTCAGTTCCTCTGATGTAGAAGAGGAACTCAAAACCAAAGATGAAGATAGTGTCAGTATAAAGGAAGATAATAATACCCCCTATGAGAGTAGCAATGAATCTGGTGAGGCTGTTCCTCAGAACATATGTCGAGAACAGTATGAATCATTTAATGATGATACACAATGTGAAGATTCATCACCAGTTACTGACATGGACGTTGGAGATCGAGAAAATTCCCAACAATAATGTCAGAATTTTACACACAATTACCATATTAATTTAATGTTTAATGTGGTCCATGAAGGCTGTGATAATGAGAAGGTTCAATATTGTAAAAGGCATATAGTATAAAGTAACTATGAGCTCTGTATCATGTTCGTTCCTCTTCATTTCATTTCACCATTCCATGTTTGTCAAAACATTCTTTAAAACAATATTGAAGAGCCCTCCAGTAATTGTAGTAGAGTTCTCCTACAGAAAATTGTTTCAAATCTGTTTTCCTTTTTGCAGCATCAGGACAGTGTAACAGGGATGAGGGCAATGAAATGGAATATTCCATGTTGAAATGTATTTGAAATTGTAAACTTTACAATAAAAAGATATATAATTCACTATACAGAAATATTTGGTGAAATGTGTCACCTCCTGAAATTAGTTTTTAAACGTTTGCCTGGAAACGAATTCTTGTTCCTTTTTCCAAACTTTTTTCTCCATCTTTCTGAATTCTTTTTGTGATTATGAACTTTATGTTTAATAAGAGTTTTCACACGATGTCTTATCTCGTCAAAATTATTTATGTACTCTTCGTTTCTAAAACTGATGAATTCAAGTCCCTCTGAAAGCAAAAATTAAAATATTAGTGGTGAACAACTTGGGGGTTGCAATACATGAGAATAACAAAGTGTACAATCAAATTAGCCACATTAGAACAGAACTAACGGAACTTTTCAAGCCCTTCTTCAGCCAACATGCTGGTAGAATAACTGTTAACAATGTTCATGCTAAAAAAAAAAATCCGGAAAAAGAAAGCATTCTTAAACACCCTGGTATAAGTTTACATAGGATACATCTCCCAATAAAATACACAAATATTTAATTAAATATTGTCACTTACTAAATTACTTTCACTTAATTATCATTATGTACACAAGTGTTCAAATTAAACTCATGATAGTTTCGTTATATTACTGTTTAAGGACATATGACTTCAAACAGAAATTAAAGTTAATTGTGAAGAGATTTTTAATTGTTTTGTTGTAAGACTTCATTTAAAAGAAAAAATTAAGAATGAACTTGGAGAACATTTATAGACACAGTGAAAAATATACTTTAAACAAAAGCAAGTGTGTTCAAGAAAGACCTTTCATAAAAGCCACAACAATTAAAACTGAAAAACAATTCCATATAATAAATAGAGCCCTTACGCAATTCAGAATTCTTGTTTATTCAACACTTTTGGGTCTGTTAATTTATTAAGTCAAAAATATATCCTTATTACAAAGCAGGAAGTATTGTTAATCATTTTGATGTGTCAGGCTTAATTCAAGACATTGTATATTTTAAAGTTCTTGAGGCTTTTTATGTTGAATCATTTTACTACATTACATTGTCCCACGTGTAGGTGTGTGCAGAAAGGGGGGTTGTGGCCTCCTGAAAATTTGAAAAGGTTGGGGCCCCATAGCCCTAAAAGTAATACATTAGTAATACAAAAGTAATAATACATAGTAATTTCTGTAAATATCAGGTTTTCGTCCATTTTCCCTGATCCTCGAGCAAATGCTGAGATGGCCCCTTGTTTTGCTTCTGGACATAAATCTAACTTCAAATTAACTTATCCCCATAACACGTCGCACCCAGAATTTAACTGTTTTTGAGATAGATATATATATATATATATATATAAAAGGTCATTGCTTATTTTTGCCTTTTTTTGGCTGACAATTTGGAGAATTAATAATACGTCATTTAGGAAAGAGGCTCTCGAACCTTGCAACTATGAATTGGTTTAACAGAAAATCTATTGTATCACAAAAGTTATAATTTCATTTTCCTTGTAGTAAGTTTAAATTATTTCCTTATAAAACATGTCATATGGAAATAAAAGATTTGGATGCAGGAGGCCAGGACTGTCCAGTAATGTAGTTGCTTGCTAAATCTTGTAGATTGCAAAATATTTTAATTTGGCTACTTTAGATTTGATGTACCATCTTTAATTTTGCTTCCTAATACATCATGAACAAAGTAAAAATATTTTAACTTTCTTAGCAATCAGAAATTTTTGTTAAAGCAATTAAATTGTACTGTCCTTGTTATTTTAACAGCCGCAACCAGTGGTGACTGAGAGGGTAGTGCCATGGCACCTGGCAAAAGGAAGGAAAAGAAAATTTTCACCACAAATGTGTAAAATTTTTTTTAACTTTATTTCCTTTATAGTAATTCATTTAGACGAGTGTTTAGTCCTTTATGCCATATTAATACTCTCTTCAAACACCCAGGGCAGAGTGCTGTGTGTTAGCCTCTTTCTAAACCACTGAGCCACCTACGGATTGGCACAATTTCAGCCCATTATACGCTGCATAAAGAATTCTGTGTTGATTTGTATTCATCTCTTATGGATGAGATGGAGTCGAAATCGAACCAGCTTAGTAGTTTACATTCTGTTCCATAGAGTGCACTAATGACTATCTTTATTGAGCAATCGCTCAGGATGACCCCAATGCCCTGGTATTTCACACATGAAGAGGTGGTGTATGCTGTGGGCCTAAAGCCCCACTTTTCTTCCCATACCTTTCTTCAGTGTACTAAGGAAGCGGTGACTTCTTGAAATTTATGTGGGTGCTCAGACTTTCAGGCTGAGTATTTTTATTTTTTCTTGTAATTTTTAGTTTGTTTTCAGTTTAATCTTCATTGTAAATTAATAAACAAGGTCAATGTAAAATTAAATTTTGTTGCCCAGGAATTTTATTTTACAGATTACTACACCAGTTTTAAAACATCACACCAACAAAAAGGCCCTTGGGTGGTTCACAGACACTATGCTTTCTGTGGGACAGTCCTAGTTTTGATTCCCAGTCAAGGCAAAAATTAAGCTGTAGTTTCTAAAACAAATTTCCTCCCTCAGTACCAGTGGTGACTGAGTAAGGTGTGTTACAAAAGTTCAGGCACGCCAAAGAAGCTAAGTACAGTGAACATGTCACACTCGCCACATCAAGTCAAAAATCAATTAATTTGACCTTAAAATGACCAAATACATAATTGTTTTGACATTTTTTTTAACATTTCCTAACTTTCTTTGTATCCCTTTGTATATTTCAAACCATTTTCATGTTAGATTAAATCAGATGAAACAGGAAAAGACAATTTTCCAAAAGAATCCCTGTATCATATATACTATTTGTGAAAAAAGTATTGCCATGCACTAGTTGCAGCAGCCTAGCTATGTCCCTCATCATCGTTTGCCCCTTGTGAACACAATACCTTTGATAAAAGATCACACAGAAATTAGTGTACTACTTGTCACACATGCCTACAATTATAAAGGCAAAGAAAATAGAACTTCAGAAAAATATTCTTGAATAATGTTAACTAAATGATAAAAAGAATTAATATGATTCTGTAAATGGATGCATACTATTATCTATTTTTTAAAATTTATTTATCCACTAAGACAAAGTTTCAAGAGACATTATTTTAATTCTAGCTCAAATCCATATCAACACCAATTGATACAATTTTATATTCCTGCCTTTGAAAGAATTTTAATCTTCAATCCACACAATTGGAAAATTAAATTAAAAAAATATTGAAACAAAAAAGTAACATTAGTAACTTATAACGCTTGGCCCAAATATACCTTTAAATGTATTATAGTTATAATGACTGTTAAAATTAAACATTTAAAAATGCATGCTCTTTGATCAAATTATCATTACCTACCAGTAAAGCGAGCATCATTTTTTTCAAAAAACAGGCTTTCTTGCCTCACACCAATGTTTTGCTCACTAAAACGATCTTCAGGAACAATTTGATCATTTGTTTCATTTTCATCTTCTGAAGCACTTGAATCATTTTGGAAATGTTTCAGTGGCCATTCTTTCCTACCAATTATTGGTTTTGCTTCCAAATTCACATCATTATCTATAGAGAAAAAAAATAAATAAATTTCTATGATAATTAGACATTGAATTTTTAAGCAAATGCCTTTTTTACACTTTTGACAAAGAAACTAAAAATTAATTTTATACACATGCCGTGACTACAATATTACAGCAACCATTCTTATAATGCCAAAAAGCCTATTTCAGAATTGGAGCCTAAAAACACCTACTTGTCGATAAATTAACTCATGTTTAGAAATTATATTGACTATTTACAAGTTTGTTTCATAATCAAGTCATCTTAAGGCGATAAAATTCTGTTCTCAGAGCATCATCACACACAGTTTCAGCAGTTCATACAGCTAGCAATATTCTATCTTTCGCAATTCATCTCAAATTACAATTAAATAAACGTAACTAATTACTTCGTAGAAAACACACTAGCATTGGGTATTCCTATTTAACTGAAACGGAGGTGCAAAATGAATACCACAAAATCCAATGAACCATTTCACCAATTTACATCTCACAGGATTATTGCTGCAGCTTCATTCTGGATAAAAAAATTCTAACATATCAAACCTCAGAGGATGACACAATCACTTCGTTGTCAGTTATCTCCAAAAATTAAAGCGTGCACCAAACACGAGTATGGAAGTACAAATACCTTTTTTGCTTATAAAAGGCAGATTTTCAAAAATTTTAGAGGAACTCTTACATGTTCACAAATGCAAACACCGAGTTCCTTTAAAATGTTTGTACCATTATTTACACATGAACGTCTCAATTTAGAAAAGGATTTGGTTGTATGTATTTTGAGGCAAATCACAGAAAATAATTTTCTTCTGGAGATTTTAGAGACAAGTATATTTCATTGTCCCTTTGTATATCTCTGTTTACTACATTTATACTTTACATCTTACCATATCATTTACATATTAAATTTTGAATAGTATCATACTAAATACATCTGTAATAAAATAGTGGGAAATATAATTTATTCTGAAAAGTAATTTTTATCTCAATTTATACCAAGTTAAAAATTATAACATAATTTATGATTTTGAAGATCTTACTTTCATGCCCAAATGAGAGATTTTACTGTCTAAAAATCTGACTTACCTTTCTCACCCTCGTTTTCGTTTTCTTCACCAAAAATTGCAGAAAGGCTAAACTTCTGATCTTTGTTTTCCAATGTTTCTCGCAATGTTTCAGAAACTTCATAATACCTCTCCTTTGAAACCACAGGCAGAATTTCTTCTTTGGATTTTTTTTCATTTTCTTCTTCATTTTCTACTGTTTTCTTTTTCTTTGCCTTAGGAATACTAGAATCTTTCTTAATTTCAAATTTTGTATGATCAGGCTTCGAAGGATCATATCGTAACATCAATTTGGCAGTTTGTTTCGTTTTTGTTTTACAAGTGTTCGGAACTTCCTTACCCAGAACATTTCCTAGAATGCGGAGAACTTTCTCTCGCTCAACTTGAGTATCATTGGCTTCACACTCTCTTTTTCCTTCTTGTTCATCATCGCTTTCTATAAATCTTTCATCTAAAACAAAACGTTTGTCATTGCCATATCTAGCCTGTAAAGACAACAATGACTTGCCTTTCTCACCCTCATAATGCTTTCTGATTCTAAAATCATTACTGTTGTGTGTTTCCTGCTCCATTTCATCATCACTAAATAATGTTAGCTTTGGTTTTTTATTAGAAAAATAGTTTTCGGTTTCTCCTTCAGAAGCATTATCATCATTGAAAACAATTTTTTTGTTAGGTCTATTGGCAACGCTTAGACTATCAACAGATGCTAAAGCAAATTGAATTGCATGTTTTTTATTTAATATTTCCTTCTTTCTGTCAGTCAGTGCTTTCAAACGCCTTTCCTCTGCTTCAGCTTGTTTTATTTGCGATATCGTAACAGGTATCTCAATTCCATTTTGATTCATGTCTTCATTCATTTGCGAAGAATCATCACCTTGCATTCCAAAACTGCCATGCAGAGAGGCTTTTTGCTTAAGAAATCTGTTCTCTTCATAATGGTTAGCTATCTTTTTTACTGCAATATCGGATGGTTCATCTTTCCATACATCATTGAACATCTCAAACGTCTCTAATATTTCTTTCTCTTCATTAATTTTGTTATTACTTATCTTGTCAGCATTAAATTTGGGATTTTTTGGGGATGATTTTTCCTTTTTATGAAGATTTGCTGTCCCTCGAAACATTTTTAAACTACCTTTGGCAGGTATTTCTGAATCACTTGAGTCTGTGCTACTGTCAGTGCTATCAGAAGACTCATTTTCATCAATCTTCTGATTGTTTCTCTTCACAATGTTAACAGCATTGTTTTTACATGGTTCTGGACCCTTGTGAATATTGTGAATGTTATGTTGTGTTTCCAATGACTCCTTTTCTGTTTTTGCTGAAACACTGTTTTCAAGTCGCTCTCTGGCTAGTCTTTGAAGAAAGCTTTCTCTTGCTAGCTGGACTTTTAATTGCTGACCTTTCCATTGTTTCCAAGACAATTCCTGAAGACCTGAAAATTTACAAAGGTTTTGAAACTTAACTCAATAATAAATATCAACAAATTATCGTAACCACTAAAAGTGAGTGTTATTATGAAACACTGAATATAAATGAATAGTGTTAAATCAATGAATTTTTAAATCTGCTTACAGTTTCATTAAACAAAACAAATTTTAATGGTAATACTGAATACTCATTCACACAAATGAATGTAAATATGGTCAGAGTACACACTCATTTCCTGAAACAGATTTCCTGAACTTTTCTACCTCTCATAAGATTTAAGAATTACATTTAACATAATTCAAAATAAATAAAAATAAAGTTGAACTAAAGTTTTAACATGGATATCTTATTTTATGATCGACTTAAAAATTTCCCAGACATATGAATTTTTTTTCCACAAACTCAGATATTTTGCTAACTTTTTCTAGTTTTCCAGAAAGTGGCCACACTAACTTCACATAAAATACTAGTTATTTTCTTAAGTGTAAGAAGGAAAATATTGTTTTCAACAATTTATAGAAATTTATTATAATTTTTGCCTTCACATTTTGCAAAAATTTTTTCCAAATAGTACATAGAAAAACAAAATATAGTTACATTTTAAATAACAAACATCTAATTAAAATAAGTCAATATAGAATAAATTTTCTACTATCCTCATCCGTAACATACTTAAATATCTGGTTCCCTAGTTGTGCATCAATACAACCTATCAAAATATTTCAAATCTCTACATTTACAAGGAAGCTCACAAAAAGTAATTCTGCATTAGTTATTTCTTTATAAAAAAAATAATAATAAATAAAGATTGCATATTTCACTTTGTCACTGCGCTATCACAAAGAAATACATTTCTTGCCTTGCAATTGCCAGCCACTTAAATCTTCATAACTACTTAGCTATGAATTATATTTAAATGTTCTGACTGTGAAAAGAATTCAGTAATAAACATGATTTACCTCCGAGTAAATTTTGCTATTTAGACATCACCATATACTATTATATTCCGTTTAAACTTCACCAAATCTCTCTATTCAGATTTAATTTGAAACAATAAAGACGATAATTGTTAAATTGCAATGGTTGAATGACTTTTTTAGAAAATAATACGTCCAAAACTTACAGGTATGTACATCTAACTTAAGATTTTCCAGGTCCACAAAAGCAAATACATCATTTATTCGTCGTTTTATCTCCACAGTTAACACAGTTCCATATTTTTTCAAGAGCTTCTTCAAATCGTCCTCAACAGTATCTGGAGGTAAATTTCCAACAAATACACGGACCATCTTCGGGCTCATATTTATTGGAGAAATTGCCTATATTAAGAGAATATTACACGTTTGATGTTTGTAATGTTGTAAATGAGTGCATCGAAAATCCACGATAGCAATTCATTATTGAGCAACTTTACGGAAGAAATAGAAGACTGGATAACCTAACCTAATACCATTCGCACTTCTCTCCACGCTATGCCACATGTTGGCCTGACATGTTCGCAAGCACAGAGTATATATATTAGTATTTTAAATAACTAATTTAAATACAGAATCTCTTCAACGTCACAAACAGGATGGAGAGAGGGTACAATTATCCAATCACAAACTTTAATACCAGACATTCGAGACGTAACAAAACTCCAGATTGGACATGTTCCCCTCACCACCTTATCTTTAGGAGGCACTATATTTAAATTAGAGTGTAGTCAAGTATGTCACAGTATAACAATAAATTAACACCAAGAACACATGTACAAACAAACTGTACATGCTCTGCATCACTGATTAGAGTGCTTCACGACGTACGATGGTGGACTCACCCGGCACAAAACTGCCAAATTCGAATTTCAGAGATACCTGCCAATACGAATTACTGAAAGGAGCGGGTTACGTCAAAGAAATCTAGCTAATGCAGATTGTTATTGTTACAAATCAAATTTAACTAACTGGTTTATTAATGATTAACAATCTTTAATAATGGGATGTATTAGAAAGCAAAGTTAAAGAAAAATTCCATAAAAGAAACCATTAAGTTTTTAAATAGATAACCAGAAAAGAATAAAAATAATTCCTTTGTTGTCAGCATTCGTCTATTCCAGATTCAACTGTCATGGGCCTGTATTACTATGAAAGAAAACAAAATACAGTAATTTATATTTTATATATATATATATATATATATATATATATATATATATATATATATAATTCTGCAATCTTTATACACTTCAATACACATTCTCTATAAAATACGATACGACACGATACGATGGTAGCAAACAACGGGCTAAGGGCAAATCCAAGCCGCCGGGAACTTAAGTTGTCCTTGGTCACTCACTGGGCACAGCACCATCGGGCCAGGAATGTATTCTTAAGGGAAGATACGGAGTTGGGTATCCTTGTATTCATCCATGGTATAACCATGGAGGAAATTATATTATAGTACGATTTATGTATGACGAATAAAAGGTAAGAAATTATTTGAAATAAAAGGTAATGAAATTCACAATCATTTACATTATAATTTGTGTAAGTAACATGTTCTTTTTATCTCATTATGTTAACTGAATATATTCACAATCATTTACATTACATTTTATATCAATTCTAGAAACAGAATATTTAGCTGGAACCAGCAATGAAGCAGCATGATGTGTTTCTGAAGAAGAAACACGTACGGAGAGTAGCAGCGGGTCCCGTGCGAGGGTGCTATCTCGCCCAGTGAAAAAAATATTAGTCGATTTAGAAATTGAAGAAACAAAACGTATGTCAAACATTGACTTGTTCTATTCGAAGAATTGCAAGTGCTGAGATTAAAAAAGGAAAAATATCTGTGGGAGAAAAATATGAGGGAAAGTGAATGTGTTGTTTTCCACAGTAAATAAAGAAAATTATACTTACAAATTAAAATCTGTGTATTGTTCTTGGCAGTTCGTCCCTCCTACGTTGTCGTCTCAATCTGTCAGAAGCTCTTCCTTCTTCTGAGGGGTGTAATTCTCCCTTAGGTTCAATGACGTCAGTAGCAAAATCCTCATTATGTAAAAAAAATCAAAATAAAACAGCACAAAACAACAGATGGTATCTTTTCTGTTGTTGGTCTCACTCTGCTTTGTAAACTCGGAAAGCCTAGTTTTAGTTGCCTAAATCATCGGTCAATGGTAACTCGCTCTTTTTTCAAATATCTATTGAAAGAGAATTTCTCTGGCGTTACAGGATTTTTATGTGGCACCATGAGCCATGAAGCAATTCCATAGCCTCAATCACCAAGTAGCATCATGTGGCTTTGGCCTTATATTAACCTGCATGGATGGGAATTCATCCAAATGTGAGAAACGTGCACTGATCCGGGCCAAAAAGCGTCCATGCTAGTAAATTCTTCTATAGCATTGCATGTTGCTTGAATATTAATAGAATGAAGACCTTTCCTATTGATGTAATCATTATCATGAGTAAGTGGCTTCTTAATCAAAATATGTGTCCAGTGAAGAGCACCAATTGCATTAGGGAAAGCGTGCATTCGGAAAAGTGTGTTTCCTGTCACAAATCTCTTGCCTGCAGATCTATTGCAGTTCTTGTGAACTGTATCCAATATTTTTTTTTCTTTTATTATCTCCATGACGAAACCAAACGTCTTGCTCACTGTGGACTGATACACACCTACCTCTTCTGCCACTCTTACCTGAAAACCAGGATGGGCCACGTAGCGAAGAAAAATTTCCATTTTAGCTCATTGGCTGGAGATTTGTCTCTTGTTTCTTCATGATCGCCGAGAAAATGTATCAACCATACAACATTGTCCTTTTCGAATCGCTAAAATTTTTATAATCCGTGTCAGAAGAATCTCGCCGAATCTTGTAATTGTTTTACTCCGCTGCATCTGCATGTTAGCACACGGTATATACACGGCCATTTTAACCTTACTTTTCAAACGTGAGTCTGCTACTGAGATTCCTCCCACATATGCAAGCAAGTGCTCAATCTACAGAGTAAACGCTAAACTTTATCCATACCAATTCTGAGCATTTGCTCGACAGGTGAGAGTACTCTCAGAGAAGGAGCAAGTGTTCAGAGACTGAGCAATTGCTCAAAAATTTTATTAATACGAAATTGAGAATATTCTCCGAACGTCGGAGCAAAAACTAATTGCTTACTTTTATTCATACCACACATTTAAACGCCCGCAAAGAATTCCGACCAGATTGTTCTTCTTTTCAAATATAGTTTGTGGGAAGTTAGTATTGCAAATCTTGCTGATTTGGTACATTTTAAGTGAATGGACATGTCAAACGGTTGAGCGGGAATGGGCCTTATCTCACAAACCAGTATAATTATGAAAATTATGGAAAGTATTTAAATATACATTTTTTACTAAAAATTCAGATAGAGAAGATATTTCATTGTTTTCAGTTGGCATGGAAATATTTGAAATACCAAGTATTGAATCAGAAATGTTATGTCTATGTAATGATAAGGAAATCTGCGAAAAATGTAACTAATGAGACTTTCTGAGAGAATGAAATACAATGCAGTGTTATTATCATCGGCATACTGGAATGATTGTTTATTGGATTATCGTGACAAGTAATGTATCTATTCATCACTGACCTGGAAATTACAAGTAATAAACAATATTTTTGTTGAATAGACAAATAAAAAAGCAAACATATGTCATTTCATTTTAATATTTATTTATGTTAGTCAATTATGATTCATTCGATTACGGTTACTGCAATAACCATAATAACATTACACCTTACAGTGAGGGTTTCGCTTGCCGTGTGTTTTATTTTTTTACGACTACAAAACACCCAAGTACGGTGGAGGTTACAAATAATGTAAAGATAGATTCAGTGTCTTTGAGAGAGAGAGAGAGAGAGAGAGAGAGAGAGAGAGAGAGAGAGAGAGAGAGAGAGAGAGATAGGTAGATAGATATAAATAAATTTATTACCAAAATATATTGAAATCATAAATATTTTCAAACACAATTTATATTGGTCATTGTGATGAAAATAAAAGTATCAATTTGTGAGGACTACACTTATGCATTTTAATTACGCTATGCATTTTATTGCTGTAATAATAATAATTAATATTATTGTTATTATTAATAATAATTTATACCCTGTGTATTTTGTTGTTTCCTATCTCCATAGTTTATACATTCAAATTATCCATATTCTAGTTGATTGTAACGTAGTGTTGTAGGTATATCATTGTGTAAAATCTAATGTGTTGTAGGTATATCATTCTCGCAAAGAATTAATTATGAGGACAGACTAAACACCGAGAAAGAAAATAAAGCTTGCGTGCATGAGTACAAGAGAGGAGGCAAATATGTTACTGATTTGATTTGTAAATATATAAATAAAAATAGAGAAAATATGATGGAGGAGGCACATAAGGCACAGAGAGAAGAAATGAAAATATTTCCAATCAATTTGAACAGATTTAAAAGAGCAATTTCAATTCTAGGAGATGATCACGAACAACGGCTACTGAATATTTCCCAAAATAATAATTATAAAAGAGATGATATACAGTCTCTCCCTGAATGCGAGCTTGAATCACTTATGACGTATCTTGCTCGCCTGCAAGTAATAAGCCCCGAGAGCATTATACAGCTAGCATCCGGAAATAACATCAATGAAATGTGCAAGTATGGAATTAAAATTTCACTTTTATTAAAGTAGTTCCTGAAGTATATCTAAAATAATTCACTAGAAAGTATATTAATGGCAACTATTTTCTGTAGAACGTTGAAAAATAATCTAAAAGACATAGATGAATACCTTGCAAGATGCCACCCTCCTCAGCAAAAAGAATTGTACCTGCAACTGATCAATGGGGTTCGTGAACTGAATAAAATTGTATGTATAGATCAAGAGTTTAAAAAAGGTATGAGACATATTGTTTAGAATTGTGACTCGTAAGATAAAGCTAAATTGATGTACCCGAGTAAAAGCAAGTAATTACAAACATTATTTACTAGGCTATCCGGGTGACGCCGCGTCCATGGCGAAGGTGCCGACGTTTCGGTCGCGGTTAAATGCGGCATTACGCCCTGAGGAAGGTCGCAGAATGGCGACCGAAACGTCGGCACCTTCGCCATGGACGCGGCGTCACCCGGACAGCCTAGTAAATACTGACTCCGGCCGCGGAAGCCTACGCTCTCAATTACAAACATGCTTGAGTGAGATTTAACAAGAGAATTTAAATTAATTTTTCATAGGACGTTTGTCATTTAATAGGCAATTATTTTCCGCTTCAAAAAAAAGAACGAGATTTGCCTACATTATTTGGCTGATTCCCTTAACACTTTGGCTGTTTGCATGACAGTTAACAAAGTTCTTCAGCCTAATACTACCAACAGTCTTAACCTTGCTTTCTCATTTTTGTGAATCTTTAAGCGTGTTTTATTTTCGCGAGCTGACTTGCAGAAATTGGAAGTGATACAATAATGTTCATAAAACACGTTAATCAGACACCAATATAATGTAAATATTGCCAGACTTTCAGAAACGTTTTTTTATGTCAGGGGTGACCCACCTACAAGGCCCAATTGCTGGGAATTTCTTTCATTGCATCTTATGAGCTACCAACGTCAGCACTAGATTCTACCTCATACATATGCAGCCGGAGACTGGATGTCTCAGAATAAACAAATTTACAAATATATGGATATACAAGGATATAGAAGATGTTAACTTTTCTCCAGTGAACATACCGGGTGATATTTCATGTAACAATATTACATATGTGATGCATGTCCTTGATGGTGAAGTAACTCCTCATTCACTAGTGTTCGACAGATCGCGTTCTGACGCAATAATGGAATTTCTTGAAACTCCCGAACCCAGGTGCATGAGGAGTTGCCAAACAACCAGGGGCAAATGTTACGTTTATAACTTCGTTGCACGGAATTTTGTGTGTTGCGAATGTCCTAGGATAGCTAGAGCGAATCGGTAGTTTTCCGTGATTATTCCGCTTAAATTCAGACAAATGTATCAGTACCGTAATAAATGGTCCATGGGACGTACGCAATCGTTCCTTGCTTATCCCTGTCCTCTTCTCTTACACGCACCCACACACACATTTATGTGTACTACACTACTAAGTAGTCCGATGTAAATATACTACTAAGTATTTGAAGACCATTTGGGAGATGAAAGCTTACCCAGGCTCGGTACTATAAGGCGATTACTCCTGGAAAAGATCTTTAATATTCTTAAAGTATTATTTCGGTTCTACTACTAGGAAACAGAAAAATTGAGAATACTTTTTAAAAAATGTACTTGTGCGGCGGTACATGACAGCTATTAAGAGTAGGTGGCAAGTCCGAAAGGCTAACCCAGACTAAAGAAATTAGAAAACTTACTAGTACGAGAAAGTATGTGCAACTCTGAAATACCACTAGTTTCTGTCAAAGAATCGTCGTTTTTTGCAGAAGCGTTATATAACTTTCTCTACGCTGCGTATAACACTCCGTATGTTCGTACGTATACGAAAAAGTAAATGTACTGCCTATAACAAAGAAAATAAAATGAAAATCGTCAGTTTACTTCACAATTCTTGAGGCCAAACTAAAGTAAGAAATGAAGTGTCAGAATGCATTATAATTGTAACAAAAGTCAGCATTGTTTCTGTCTTTTCTCAGTTTAAAATGAGCTTGTAAGAACTGGAGGAGGTACTCAAAGAGGGTTAACTCACGAGCCGACGTGTACATCGACGCCGAATATACCTGGGGGAGCACCGCCACCACCCGAAATATAACACGCACTATCCTAACAGGTCTACAGACTTAGGTGGCTCAGGGCAGGATTTTTAGATGCGTTGCGAGCTCTTTCCCCGCCACTTCTACGTAATTTCCCTAATAACCTCTCCAATGAAACAAAATTCCCCAACTTCAAACCGAAAAATATTCTCCAAATTATTGACCAACGACATGAGCAGTCCCAGACGATTCCACTGGCCGTTCCCTTAAATTCAAATAATTCAAAGCAAACCAATCACCGTCCTTTGAGCTGCTCGAAGTCATATCTTCACTTTTCTCTTTTTGTTATATAATAATGAAAAAGAAAAATGCCTATTTTTTAAAATTTATAATAATTTGAGAGAATAATGTTTCTATATCGACTCCGGATGATAGTTTCCACAAAAAACACCCACACATTTCCACGTCTGTTTATGTTCCCCATTCTTTCTTCACAACGCTGCTATCTGGAGGAGAATTCTAGTATCCGGCCTCTCTGATAGATATTTTCCCGTGGTTTCTCCATCAACATCAGGTGAATGCCAGAGCATTACCCTGACAAACGGACACAGACCATGCGGGGTTTTCTTCCCCTACCTTTTTTAATCTTTACCCCTTACTTACACACATACTTACACTTACATGCACTACATTCCCATAAATGCTGAGAGATCAGTCGGGAGATTAGAGCTTGTACCGTCTAGGAGCGGAGGGTGCACCGCTTTTGGGAGATACCTGGTTGGGGAAATCCCTGCTAGCCGATGGTAGGTCGACATTGAATCTCACCATCCAGTGGTGAAAGATCACCGCGACCTCTCGAAGCAAATACATGCACTATACGTACGGGACTAATAATCTTAGTAGTTGACGCACCTGGAATCACTAACCA
>BOPP01000110.1:78847-106170 GCA_017312745.1 Gryllus bimaculatus
AGAGTTTTAGCATGAAACACCTTAGCGTTTACTTCTGCGCATATGCCACTTCGAAGAGATAGAGGAGCCCGCTATACTTGTGATAACATGATATTAATAAAATAATTTCAATGTTTCCTTACAGCGTTTATATCTCATGCACCTTGTTTTTTGAGTGTAACTGAAAAATACAATGCATGCGTGGGCCCGGCGGACTGGATAGAAGAACCTAATCCTTCACAGGTTTGCAAGTACGTGTTAGTTGTTAGAAGTATACACGCAGTTATCCGTGAATGATCCACTTTACGAAATGTCTTTTTGTACCTTAATGTCTACTTTTCGTAATGGTCAAATTCCACTAGAAGGCTACTAACATGTACAAAATGTCCACATTAAAAATGTCTTATAATACCAATAGATTTAAAATATAACATTTAATAATGTTCAATAATCAAATTGTTAACTTTCTAATGACGTTTACAACTGAATTTCTAAGAAATTGTTTAAGAATGTTAAGGAAATTATTTTAAATGTAGATATATTGGTATTTAATACCAAGTTAGGATAATATAAATTTATTTTATTATTCCTAATTATTCTGTGAATCGGTGTGAAGTTTCAAATGGCATGATATCGAAGCAGGTTGTTTCCAAAAAAGGGGCAGAAACGCAGTGGACAAGTAGAGTGAATAAAAGCAAGCAGTTTCTGTCATAAGGGGCCATCCGTTTACTATGTGAGGCCTTTAGGGGGGAACGGGTCAAGAGAATCTCACCTAATCTTACGTGTGGGAGAGGGGGGATCTCGGCAAATATCACGTATTTATTTCGCTAAAAACAGTGCTAATTTGCGAGAAAACCGAGACAACTTATGTAAAATACGTTTCTATACAAAAATATGGCTAAATCTTTCACGATAATGTTGATCACGGTTATGTGAATGCTACAGTATGTAGTATAGTGAATGCTACTATAGAAATATAGTGAATGCTACAATACTAGAATAGTGAATGCTACAATAGTAGTAGTGTTTATAGACGTGCAATAATATTCATTGTAATTCTGTCACTCTATTTTCTAAATACTAGTCATATCTAGTCTTAAATATAATTTAGCAAATAAATCCCAATGCAATCAATCACATATTGACATATTTACATTAAAAATACGCATTTTGAAAAATCTCACGTGAGATTAGAAGGGGATGGAGCCTAATCCCACGTAAGTTCACCAAGGGGGGAGGGCAGTCGAAAAATCGCCTCACGTATTTAATTGACGTCCCCCAAAAACTCTGGGTCTAAGAGGCCGGTGATCGGCTCTAGGATACGTATTTGTTGCCGTGTTTGGTGAAGGCGCGAGGAAAATGGCGCATGAAATTGAGTTTGTTCCTCACTCCCCGACATAACTAGTGGAAGGCAAGAAGCGAGTTGCGGTCGCACTTATGGTGCTTAATGAGGAGATGAAGTAACGCCGACGATTTGTGAGGACGTGTGACTAAATTTTAAGAGGAAAGGAAAAGGGGGCTTGGGCGAATTAGGTAGAAGTGTCTGAATATTTTTCATAAAACAAAATGATTTCGTGGATTTCGATTCCCGTAGGAACAACGTAATTTTCTTTTAATAAAAAGTGCAATTACTAATTTGGTTAAAGGTTTTAAAAAATCCATTTCCTTCTACTGATGTGTAGTAGAGTAATCTTAAAATTGATTTAGATTAGATTAATATCTTAATAATTTTAAAGTAAAAAATTAATAATCAGGGGGTATCTATAGCTGAACCAAAATTTGAACCTTTGATAATCAACCATAGAGGGAATATTTATTACTACTTTTATTGTCTTACACCTTTTTCATACACCCATTTAACGAAAAAATGCATATTAAAATGGAAACATTACGTCTATGTACTTCCGTACATTCTTCCTGCGTATGTGACAATGGTCAACATTGGCTTCATCCAGCAATATCTCGTTCATACTTCATTCCAATTCTATTCCCAGCAACAGCCGGCAATATCTTTCCGAAGGTGGAAACTCATGGGTTTACATTACGACCAGAATATCTAGCAAGAAATATTGCCATCAGAAATATTTATTGCCGTTATGTTTACATTGGCAACTTTTCTTGCGAAATAATATTGCTCTCCATTTTCTCGCAAGTGTATTGAAGCTGGTAAAGCCAGCTTCAATCAAAAAACATGTGTGATGCGGAAATTAATATGTTTTTACATTTCAAAAATCCTGAGTAATTCGTGCTCGCGGCGATTTGGTTAGCGCACTTTTCATCGATGGGCCCAAGTTTGATACCCAGCCGATCCATATGGAATTTGTGGGCAACTAGCGAGCTCTCGGTAGGCTTTCGCGAGTTTCTCCCATTGCTCCTGCTTCATTTCACACTTTGTCCATCATTCACCTCATCATCATGGTCTTTTGTCCAATCATTAGATCATTGCTCATGAGCCTTATTGAACTTAGTATTGATAGGGCTAAACCAACAAATAATTCATTCCACACCAGCCATGGTTAAAAATAATTAAAACGAAATAATATCCATAAAGAAAAGTTTTTATTGAAATCATTAGTATCATTTCCCTAATTATAACTACTATTGCACTAGGGAAAGGACATATAACCATAATTGTTTAAACTATTGACGAAATTGTAGAAGTCATGTCCCAGAACATGATGGGACATTAACACAAATACTAAATAACTTTTAAAGTGGACAAATAATCTGCAAACTTATGAAAGTAAACGAAATGTCTATGAGTGATAGGGAACAGGTCTTTAGACGAAATGTCCTGGAGCCATACGTATTTTTGATTAACTTTATCAAGTATCTTAAAACTTATATAGGTAAAAAGTATCTTAAAACTAATATTTAATTTCACCTTCAATGAGATTTCTAGGACGTTTAAAGACATTGAAAATTGCTACTACAATAAAACGGAAGAGATCTGTGGCCATGAGAGTGCTTTGTTGATGAGAACTCTGACAAAAGGAATAATTAACAGTGTACTTACGGTAAGAAACATTATATAAGCATATCTGAAATTAATTCTCGTATTATTGTATTTATACAGAATATTTCAGAATGAATGCTAAAATTTTATAGGGGGTTTGAAGGGGGTCGAAGATAATTTTTGACAATGAACATGTGCTAAGATATTTGATATAAAGAAATCATACATGTGACATTTGGCCTTGATAAATAGATATCTGGAATGCGCTTTAATTCGGCAGGTACACGAGAGTGATAATTTCAACCCCACTTAATACCCTATAATTTTGTAATATGTATTCTTAGACACCTGTACAAAATACTATTTTTAATATAAGAATTACATGTTTGTGTTTTACAAACCTTTCCTTTCCAGAAGAGTTATCATAAATTTAGTTGTGTTGCTTTGAATTCCTTCACTTCTTTGGATAATTTTATAGGAAGCCAAAAATATACAAGATAATAGTATCTTCTCTCAAATAAAAAACAGTGTAGTTTTGAATAATTGAATAAAATTAGGCAATTGTATCAATAATCAGCTCCTAACTGAATTAATATGAAACTCTTATAATTCTAAGTAGTTTGTACACAATACTACTCAAATATTGTTTTAGGTAGATTGCGGTTCAACATCGACTGTCAAGTATACTGAAATCGAAATCACAACCGTAGACATTACTGAATTAACATTTTCGGCTTCAATACAAAGAAATGACCAATCACGTACCGATACTTCAGAAGCAAGTTCGGTGACCACATTAGGCCCTGATTCTCTAATATCTGAAGAATGGCATGACACCGAAACAACGATTCAGACAACTCTATCCCAAGCAGCAGAAAATGTCGACGAGTCCCTTTCTGTTACAAAAGGAGAAGAAATAGCTGCAAGCCACAATTTATCTATTACTGATCTATTAAGCAACGTAACCGCTCTAGAAACGACGAAAGGTACAGAATCGTCTAGTGTTCTTGGTAATCCCCTATCAACAAAGGAATCAGCATTGCATTACGAGTCTCACACAGCAAAAGCTACAACCTTCCCTCATCAGACCACAGCAAACGCTACATCGACAAAGGAATCAGCTTTGCATTACGAGTCTAACACAGCAAAAGCTACAACCTTCCCTCATCAGACTAACGGAACAACAGATTACACCCCTTCTGATCACGAACAAACTGTTTTTGAAGAGTCAGATCAATCTCCTCTTGAAATGCAAACTGACACAACTGCTGAACACACAGTAACAGTCGAGGAATTAGCGCCTCTCACTAAAGACGAAATCATTCCTCACGGGATGGGAAGTGAAGGTAATTTTTCTCATGGAAAACCATACCAAACTGAGTATTCAGTAGCAGAAATCAATAAAACTGAAGTTATTACGTATACTGAACATGAAAATGGCACTTATCACTCATCTGAAGCCGAGCATCCTCTTACAGAATATGGTTCTTCTACAACGGTGATCGCCGAATTAGCTATTTCTGTCGTAGAAACTGAAAAAAGTAATACCTCAGAAAAGGGTGAAATTACTTCGGGAAGTGTAGGAACAACTTTTGAAAGCGAAATTACTGATACTCGTTCTAGTGAAATCAATGAATATTCTCAGCCTGCTCACGAAGAAACTGCAGCTCCTGTAGAAAGTGAAGAAATAGCTTCTTCCACAAAGATGCCAGTAAACACGGTCTCACATGTGCAATCATTCAACAAAACGGATGATCTTGTTTCACGTGTCAAGGAATCTAAGAATACTCAAATGCAAGGAAATGGAACTTATCCTGTGGTAACAAAAGATAGAACTGTTACAGGTGTTGGTGAAGCTCCAATATCCCAAGAACCAGAGACACAAGGCGAGGCCCTGACAATATCAATTTATATATTTTTGGCTCTCATTGGATTTTGCGTATCATGTTCTTTATGTGTATTTGTTATATTATTGCTTGATATAATAATAAACAGTATATGAAAGTGAAAATAAACTATTTCAAAAGTTCAAAGTAACATTTCTTTATTAATTTGTATAGGCATTTTCTATAATCATTTTCGCATACCATAAATCGAATTGAATTTTACAGAAAACTCCATCACTTTCTTATCAATGAAATTGTGAAGCACGTAGTTTTTGTTAGGATCTCATGTGTATGTCCAACAACTTAATGAACATCTATTCCTCTATCATAATTATTGCTATACTCAAATCACATTTCAAGATCTACTTTCATCATTTGGCCTATTAGTCAGGAAAATTACTTAATTCTGAGATCTAGCTATAATCATTCAATATATTTTTGACGATATTATTATTTATGGCCAAATGTAGCAGAAGTAGAAGTAAATTTTGAATGAGTGTGCAATAAGCTAGTTGGTTCGTGAAACAACGCTTTGCAAGATCTAGCTTTATTCTAACAACTCGGAACTATCACAAGAATGAATATTTAAATACATGATCTTAAAGTATTTGAAACATATAAATAGTACACGCTGAACACAATATACTAAATCACTTTAATTTAATGGTGAACAGATGATTTCTAGGGTTTGCTGAGACTACTTGTTTAATTGCATTAATTTAGAACTGGTCTCACTCTAATCTAGTAACATGACAACTGCAAAATAAAATTTGTTGATCGTATTTGTAAAATATGTTATGTAATTGTTCATAAAATGGAAACATCCCTGAAGCCAAATAAGTTTATACTACATCCTAAAGTAAACCCTTTTAAGCAACAGGTGGACCACATAAGTTCTCTCACTTGACCTTAACAAATAATTTGTACTTACGGCAAGGAAAGTAAAACATGTTTGCTACATGATAAGTATTACAGCTGGTTGCTAGCTTAGGAACGCAGCGTAGTATATCCTATAAATCGTGAACCCTTGAAAATAATTCTATAAGTTTTACTCTTGTAATACGTGCCACATACTACACACTTTATACTTCTAATATTTTAACATGAATGATAGGAGATATTCCACTCTGTGTCATTTAGTCATGAACAGTTGCTTAGTCGAATATGTTTTCTTTGCCCAACAATCGCAGACAAATGTCTTAACCTGTTCTCATACGAAAATTATTAGAAAAATGTAAAGTATTTGCAGAAAATGATGCAGGTGCTCTCGTGGCTCGGTGGCGAGGTCGCATTTCTTTCACCATTGAGATTCCTAGTTCGATTCTAGTAGAACTTCTTGTGAAATGTGTTATGACAAAATGGATTTGGCTGCTTCACAGGGGCTAGTCCAACCCCAGCGAGTAATACAACCCCAGTCTAACCCCAGCATGAGTACGCATCGCCAAATCGCCAGATATGTGACATTGTGTCTTCTTATCTACTATTACTACACTTGTCGCTTTTTTTGACTTACAACTGCTGGTTCTGCACATGCATGCCTTGAGAGCCGAGTGCCTTGCCGACAGACAATACTCTCTGGTCTAGCCCATTCGATGTTATGCAAGTGCAAAACCCATCAAATTGTCAACTAAAAAAGTTATAATTTTCATAAATCGTAAAAAGGCGGACTTTTAGGCATGGGTCGATGCGGATTTATCGTCGAAAATGCAACGGAAAATGCGGAAACGCGTTGCGGAAACCTCTAGCAACACTGGTGGAATGCTTCCTATGAAAATAGTTCCACAGACTTCCCCTATATTTCAGGGAGTGAACGATGAACACGCTTTTAGCGCTCCCTTTGGGTCAAGGTATCGTTTGCGTTCATAAGCTTCCGGATAGCCAAGAATGCAAGGTATTGTTTATTCGTCCACATTTTCCTAAAACTCACACGTGTGTTCGTCCGCGTTTCCCTTACTAAACATTTGAATTATCAAAATCTTTCTTCTAAATACTTCGACAGGGAATGAAAAATTACTTCCAAAGGTCAAAAAGTTGAATTATCGACGGTTTTTATCCAGATTTGCCTGCATATTTAAATTCAAATTTTCAACAACGGTTTAAAATAAAGTATTTTTGATTTTGAAAGTATATAATACTGTCAGAAAATGTTTTCGATACATATACAAAATACACGTTCAAATATGTATTTTCGATACAAATTACAAAAGAATCGAAAATACGTAATACGAAAATAAGGAAAGGCATAGAACCACTCTCTTTAAAGAATCTCTTGTAGAATCGAACGTCGCGGAATGAACAGAACCAGGATGATCGGCTCGCAATAGTTCCCAAAAGCACCACAACGGCGCTAGTCACCGAACGGTGTCGGGGATTTAGCCGCAACTGGTACATTTTTTCTGGAGAAGGGCATGACACAACAATAGTCCACAAAGAAAGATGGAATTCATGGCGGAAAAGTTATTTCATGTTGGTTTCTATTCTCTCAATGCACAGAACTTTACTAGACTGTAAAATAAAAGTAATAATTCGTGTTTTTACGGTAAACGACAAAGAAGACAAAATAAATAAAACGACACAATTGCCGTGTTTTGCACGCTCTGAGAACTAATCGCACGTCACTTGTTATTGTTGATTCAAGTTGGAAACGAGAGCGGACACTTAGCGGACGAGGATTTTGTTGGGTTCCGTTCGGATTTAATACTTTTCAGGAGGGTTTAATCTTGATGCACGAATTCAGCGGATTTTGAAAAGCACGATGATGCTGCAGGGGTAATCATTGGGTCCTTCCGTATCTTCGTCTCATTTATTTTATTTTCCTTCCTGCTAGTGATGAGCGAGCTACAGTGAGTAGCCCTAATCCCAATATTCAGTATTTTTTCTAATTCAAAATGAATTGTTAAGGAACTGTTTCCGGATTATGCTATCCCAATTTAAGGTTTTAAATTTTAAGAGAATGCATTAGATAAAAATCTAGGCTACTTTGTTTTTTGAACTAAAAATACACATCTGAGACAATAAAATGATTTTAATAAATTTATTAACCCAAAAATAAATAGCCTCACAATTGTTTGTTAAGTAGGTATTGTAAGACATTGCACAAGGGGAGAATTCTGAAATTTAATTAGACTGAGCAATCAAGTGAAGTAGCAAAGAGTATGTAGTAGTGTATATTAGAAAGATGTTACAATGTTAATAACATTCACATTTTATACACTTTGTTAAATTCCAATGCACTAGAATTTTTATTTAAATTTTTCTATTAATCTTGTGAAATATGTCAGACTTAAGTTTAGTCAAGACATCACTATGGATTATTGGAACATTTATGTTTTCATAATTCTTATAATGAAGATGTCCTCAGTTTTATAAAGTCTGACTTTAGATAATCAAAGCGAATGAAAGTAAATTAAGATCCAGAAATAAATATTGATCTGTTTTTTGTTACATTTTTTTAAGAATTCATATTTTTTATGTTAAATTTCAATCACTCAGCCAGTTTATTTGAAGTATTTTTTATTGCACTTTATCAGCATATTTTATTATATTTTGAGATAAATAGGACATTAGCATTAAATGCTTTATTATTATAATGGGTTACCACTGGTTTGGTAATATTGCAATTTCCTCTTCAGTATTCTCAAAGTTTTATTCATCCTTAATGCTAGCATCTGTAATTTAAATCTTATTGTTGTAACTTGTACATTTTTTCAGGCAGGTTTTTGTGTTTCGAGTGTTGTGATGTACTATCTACAACATAATCACAAGGAACATACCTTATTTAAGTTTTTTATATTATACCTTAGTTAAGTAAATTATGCTGTAAAAAATAATACATATGAAGAAGCATTTGGGCATCTGAAAGACAATGCATACTTTTAAATATTATTCAAATCTTATTCAAAGTGTGGTTACATTTATTAATGCAATAGACAAGTTAATATATTTTATTGATTTTATTTTCTTCATACTTTGACCAATTTTGACACAGGAAAATTCTTTTTATTTTCAGCTTAGTAAATATAAAAAATAATTGTTTATTCTGAAACAGTTTGGCACAATGGTGTTGCATATTTGTATTTGTCTTTATTCTCATCTCCAGGACATTTCAAATATTTTTACTATGATAATAGGTCGGGATTTCCATCTTGTATTACTTCTGGTGAGCAAGGTTCTCGATCAGATGAAGTAGATAGTCTTATTATTGATTCTGTTACCCTTCATACCACATCTAATGGTAGAATTGAAGCCTCAAGAGCACCTCATGAACGAGACAGAAGACCAGATAGAATATGTTTGGATAGGTAAGTGAATGTTTTGAAATAAGGTTTAAAATGTATATGATTGTGAAATTATGAATCACATATAAAAAAGACATTCCAACTTACGATGAGTTTTGGCCTGTCAGTACCCTTGATTTATTAGAGTTAATGATACTCTTGCCTGAAAATATAATCTTTTCTAGACGCGGGTTAACTAAATTACCTGTTATAATTGGCGAGCCTCGATTGAGACTGTTGTCCATGCAACACAATCTAATTTCAAGATTGGATGATCTCTCTCTTCAAAGTTTATCAAGACTTGTCTTTCTAGATATTTATGATAATCAACTGGAAAAGGTATCAGGCCTAGATTATCTTGAAAATCTTCGGGTACTGTTGATGGGTAAAAATAGGTAAGAATTTGAGAAAAATAAATTGTGATAATATGTGTTATATAATCACTAGTTACCTCATAATTATTTGTGATAAGGATTAGAAGAATAGAAGGTTTAAATAATTTGAGAAAATTGGAGGTATTGGATTTACACGGAAATCAGATATACCAAGTGGGAGGACTGACCTACCTTCAAGAATTGAAAGTTTTGAACCTTGCTGGTAATCAAATTCGTGTCATTGGAGTAAATGACCTTCATGGACTTAAATCTCTGCAGGAATTCAACCTCCGTCGAAATAGACTTAAACGCTTACTAGGATTTGCAGAAACTCCTCAGCTTCAGAAATTATTTCTTAGCAATAATGAATTAAGTGTGTAAGTAAATATATTTTATTTAATATTGTCTTTGGATTATTATTTTTTAATTGTAATTTATTTGATTTGAATTTTTCAGGGTTGACAATATGACTAGTATAACCAAGGCTACAGAGCTTCGTGAACTCACAATTGACAATAATCCTGTGTCGCTTGGAGGGGACTGCGTTTCTTTCTTAGTGTCTTATCTACCAAATCTTAAAAGTCTTAGTCACATGGAAGTGACAGACTCTGTTAGAAAAGCTGCTTTGATGTGGCGAGCAAATCGTGAAGGAACGCAGAATCAGCTGTGTGTTAAAAGTAGTGACTCGGTTGTTGATGCAAAACGTGAAGAAGTTATATCAAATGCTAGAACAAATTGGGAACTGTTACGTTCGCAGACAAGAGGCTTTCCTATGGAAAACCATTTGAGTGGATCTTTGAAAGATTTGCGAACAGAGTTAGATGTAGATATGAATGCTGAGAGGTGTGTGCAGAGTGATTCAGGTATTAGTATAACTTCATCTCTTACTGCAAATTCTATTAAACCTGCTGTGAGGGAACTGCCTATAGGAGATGCAGAGAAGAGAAGATCTAAGTTTTCACGTAGAACCCAGTCTCAAGATTCAGAAGCCTCCCAGTTTACAACAGTCACAAGTAATTCTACTAGTTTTGAATTTTTTAAGCTACCTCCAATATTAGCTCCACTTTTTGGTAGTATGGCAATTGATAAAGAAGAAGGTAACTTAAGTCAATCTGAAATTGCATCAGATGGACCTGTCATAAGAAATGAAATTATTCGTCGTTGGGATAGTTTGTCTAGTGTTGAACCTAATGTAGATAGCTCTCTAAGTTCTTTACCTAGCGATTCAAGCAGCAGTGAAGAAATAGATTCAAGTGAAGAGCTTGGTTCATCCAAAGAAACAAATCTTCAAGCAGAGGATTCGAAAAGAAGTATCAAAAGTGCTATGCCATATCGCAAACATGTTTCTCGCAAACCAATGCTGCGTGCAACAACTGCAAGACCTAAACAAAAGTCTCTAAGTGCTTCTTGTAAAACTCGAGAACAAGGTGCATAAACAATTTTTTATTTTACTTAAACAATTTGAACGTTTACTTCTAAGTTTTATTCATTATTAGTAGTAAAAAATTAAATAGAGAAATTACATTTTTGTGCATTTATTTGTTGAAGAGTTGTTATTGAATAATACGAGTGCTTTGCTCTTATTTGGTTGTTGTTGTTTTTTATTCTTGTACATATTCATTGATTTTTATTCTTATATTTATTAGTTCCTTTATTTTATCTCTTCAGTATTCTTTTTATTATCTAATTATACTGTATTTATATTTGGCTCAACTTATCCTACACATTTTATATATACATATAACATTCATTGCAAGGGCATACATGCATGATGTAACATATTTGTCTGTATGTGATATATCTATACACGTGAAGTATGTTAACATCGGAAATACTTGTTTTATTGTAGTATAAGAATGTTTAAAGAGTTAAAGTGTTAATGAAAATATTTCTTAGGTATTTTTTAGTATTTGTTTCTGCTTCTTATTTAATAATTGAGCATAAATATAATTTATTAAGTTTCTATTATTTTTACTAAATTAGGTTTTAAAATATCAGAATATGTTATTAAGCTTATAGCATTGATTATAAGTTTTGTTTGATGCATGATGATCTGATTTTTAAAAAAATTTAAAGCATGTGTTACAATACATAGTTTAGTAAGTGATTGTGAGTGTCTGTAGGTAGTTATTTGGGCAAACTTAGATGTTTTTAAAATGTTATATTTATAATTCAAAACAATGAGGAATGTACATTTCCAAACCAATTAAATAATATTAATCTATTTCTCTGAGCACATAAAGAATTTTTCCTCTTCTTCTATTAAAACATAATTTTGTGTAGATAATCATTGGCAAGGTTTTCCTTTGTCTAATATGGAGAATATTTTCTTACAAAAACAATAATTGATAATAAAAACTGGTGCTAAGATTAAGTTGAAGAATCAATGTTGAAAAATCAATTTTAGTCAAATCTCACTTTCTACAACTGTTACATAAACTTTGCTCTCTGGATAAAAAAAGAATCCAAAAGTATTCCAGAAAACTTCAAGTGCTTTATGGCTTGCATTTTTATTGTTAATTACTCTAAAAATATGAATATATTTTTTTTTACGTAGTGGTGAGGAAAGATAGAAAAGGAAATTTCAATCTTGCCAAAATATTTATCACCTTAATGTAGACAGGGTGCATGAACAAAAGTGAAAACATTACTTTCAATTTCATGAACTTTCTGTTCTCATGTGGTACCATGTTTCCATGTGATTTCAGTAAAAGTGTTAAAAATATATATAAGATGTTTTATTTCATCTTGGATTACCTTCTTTTAGAAGACATAGTCCATGAAATTCAATGATTTTGATAAAAAATAGAAAATTGTTCATTAGAAATAAATTTATTTCTTTAAAATGGCTGTAAAAGCTTTAAGAATTGTTAATTAATCGTTTGTTTTTCTCCAAATAAAAAAAAGTGTATTGTCATGAAAGTGAGGAGGAAAGCATGTCACCTATATTTTGTCAATTAATGAGAAAACAAACTGAATGTAAAACTTAATTTACCTCAGTTTCATATGTTTGTGATCATAGCATCTACTCTTATGAGACATCTCAATTTTATTGAACATTATATTTTGTGTGCTGTAAGAAATATCATAATTAATTTTGTCAATCTTAAAATGGACTTATAAAATATCTTTTCTCACTATTTATAACATGTTATTAATATAAAAAAAAGTTATAAAAAGAGAAATGATATTTGAATATTGGTTTATTGTTTTTATTCATTATTGTGTCTTCTTCAGGTGGAGATTTTCTGGTAGAAATATGTGGGCGCTGTTTGAATATTTATGGTCAAGGAGCTCTTCGATTTATTGACAGGCCCTGGAATTCAAGCAAAGCTGGAGATGTTACTATTGTAAAATTTACCTACATGAATTTCAACAATATCATACCAGTTTTAGGAAGACTTAAGATTCGTTTTCCTAATGTGGAACATTATATTTTTCGTGAAACAAACTTGCATTGTTTGGGCCAATTAAATGCTTTGGCTGATGTTCAGGGACTAACATCTTTGCAAATTGATTGCGAGGGTAATCCTATCACTCAAAAAGAATGGCAAAAATATGCAATTTATAGGTTATCCCATTGGGGTCTTCGATGCATCAATGGAGTAGAAATAACAGATGAAGATATTACAACTGCCTGTGAGGAATTTCAAGTATGTTTTATGATGTACTGAAAATGTTTATTTATACCATTGTTTTTGTTTTATCATTTCATTATCCAATCTATTTAGCTGGTTGGATTGTTAAGGCAGTAGTTCCTCCCCCTCCAAGAAAGGTACTTGCACCTGCTGCGTGTGGTCCGAGTAGGCCTACACATGAAAGAAAAAAAATCCAATCTATTTATGTTAGTTTTACTTGAATATCTAAATACAGCTTGAGAATTGAATTTTCAGTTAATTGAAGAAAAGAAAATATAGATTCGACTATTTGATTGAATTGTCTCAATTTTGGTATTTATTCTTAGACAAAGTTTTCAAAAAATAATATAAAAGAATAGTGTCCTTATGTTTTTGGTCCTAGGAGTTCATTTTGCAATGATTATGCTCAGAAGCACAAAATTTTACTAGCATGACTACCAATTATTTTTCAAAATTAATTTCTTGCAAATTGTCTTAATCAAGGTACACTATTCACAATACTCTGTGGTATCAGATACTATGTTCAGTAGATGTGAAAGAATTTAGAGAGTATAAAGCTACTATTGAAGATTAAATTTTGAGTTGAATTCCTTTCTGTTCATCATCATTATTATAATCATGAATGAATCATGGGCATCTGTGATCCATAAGATATAGGCTGGACATCAAAGGAAATGATTTCCATGATAGTACATTAGGGAAACTATACTCTATAACACTATTTTGATTTACTGAAGTTAACAAAGTGCACACAGAAGATTAAGAAAGGTCATTAAGTCACAGCTTTTCATGAATTGAATAATGTTCTGTGATGTTAAACTCAAGTGTACTATCAACATGAAAAAATAGTCACACATGTATTGACATAAGCAATTCTAAATTGACCCATATTGTTTTTAGTACTAATTTTATAATGTTGGTTGGACCAATCCCTATGACATACTCTTGTTATATATTTTCTGCCCTGTGACAGTCATTGGCTACAATAAATGTAGTTGCAATCTCATCTAGCTTGAGATGAACCAGCACATTTTTGTGTTCAGCATGTGACAATATTTTCAATTGTCTGTGTTGAGCTGCATCTTATGTATGTTTTATGTCTACAAAGAGAGCTAAAGATCCACTCCTATTGGCACTGCCTTCAAATCTCCAAATACTGTTGGGTAGATTTAATATGTTAATATGTCTGATCATAAAAGTTCTTGATGTAAATATTAAGGGGATGTCCCCGATTCCTCTAGCAGTGTCGCACATGTAAACATTTAAGGTCATCTGGTTGCCAGTATTCCCTTAAGTCATTGCTAGCTGTTCCTGGGAGGGATGCCATATTGGGCGGAATTCCCCCAGTTGTGTGGAAAAAAAAAGCAGGAAGCAAACTTGCAGGAAGAAAATGCGGGATTCCATCCAATGGGCGGAATCTATTGCTTCTTTGGGGGATTTTAAGCAATGATCAGTCACCAATAGTATCCACCTTTCCCTAAAGATTGTAGAAATATAGATTGTAGGAATATATGTCAGAGCCCCCCCCCCCCTCCCCCTTTTTTAAACAGGCATGCAATTGAGCCCACCTTCTAAAATTTGTAAAGTATTGATGTCTCTGATAGGTAGGCTTTACACACAAGAGTATTTAGTTTAAACAACTTGTAAATGTGCAGCTATTTTGAAATTCCCAGTCCCACACTCAGAGTCTGCTTTTTTCACCACTGAGGCATTAGATGGTAATTGGATAGATTTTTATCCCTCAAATGGTGGACTTTCCCAGTATGGATCTTCCAGACTTCTTTCCTGTAGCCAAGGAAGCTTTCACTCCTTTCTCTTGTGTCATATATTTTAAGATCTGTGTAGGGTATCTGGCAGGTTTCATTCTTTTCATGTGTCCTTGCCAATTAATTTTTTTTTTTCCTTATTCATTTTGGTTTTAACGCATTCCTTTATTTGTATTTGTAGTAGTGAACTCAGGTATCTCATCTGTGCTGCTTTTATTCTACATCTGACTTTTTCTTTAAAATCCACTTATTGCTCCCTTATAAGAGAATTGAATTTGCTGTGAGGAGACGGCTGAGTCAACTTGCTCCAGGCCGTAAATGTTGTTGTTGTTGTTGTTGTTGTTTTTTTTTCTGTCTCTCTCTCCATTCAAAATAAATGAAAAATGAATTTATTCTTATTCCTATTAGTGACTGGTAATGAAGGCTCAGGAGTGGATTTAACTATTAACTTGTAAATAAAAAGTAATGTATGTGATAATTATAATTCATAATAAAGTGTTAAGTAAACTATTTAAAATATCAATTTAAAGGAATCCCTTTGGATCAATTGCCTCAGGCCTCTTGTTTTCTTGATTGTTTAAATTTAGAAAAATTAGAAAATGGTGTTGGAAAATAATTGAGATGGTACACATCAATTATGTGTAGTTTAAAAATTTGAAAAAAATTTCAATATAAGATTTCATTATGAATATGACAAAAAATATTGCTTTGGAATAATGTTTTCAAAGCAAAACATGAAAATGAATATGCTTGTTTGTTTTTTAATGATTTTTGGAAAATTGATAAACTGGAGGGAGAATTTCACTATTTACAATACAGATTGTAATTTAATTAGCAATTTTTTTTTTTTAAATCTTATGTGCATCACTGGAAAAACAATGGTATTTTATTCAATATATTAATTGGGACTCTCTGGTTGAGATATTGTATATTTTGTCCAATATATTTTACGAAGTTTAATGTTTATAAACATTAAAATTAATAGATGTGTCCTGAGTTTTATATTTTCATTATTCTAGTCATTTTGAGCTTGAGTCCACTCATTTTCAGGAGATATACAAATTTTCCACTTTCTACAGTTACTAACTTGTGATTGTATAATAATTACATAAAATCTCTTGAGTTGAAATTTTTCTTTAGTAAGTAAATTCAAGAAAACAGAGCCACTTACTTGCCTTGTGTAGATTGTACTATAAAATTACTATAACTGGTGTAACAATGATATTTTCCTCACAGGGTCTGAGTAATATTGTGCTGTGGTCTCTGCCAGAAAGTTTGCTCCAGCCCCTACTCAGTAGGTTGAGGTTGGAAGGCAGTCGAGGAAGCTCCCAGCAATCAGCCAAACAGTGGTTGTTCACTGCAGACCCAGCTCTTCGCAGTGTTGTAGCCAAGGAAGCTTTGCAGTGGCGCAGGGGAACATTAACTCAGGTTGTTACAAAATTTTTGTTATGAAATCTTGTAGTTAATAGTTCTGCTTGTGTGACATGTCATTCTGTAATGAGATATTTAGTGTGTTCAATTAAAGAATCAACATTTTGAAGAGTAATTATTTACTTGTGAATTTTTACCTGGCAGTAGTTTATTTTTCTTTATTCCTGTTAGACATAACCTTGATTAGCCATGAAATGAAATAGAATTGCAAGACCCATAAATTCATTAACATAAACTTTGGTGCAACTAATTCTGAATTTCATATTTTAAAAGTCAACTACATTGTTTTTTAACAGTTCTCAATTCGTTTTCTAAGTTTTGGTCAGCTTTTTACTGAAAGGTAGAGAAAAACTACGGTGAAATGTATTGTACATGTTCAACTTGTTTATGAGTATAAAATTATGAAAACATAAATTATTTTTTAGTAATTGTGCTAAAATTGCTAGAAACTTCTGGGGTTCTGAATTCTTTGTCTGAAAAATATGGTATTGCATGAATTGTGATAATTATTTGTAAAACTTATTCAAAGCACAAAATAAATCCTGCAGTGAGTAAATGAAATTGGAATGTGATGTGATAATGTTTTATGAGTTTCAATGATTTGAAGCACTATGTTTATACTTTTGAACAGGAAGATCTGCTTTGGAGACATAAAGGTAGAGTTCACCTTGCATATTTAATTGAACTTGCTTGTTCAGCAATTGAAAAACTCAAAATCCTAGAGAAACAATGGCCATCAATTCTTGAAGAACTGGTTCGAGATACTTTGGTGGATTACTCAGAATTGGATACCTACATGAAGAAATGCATGCAAGAGTTGACCACTTGACAGGAAGAAGAATGTATTTGAGAACACTGCCATGAGCCTCTAGTGAAATTACTGGAGCCAATGTTTCTTAGTGATCCACCAAAAAGAGAGAAAAGACTTTCTAAGGGGCAGAAAGTTTCTCAGTCTTGAAGACTTTTGAGTGTGAAGGACAAAATAAAATACTTTCTTTGTATGAAAGATAAAAGTACTATATTTGATTATTTGAAGGGTATGTTAATGCATCGAAGAGCTTTTAAACCTTCAAGAAATCTGAAGATTTTCTATGGAAATGATAAACTATTGAATGTACAAAAAATTCATGCTTTTAACAATTTTGTATATTTAGCATAGAGTTATGCAATGCTGCCAAAAATTGATATTTATTTCATCTCTATTCTTTATGGTTATTGAAACAAAATGCCATCTATGTTTGCCATCTAGAATTAAAAAGTATTTTTGCGGAGAGTCAGAAAAAAAGACCAACTTCATGCATGCGTAGTATTTCTACATAAAACATTTTTATAAGATTGTTAAAAAAAGTGTATTTTTCAAAAGCATTTGTTCGTAAACAACTCGAGCACCTACTAAGCCATATCCAGGATTATCTCAGAAATGAATATTTCCCTAATCACCTTGCCAAACTTCATGATTGGAGAACTTGGATATTTTAATTTTTGAGGGTAGTTTATTCAAATCCCATGGACCATTTTCAAAAAATTCTCAAACAACGGTTTAATTTTTACTTCCTCATATATATAGTATACAGAAGGTTTTGTAATGCTGCAATAAAGATACAGTTTTTTCAGAAAACCTTGTTTTGTGGGTCCCTGTCACCAAAAAAAAAATTTTTTCTTTCTCCATCATGAAGTAAATTACTTACTATAGGTAATCAGCAAGGTAGTGTAGTAAAAATGTACATTTTTGTGGGTCCTTAATATCAAAGAATGTTTTTTTCTCAAACCGTTGGTCACTCCATCTGTGAAGGACACTAGCACCTAAACCATACACAGGATTTTCACCAATACTGATTTTACCATATCAATCAGGTTCAAGTAATGAACAACTTTTTTTCAAAAAGTTTCCAACTTTTTTATTTAAACATTTTGTAAGGAAAGAGCACAAGGCACTGAATTTTATTGCACAAGAGTCATTTTCATTTGATAAAGAGTTTTTCATGAGATAGTTAAAATTTTAGCATAAGTTCTCATATTGTAATATTTCTACCTAACCTTTGCAAATAGTACATGCTTTGTATAAGGAAGTACATGCTGCTGCAGCACTGTTTTTTTTATTTTGAATTGTATTTAATGTCTATTTTTAACTGAAATTGTGTAATTTTGTGAACTTTTTTCCTTTCTGTTATTTTTAATGACTTTTTAATAGGTAACTTTCACATATTATTGATAGGAACTAAATATGGGTTCAGTACTTCTTAAATTTTATTTTGAAAGTCTATGACAATCGTAGAAGAGTATTGTATGAAATGGTAATCAATGTTGATTGTTGAAACAAATAAGGTACCTGGATGCAGTTGCATCTCGTGTTTTATTATTTAAATATTAAAACAGGTTGTGTATTTAGGGTTGAAAGTGAATGAGGACTAACTGGCTCTGTATTCCAATGTACCATCAATCAATATAATCTTGAAGTAAGACAAAGTAAGTAGTAGTACTGGTAAACTAGCTTTATTAACATTAGTATTGTTATTGCATTGTGTACTGAGTGCAGTTTTCTGGCATGTGTAATTGACCATTTAAGATTCTGCATGGAAGAACGCAATAACTGATAATTAAAATTATGGAGTGAAGAAGAGGTGACTTTGCTTACATCATTAGCATTCAGGTTCCACAATTTAAAATCACTCCAATTGCTGTAAAAGAAACAACATATTTTTCTGCAAAATTATTGTCTGAATATAAGCCTAGGTATAACATTTGCCAAAGGTTTTTCCTATTAGATAAAATTATTTTGTTTGAAGTTTAAGTGGGGGTCAGATATAATTCCTTTGGCAAAGTGTATCAGACATTATAATTTTTCTTCAGTTGATTTTCTAGACAGAAATTGAGTGTTGTATTAACATTTATTTTATTGTATTTATTTATTTTGAATGTTGATGTGAGTTTAAATGCTGAATGATATAATTCACAGCTAATAAATGTATAGACTTCTTCACTGTGAAGCTCATAGTTATCCCCAAAATTCCAGAAATGCTTTTTGAGATGCTAAATATGAACTTTTGCTTTTAAATTGTATAGTCATGATAATTTTATTCAATTCAAAAAGAAATTACATCAGAGAAGGTAATAAAATAGAGGTGAATGTGTGAGTAGATTTTTTGTGAGGGAAGAAGAAATAAAAACTTCCATTCTCCACAAATGTAATGAAATAGCATCCTTCTCTATAAATATTGAGAGAATGAAAGCTATTTCTTGATAACGTGGGGTTAATCCATTTAAAAATTGTTGGCTTTGGACAATCAATAGGCAAATGCATATTATTTTTTTTAACACTTTTGCTCTTTCACTAATTGATGTAAGATTTTGTGATTGTTTAACATTACTGTTAGGAAAATCAGGAAAGTAATGATGATAATATGATTTGTATAAGCAGAATGTTTCAGTGTGCATATTAATGGAAAAGAGCATGTCAGATGTAAACTATTGAATGATTAGTTTTTACTATTAAAATTGATACTCATTTAGACATAGACTTGACCTGTTGTTTAAAATGTTTGACTTGCATATTGTGTTATTGTATTTTGATGGTGGTTGTGAATGCATTTTTTCCTAAAATACTACATTGTTTGTGTTAACATGATAAATATGTTTAAAACAAAGATATGCCTTTGTAAATGGAAATTGATATTGTTGTTTGATATGTTGGTGCTATTTTTCTAAACAGCTACAAAATACTAGTAATGTTGAAACTCTAAATAATTTTATGCTTAAGAGCCTGTTTGTTACAGCTAAAAAATCTATTAATGCAATAAATGTAGATTTTGAATTGAATATGTTTTGTAATTTGTTGGCCCCGAATTATGTCTTTAATTTGAAGCATTGCAGGTATCCAGTAACCAATACATACAGTGAAATTGACAAACTGTTTTGTTCATATTGTTTTGTGTATTATAATATTTGCAAGGAAACAATTGGAATAGTGGTTGTGCTTATGTTTGCATTTACTCTTTGTGCCATGTATCGAGTGAGATATGTATGCTCTTGGAACTGAAACAGAAAGAGTTTGTATTTAAATAAATGGAAATAGTATTTTATTGGCTCCAAATACTACTCATTAATTGTGTAATTTAATTGAAGAAAACGAGCAAAAAAGGATAGCAGGAAACATATTATAAATTAATTGTAAGAAAATGTGAGAACGAGAAGGAAGACAAAGGATGGTAGCACATGTTTTGTTTTGTTTTTGATCTAGGAGTAATGTGCGTAATGAAATGTGGAAGAGATGATGAAACATGCTTAGGGTTCGAGAATAGATACAAACTGGTTTAATCAACTGTGAGTATTTAAGAATTTTATAAAGAGTAAGAGATGTAATGTAAACAGACATGCGAATGAGGGGAAAGTATAATTTTAGCTTTTAAATTAGAACCAATGATCAAGAGTTTTCCTGAAATTCAGCGAGAGTTTTCATTTTTTTTAAATTCTATAAAAGAAGGCTTGAAATGGTGATGCTAGCAACTTTATGAGGCAGCAAATCTTCAAAAATAAGTAACCCACATTTTTAATAAAGATTATAACATGTATCGAAAAATTCATTTAGTAAATACGGTGAAACCTCTAAGACGGAAACCTGCTATTCCGGCTAAAATGCGAGAACGTGTGCAGTCTAAAATTCTTTTAATACGTTGAAAATGATGCGATTGCGGCGGCGAATGTGTAATGGTTAGCGTACTGGACTGTTGTACCAAGTTGGCGGGTTCAAACCCATCGAAGCCGTGGATTTTTAAGGGCGAAAAAATCCTTCGTACGCCTTCCTTCGGAGGGGAAGTAAAGCCGGCTGTCCCATGTTCGTTAGATTTACTTGCATGTTAAAAGATCCTCAAGCCTAAATGACGCCTCTGAGCTAAATTCAATCGCCTGTTTCTCGCCCAAGGAATACCTCCTTTCTCTTAGTCGCGTGAAAGGAGCGTAGCGAAATTTGCGTGCGGTCAGACGGCAAGAGCGGGCCTGATGGCCCGAGTCTCGCCACGTAAAAAAAGGCAAATTCAATTCAATCAATTCAAAAATGCCACTCTAAACCGGAAACCTGTCTAAGGCGAAAACCGAACGATTTTTTGATCATGTCAAGTGATTATTACCAAGCTAAGAAGGAAATTTATTTTTAAATTTCCGACATCTTTGGAATCGCATAGTGCGGAGGGTTGTGCGTTCTTCCTGAGGCATTACAGTGAGTGATAATTTGTTCCCCCCATTATACCCGCGGTCAGAGAATCTTTGGCGAACTCGACGAATGTTTCGCCGCGACTTTCACATGCTTTGATGTGATTTTGAAGGCAGCGACAAACGCGACTTTGTCGCTGTAGATCCGTGTCCTTAATGTTGGTCGCCCGCACCCCATTCATTTCTCAAAAGTCACCACAAGTCGACAATGTCATTCCGACAATGCTGTCCTGTCTTACTAGCGTTGGAGTCGTAATATTGATGAGACGTACACCACCCAGTTTAGTGAACGCTCGCAGTATGTTTCTTGAGCTCTGAGATCTCTGCCGTAACTCATATGCAATTAAATGTGCCGTTTCTATTAACAAATAATAGTTCATTCAAAAAAAGTTTGTTTCTTTCATTTGAAAAATTCAGATTATAAATATTGGAATATCCATAGAATAATTGTGAGGCAGTTTACTTACTGGGAATCGACACTATTTTTTGGGGGGTCCTCTGTCAGTACCATCTTTAAGGATTTTAAAAGTGGAATCTATTCAACATATCTAATGTATTTTTGTAAGCAATGAACAACAAATGCCCACAAGTGGAAAGGCGTCGTTTTTTTTAAAAACATACTTTAATTAAAAAAAACAGTAAGGCACAGTAACTCTTCGCTACGCGAGTCTAATTTCTCAAGGTTCTGGCTATTCACTATGCGATTAATTATCAAATCTGACTAATACCTGGATTAGTCTGGCAACAGACTGCACCGAGAGATGTGTAGCGAAAAATGAGGAAAGAGGACGGTGAAGCTGCGTCCACACACAAGAAATGTGTCATTCGATGACTCGAAATGATTTTATGTGCCACAAGCCGAGAGTCATGTCAGCACTCAGCTATATCAACTGCGTGTTCCATTTTTGATATATTAAATGCTCTTTAGTCATTTTTACCTGGGGAATCCCTGTTTTATTACCATAATTGTAAATCATGTATTTGGGTTAGAATTGCCTAAAGAGAAATACATTATTGCACTGTATATTCTGCATCATTATTTAATGTTTAAAAAAAGGAACTGTATATGACGTATAGGAAAGAAGTCCAATCCATGTCTATGCGAATTTTCTTGAGCTGCGATACCCTGCCTGTTTTACTATATTTGTTGGTTGAATTATGAATAAATGGTGAATGATCAAAGAATTCATAATACAATTCACAATTAATAAATCAATGTGAATTAAGAAAAAATTATGTATTAATTTCTTTCAAAAGACCTATTCGAGTTTCTTGCTTCAAATCTTTATTTTTATATTGCTCATTATGTACTGCTTTCTTACAAGAAATAATATTTTCCACGCAAGATTTTCCTAGTTCATTTCTGTTTAAAGAAAAAAATGAAGTAAGAAATTTAAAAAAAAATGGTTATTTATCACATCTTTTACTAGTAAATATTATAACCTCACTACGCACTGTTCAGTGTTTTTCTGCGGCAGCTAATGCCTTATAACAAATGAAGGAGTCGAAATGTGTTCGAGAAAACTAGCTCGTTGACAGACTCGAGCGAGCACTCTTTCGCACGGTCTAAGATATATCTTATATCGTGTCTTTCGCCTCCGCAGAAGCGAACGAGAAAACTCAAGTGTATGGAGGAGGGGGGGGGGTCGCGTCCCTTGTTTCGATTTTCCACATTTCTAGAAACACATTCCTCACTGTAGTCTGTTGAGGTGAGAAAATTAACCTTGGTCGGTTAATTTTTATATTATCCAATAGGAGTGAAAAACATTTTCGAACCTAACCTGGAGTTTTCTTAAGCCCCGAAATCCCCAAGGGTGAACTTCCGCCTATACTTTCGTTTTTATTCCTTGTCGCATGACGGCCTGTCTTCCCGATGACATATCTCAGGTCATTTCGCGTCTTCCTCGGTCGCTAAATAACACATGATCGTGACCGGGGAGCCTTATTTTCACTAGAGTATATTGGTAGGCCACGTCTGGCATCGAAGTCGCTCTTTACGTGCGACCCGCGAGAGAGCAAGATTTTTTTCTTTATTCGTTCCGTCTATGTCGGAACTTACTGGAATTTTCTGTGTTTGAGAGTGTTGCAGGCGACGACTTCCCGTTTTTTCCAAGTTCTTGTGATTTTGCGTGTTGATTTCAGTGGTGTGTAAGATTCAGCAATCTGCAGCATTATTCTTGAAGGATAAGTCGTGTTTTTACAATAATTTAAATACATAGGAGTCATTGTTGCTAACAAGTGCTTTATTTCGTAATTTTTATGGTGCTCATGGTTTTAATAATAAGTATTTAAGGTTTGTCCAATAAAGGAGGAGGGTTCCTAAATGAGGTTAGCAGCCTGCTCCAGGTAAAAAATTATACCGTTCCAAGAACTTGCCTCGGATCAATCCTATACGGCACGAAAAAGGACTACGAATTCGTAAAGGGAGAACATTATACGGATTGGAAAATGGAATGTGAGATCGAGGAATACAAGCGAACATGATATACTAATGAAACTTGACAGGAACAAAATCGGCATATTGTGCCTCACAGAAACTAAGAAAAAGGGACAAGGAATTACACACACGTGTCACTACACATTTATAGTAGACCTCCAAAATATCATAGAGCAAAGGAGGGTGTAGCAATCATGATGCAACACCTATGTAAATAACATAATGAAACATAACTACATCACCCAAATCCGTTCCACAAGTACTAATCAAATTCAATCAAATGATGGAGAAAAATGGAATAAAATATTTTAAGGAGTATGGGCTGAAAAAATCTAAGAACAGAATTAGTTATTGGAATAGGTGTTGTTAAAAATATAACGATAAACCTGTTGAATGTTTAGATGAATGATGCACAGGGTCTCATAGATTATTAGCGATACACGGTGAAGAAAAAGCTGGTAATGGTATTTCTATAACGGAAAAGTAAGTATCATATAGATGTTAATAGGCAATTTCAACATTTTATTACTCAAAATCCAAAATGAATTCCATATCTAATTCGATTTCACGTAATATACCACTTACTTTTGAAAATCTGAAAAACATGGTGCTGGTATAAATTGAGCAATTAATCATTTACCTTTAGAATTACATCTTCCTGGATATAATTATTGTGGACATGATACAGATTAGAACGTGGTGATAAAGGAATTAATCTACTGGATAAAGCTTGTGAATATCATGATACAGCATATAGAGATCATAAAGCTTTAAAATCTAGACATGAAGCTGATAAAATATTATAACAAGAAGCTAAAAAACGAATATTTAGTTAAGATGCTGATTTAAAAGCTGCTGATGTACACCATCAGTTTGAAATGTTTGAAGAAATAATTTGGAGCCATTTTTGAGACAATTTGAGAAAATTTTGAAAATGTCTGGAGGGATTCATGTAAAGTACTCCCAAATTTTGAAGAAAGTTTTTCAAAATTGCAGCGCCTCGAGTGGAGCCAATTCCCCCACCCCCTTAACTGTCAAATAGTAAGTTTTTTTAATGGGTCCATTTGAAAGGGTAGAAGCAATGGCGGCGCATGCTTAGGTTGCCCGGTTGAAAAAAAACTCCATGTAATCGAAAAATATCTGAAAATAGGTTAGGAATATACATTTTACTTTTAATAAATTCTGTATTCAAGATATTACCGCAATATTGATATACATGACATTTTGAAACCAAACTCTCTCCGTCGTGGTACTGCATAATTTCAATTTGCTTGCAGCAATTTCAGAAACCACAGCGATGGGCGCACTATCTAGTGTGAAATTTTGATAATGCACGTAATCAACTACAAAGCTGCTATTGTTATCATAATATAACCAGTATGTTCACTCGCTGCAAATCCCATAGAGAAAGTTTTTCGATCACGTAACGTCCGCCATGTTCTTGGAATATCATCCAACGCGCGAAATACAAACGAGCCCGAATCGTGGCAAGGCAGAACAGCCCTAGAGCGCCTGCTGCGGCTGCAATTCTGCGCTATCGCCTGAATAGGTTAGAGATCTTCGCACGAGGGAAGCACCACAGATCGATTAGCTTACAAAATTATCCGAATAATTTGAATTACGATGTCACAAATAGTGGTGCATGTTCAGAAAAATCTGTATATGCTGACAAGGTAATTAAAAAATGTTCTACGAAATTGTAGATTATGTTAAAAACTGTGAAGTTAAAACGGGAAAATATTTAAGGGCACTTTCTCTTGCACAAAAGGGGCAGGGTTGTAGCAGGGCGCCTTCCCTAGTCGCGACGGCGGCGCGCTTCTGTCAAGCAGCAGAGCGCTTCCGGCGCCGCCACCCGCTGTAGAAGGGGGGGTGGGTTCTGCAGGAGTAGGTTTCGCTGACCCTCCGGCGACGTCGGAGGGACCGCAGCAGGTAAAACGCAGCGACCGGCGGCGTAGTGGGAAGGCTACCATTTAAAGCTGCATTCTGCTAGCGGTCGCGCGTACGCCCTCCTCCGCTTCGCGTAGCGAAAGTCCGGCGACGCTTGGCGCAGCAGCGCCCGCCCGCTGCACGTGGGAAGAGCTTCATTCAAACCAATGCTCTGCTACGCGCTGCGGCGCTCGGAAGCGCACCGCCATCGCGACATGGGAAGGAGCCCTTTAGAGCTTGGGTTTAAGAAAAAATGTGACAATACTACGAAGTAAATGCATTTTTAATACTCTGTGCTTTTTCAATGGGATACGATTTATTTTCGACTACTTATACTTATGCAAAACAGGCATATGAGAAAAAAAATTAAAGTCCAGAAATTTTTCGCAAGATGGGAATGTTGCGATTTTTATGGATTACGCTGAAATTATTTTAAATCTTGCAAAGTTAAAGCTATTAAGGTTCTGGAGAATGAGTAGGAATATGAGCCATTGTCAGCCACTGCAGCTCGAAAGCGGTTGCGTAGTTTGGAGATGGAGGGCATTGCGCCACGGGAGCCATCAATTAGAACATTTTATAGCTTGTTTTGAATTATTTATCTAAAAATTATATTTCAATTGTTCTAAATAATACTGTTCTTTAGATGTGCAAATATACTTGTATTTTCATTAAATCATGTATCAACTATTCAGTAATATATATTTTTATATTACGCCGCCACGGCAGCGCGCGTACGTTAATCGGCAGGGCTCTTCGCTGACCCTCTGTTGACGTCGAACAAACTGACCACATCAGGTAAAACGCAGCGACCGGCGGCCGCAGTGGCAAGGCTACCATTTAGGCCGGCTTTCCACGGCGCGACCGCGACGCGCTTCGTTCAAGGATCAGAGCCCTTCCGACGCAGCCACCGCCGGAGCCACGGCCGCTCCGCCGACTGCCGTGGAAGGGGGTGGGGTCTGGAGGGGTAGGTTTCGCCGACCCTCCGGCGACGACGAACAAAGGGACCGGAGCAGGTAGAACGCTGCGGCCGCGGCGCAGTGGGAAGGCTCCCATTTAAAGCTGTGTTCTGCTAGCGGTGGCGCGTGGCCGCTCCTCCGCTTCGAGTAGCTGGAGTTCGGCGTCGGCTGCCTCAGCAGCCGCCACCCGCTGCTCGTGGGAAGGCCTCCATTCAAACCAATGCTCTGCTACGCGCTGCGCTGCTGCGAAGCACGCCGCGGCCGCACCGTGGGAAGGCTGTATTCTGCTAAGGCCCTAAAGCTGTATTCTGCTAGCGGTGGCGCGTACCCCCTCCTACGCTTCGCGTAGCGAGAGCCTTGACGGAAGTGCGCAGCCGTCGCGACGTGGGAAGGCGCTCAAACGCGGGCAAGATAGAAGCGACCGGTCGCGGCGCACAAAGGGCAAACCGGCGCGGCCTGGTGAAAGTACCGTCATAGCCCCCCCCCCCCCCC
>BOPP01000110.1:106175-145853 GCA_017312745.1 Gryllus bimaculatus
TCACCTACGTCTAGCCGCGCCGTAATGTGGAATCGTGTTTCAGACGAGCGGGACGCAAATCGGGAAGACTAAATTTGTCCCCCACCCACTTTATTCTTCAGCATTTCGAGTGTTACGTCCGACGAACTTTGCCAGAATGCACAAAGTAAAAAATTATAATCCATGACACTGTTTTAAGCTATCTGGTAGAATTTTAAATTAGCAAGTTTCAAATCAAAATTTTAATGGTTAACAGGAAATATATATTGGAAATAATAAGTCCTTGAAGAGGAATCCAGTCAAATATTTAATCATTATTTATATAGATACATATTATAAAGCTAACTCAATTAATGAAAATATAAATAATATTTTAAGACACTTTGCATTTCAACTTATCATCCATTATTTCACTTAATTACTATTGACATTAATCCCATGGTTTATATTCTGAAACACAATGAAATTGGGCACATCATATTTACATTTAGTTGTAAAAATTATAAAGAATCAATATAAATGTGATTTTGCATCATGTCTTAGCACAAGTACGTAATAGTTTAAATTAGAAGTGGAGGAACAATATAGCACAATTTTCTAAATATACTATTTAACAATTATATAGAAGTATAATATTATACATACTGTATTTCTAATATTTCAGCTATCTTATGAAAACTCAACAAGCACATTAAAACACAACACACCATTTCAATTTTGTAGTATAAACTAAAATCCTCAATACAAATAACATTTACCATCTCGTTGCATTCATGGTTAATGACATGTTAGCAACACTGACTCCATACATCTGAATAATATTCAACTGAATGTGTTGCCATTACAACAATGCTCGAAAGTTCCTTTGTCTCTTAAAAAATTTAATCTTCACACTTTTTCTGATCATTAGCTAAACAGTAAAATAAAAACTACTCTTAATATTTAAATAATAATTAATACACTGGATTAGATTTTTATGCATTCTCTGACTTATTAAAAACTTTTTTTCTTCTTTTTACTATTTTGGGGTGATCTAATAGTTCAACTGAAGCTTTTGGAATATCTGAGAAGAGACCTCTCTTCCTATGGAAATGTCTGGGAAAAACTGTAGCCATTAATTATTTAAAAACTGCCTAAATTTCAAGGAAAATTGCGCAAAAACTACTCATATTTTTGAAAAATTGTACATAACATTATTTTAAGATTATCTTAAAAGAACAGATTTCATTAAAGAAAAATATCTCTATCTTCATTATTGTAATTGTACGAAGAAGCTGAAAACAATTCTGAACTTTCGTAATTTTTGAAAAATTAGGAATTGCAATGAAAATTAGACCTACACCATCTTCTCAAGATCCTTAACGCTATCGATTTTTTAAAATGTCTTCGGATCCGAAGACAAAGTTTTATTTTTTTTAAATTGGAGCAATTTTTGAGAAAGTTTTGGAGTTTTATTTGTAGTACCCCCGAAAGCCAGAATATACGTTTGAAATTCAGGTGTAGAGTTCATTTAAATCGTTCTGGGAATATCAATTTTGGAGAAAATTCGGCTGAACGACGTAGGCGCAAGCTTTGACTACATACGGACGTTGTTCCAGTATACATAGGTTTTATAGTCAAATGATTTTTCGGAATCAAAACATGGATTCTGATTACACACCTATATTAAATATAGCAACAATATTTATACACTTTTTCGTTACCAGGGCCGGGCACTAAAAGTTATTCGGCCTAAAATTCGCCGTTTTCCGGCGCACGATTGCAGTTCTCTTCTTACAACGAGCGAGAAAGTAAAAAGATGGAGCAATTTTAGAGAAAATTGTGTCTGAAATAATTTGACTTTGAATATTGTGTCTGAAATGCACAATCACCAATTAAAAATTGAAAAACTACAATTTAAAATTATTTAATTATCATTAACTTTCTGTTCTTATACTTTTATGGGGAAATACACATTTCCAAACGTTTTGAGAAAACCGTTGTAACTGTATTTAGACTCCTGTGGACCAGCAGCGCTTTAAACCTATTAGCTTTTGGAAGAACTTCATGGAACATAATTTTAAAGTTAATTTTAATGAATTTTCCAAATATGCATTAATTTTATCTGAACCATCTATTCCTCCATTTAATCCTTTTGTTTCTAGCATTTGTAGTTTAAAATCATAGGTAATAAATTTTAATTTGAAGAAAAGACGCATTCTTCCATACAACTTTTTCAAAAACCCATGAGAAAATTGACAACAAAGATGATTAAAATTAACTTCCCTGTAATTGGTCAATAATCCTTGTATAAATCCGATTGGTTTTACAATATATTTTTGAAAATTTTGAATAAAAATGTTTTCCAAATTGCAGATGTAATGAACAAAGTTATTATGAGGCATATTTAGAGGTGCAAAAGTTGTAGCTTCATAGTTAAGCTTTGTAAAAACAAAACATAGAGGCATCATCCAACTGTTCAGTAGGTATTGTATAATTTTTGTAAGTTGCGCAACAATGTTTTGTTAAACATTTTTTCATTAAACACCCACAAATATATCTAACAGAATTCTTTTCCATTAAACATAAATTTCTATAATCAGTGTCATCTGATGCAAATCTTAATGTGGTTTCTTCTACATCTGGAGGGATACAATTTTTGACCTGATTGATATACAGCAAAATGTTTTCAAAATCCTCTTCACAGTTCTCGCCTCCACTGGTTAAAAAATTATTGCAAAGTAATTTCTTAAAAGATCTCACAAAGCCAACAGATGTTACATTAATGCAGTTATCTCCTCCTTGCCAGATTTTTCCCCCCAAAATTTCCAAAGCATCCTGATTTAGCTTTCTTGTTGCATGTGAAGTAATTCCCTTTACACTTACAAAGGACCACAATTCTTTAAACGACGATATACTTATTTTCCAGCAAGTTGAAAATTTCATCTGATTAGTGATGTCTTGTCCACTTTCATTATACACTTTTAATTGGTCAAATAATAAATAACAATCATTGGGAAATTGTAACAGATATGGCTCACCTTTAAAAACTCTAGCAAAAATTTTCTGTCCTTGATACCGTTCAGAGTAAATCAAACAGTTTATCCATTCTGTCCACAAATTCCACAGTTCCAATTGCATCAGCAGGAAGCCTATTAAAATGGATGTATGTAGTCATTCCAACAGCTACAGATGCTCTAAATAGTTGGGTTGTATACCTGGTTTTCATTCTCTTAAACGCGTTTGGATTTATGTGGCAATTAGTTAATTTAGTGCAAGATGATTGTGAAACTGGGAGTCCTGACTACGAAAGTTAAAAACATAGTTTTTGTTTGTGACATGGTTTTTGAAAGAAGAGTGTTCCAGAAACATGTTTCTGGTTGCTTTAAGTAAATGAGGGGTATCAAAAATAAAAAGAATATTTTTCACCATCAATCATAACATATGGGTCATTAGGTGTGACTTGCAGGTATTCAGACAGTTTTACATTTGTGCTACCCATATCACACATTATTGCTAGTACACTGATACCAACACGTTTCAACTTCAGTATACATTGAATTAAAATTTCATGAAGAGGGTGTTGCAGATTTCATATGCAATATGCAAGAGGTCGTTCATATGCAATAGGCTGTTCCCAACTACTTTAAACTCCACGAATGAAAAAATACTCACATTTCTTGCTGGTTCCATTTTCTTTGTTTTTCCGGCATGAAGTTTCCGGCCATTGTCATTGCGGCATGAAGTCCAATTACCTCATCTCTTTTAAAATAAATGACATTTTAATGCCATTTCATCGAAGCATATAATGCAGAATTTGTCCCTTTCATTCATTCATGTAGTCTTCAGGGTCAGGAATGAAAAAATATTTGAATTTATGCCACATATAAGATGCACAGAACCCATCACTCTGTTTAGATTTATGCTTGAAGGTAATGCTACAACAGAAGCTAGCGACCTATACATTCATGGACCTTTAATATGCAGCATAAAACATCGCTTCAAATTCCAGATAAAATCTTCACCCTTGTGAAGGTTTGTAGCATTGTATAACCTGCTATTTAACAAACATTGCTGCCTGTTGTGGTAAGAATCTGTCACAGAGTGTCAAACTGTTTTCTTTTAATATCCTGCAATATGTCAGCAAGTCGACTGTTTATGCTGAAGAGTTTCCTTTTTAATTTACGGTTTTCCTTCAGTAATTTTGCTTTCCTGGGTGTGTAAGCACTAAACTCTTTGTTTTGTTTTGACACTTTTGTCAAAGTAATGGCTATATGATGGCATATTTTCAACGCTATCATCCTGAAATTGTAAAACAAAAATTTAAAACAATTATGGATACTTGTTAAAAAATGCAAAAATCATTTCTGTTCTTTTCTCTTCATGAATTCTTTACCTCAAAAGACATAGATTGATCTGTGTCTGTACTGAATATGCCACTACTTGGTCTGTGGTATTCTAAACAGAATGAGGGATTTTTTTTCTCATTTGTGTTCTACAAAATTTGTCATTGTAACTAGTTATAATATTATGTATATTTCATAATGTATTGTAAGCTAATCACAACAAAGTGCTAAAATATTTACCTCTGAAGACTTATTTGAAGATTTATCAGTGCCTACTATAGAAACAGCAAAACTTTCATTAGTTAAATTCTGATAAGACAAAGTATTTGCTGTAGGACCTATTGGCTGTGGGTTTTATTATTTTACAGTAAAAATTTGGGTTGATGTAGGGTACACGGTATACCCTTAGAGAAGCGTGAGGGTGAGTGGGAAGAGGAGTCTCCTCTAGCCCTCCCTCAAATTACGCTAAGCGTTGACAGAAATGAATGAAACTTACCGATAGGCGATTTTTATGACGGTTTTATAACCCAAATGATATCTCATTGCTAATACCTGAATTATACTCAACTTACTCCCCGCAAACCATGGCCCCTTCCGCACGGAACACTTACGCACACGAGGAGTGGCCCCTTTCTGGCTACACTTCCACTCGAAACCATCATACAACTTTCGCTTGGTCAACATCATAGGTCACTTACACACAGCACACTAAAATCCTACAGCAATCAAACTTCGTTCTTGCGACCATTCAAAGACAGCCAAACACCCCCTTTGGCGCAACGCGCAAGAAAAAAACACATTCATTCTCGCCATCGTAGCACAAACAGCGACACTCAAAAACACTATTCGCAAAGAATCTGAAGAACGCAAGAAACTTAACTGTAAGACAGAAACGTAGCTAAACACTTCGACAGAAACCAAACATGAAATCCCAAAGACACACGATTTACATCCCACCACACACCATTTCGTAATGACGTTTCGATAAGATATTAGGGTAAAATTTCCCCCACCCCTTAATTTTTAACGTCACGTTTGTAACCAATGTCGAATTATTAACATTATTTCAGAAGTGAATTTTTTATAATTTATATAAATCGCCCACGCTTTGCTTTTTATATGTATGTACTAAGTTACGCACATTGCTCATCACTCCTCCCAACTGAAAGGTTCCCCTCATAACATCCTTCGTCCCTTCCACCGTGAATTTCCCCCTCGCCGGAGCGGCGCGAACTGCGGGTTAAAAAACTTCCGTAAGTTGTACCGTATACTAGACTTCAGCCTTTTCATTTTTTAAACACCTACTTGAGATATGGCTTCATCTTGACCCAGTAAATTTAATTTTGAGATAGCATGTTGTTGTAGTTGGTTTTTTAAGTCTTTTAAAAACAATATTTTCTCAAAGTGATTGCCACAAACCCGTGCGCTGTTGTACAACGTGCTTACGATAGGAAGTAGGTCACTTAAGTGACAAACTGTAGCCACTTTCACGCTCTTAAAAAGCGTAGTTACCATTCAAACTTGGAAAATATATTTTGAAAACAATTTATTAACTACTTTCTTCTCAAAAAATTGCCGTTACGAACATGTAATTTAATATTTTGAAAATAATTTTATTTGTTCAAATATATTAATTATATTATAATTATTATATTTATTTGAAGCCTACAACTTCATAATTTTATTTGATAATCAATTTATACATAAGTGCATACTATATTTAAACTGATTTTTTTACATAATTTTGACATTTTATTTTTCTATGCGTTTCATTCAAACTTCAAGCCTTCTAAATCAAATTTAAAACACACACACACGCACGCACGCACACATACCTACCTTTCCACATCATTTGGAAATCGGAAGAAACTAAACTTACAGTTTTTGGTGTTATTTTTGCATGTCTTTACAGCACAAGACAAATAACCACGTTTTGAAGTAATTTTTATCAGAGAAGATAATAGGACTTGAAATATTGAAAGACAAGCACTGAATTCAATAGATTCTAATTGCCGCACTATAGTCGACTACAGTGACAAATGTCCAGGGCATCTTTTGCACTCTTACGCAGTGTTGCCAGATAATTCAAAAGTCAATTATTATCGTACTGCGCCATCTATTATTTTTGTTCAACTATCGTAAGGCGGTAATATCAAATTATCGTACATTTATAAAAAGTGTAAAAATTATCGTACTTTTTAATTATTTTTTTTCAAACATATTACTTAAATTATTTTCTTTAACGACGATAGTTCTAATGGAGAATGAATGCAGTGGGGATGCAACTAATATAATATAGTGATTCTTATAACCTTACCTTTTATTAATATGCTTGCACACATTTAATATATAACACATCAAAGTAAATTTACCGAATATAGTGGCGTTTCAATTGAACAGAATGTTTTTTAGTATTTTAGAATCCACTCTGACGTCACTAATATAATAATGACATCACTTAAAATATAAAAATGACAACGTAACAATCATTAACACAACTTTCATTTTAAGAGGATGTCGAGAATACGAATTCTAAAAATTGGCGCCAAAATAATATTTCTGGTATAACAATCAAATAACGTACATTTGTGCAAAACGGATAGCATTATTCGAGTTTTTGATAAATTTCCGTTATTTGTGAGCATGTTTTATATTTTTCAATAAATATTTAAAGAGCAATTTTGCAAAGAGTTTTTTGAGAGCGTAGGCTTCCGCGGCCTGAGTCAGTATTTACTTGGCTGTCCGGGTCCATAGCAACGGTGCCGACGTTTCGGTCGCCATTGTGCGACCTTCATATTATAATTCATTGGGGTTCGTTGACCATTACAAAAAGCCTGATAAAAGCTTGTCTTTCACTCGTTTAGAGATTTTTATTAAATTTCTTATTGTTATTGAACTAGAGCTATTGAAATTTATTGAAATCATATAAAAATTATTATACTACAAATTGAAATCGCAGATCGCGAAAGGTACATACATACATAGTACAAACTATGTATTTTCAAATAACACAACTTTCATTTTAAGAACTATTTTCAAATACATAGTTCAAACATGGAATTTCAGCAGCATATCGCAGCGGTGGGGGGGGGGGGGCATAATGGCGGATTCACAATGAAATTGAAAGCGTACGCATATTATTACCATTTGCATTCTACAGAGGAGTACTCGCATAGGCTCTCAATGTGAATTATTCTTAAGTGCCATTTTCTAAGGGTCTATTCTTGAAACTATTGCTCTCGAGCGATATGTGACTATCGCATTAAGGTGGAAATCCACGTTCAAAAATGCGATAATCGCATAATGCACTTGAGCGATAGTTTCCAGAATAGAACCTCCGATCAGCGGCTTCAATTAGTCACATTATCGTACTTTTATCTGTACTATAATGGTACATCATATTGAATAATCGTACACGTGCGATAATTATCGTACGTTTGGCAACATTGCTCCTACTTTTGTGCGCCTGTTTTCTGGTTCCCGTGCTTTTCCTCGTCATTCCACATAGTCCAGAAATTTACTTTTTTTTTCGTGTGCGATAAAATTTAGACAGAAAAGGCAATCCATAACCATGTTAACTGATGTATAAGCAACTTGTAAATTTCATTGAGAATATTAGTTCTCATATCACACGATGTATATTGTTGTATGTGTATTATTTTATCGCGTTAGGAAGCAGCAACTACTTTGTGACTTGATCTAATTTTAATTCCAAGAATGATGATTTTTACCTATTATCAAAACTTCATTATTATTCGTGTAGTAAGTAAATAAGTTGTTCTTCCTCATTTTGTTTTCAAAATTGCCTCCGAAGTATCTGGTGAAATTCTATTGGCTGACAACCAAGAACATGGCCGAGGGTCTCCCCGGCGCAAGAAGAGATTTTGGAGCGAGTGAACATACTGGTTATACTGTGTTGTTGTATCCTCTGACTGCTACAAAGTTCGAGCCAGAAAGCATGGACACACTAATAGTGAATGCTGTGTCAGAGAGTATCGTTGGTGCGGTTGGTGCTTCGTAGCACGTTATATATACTAATATCAAAGATGTTATAGCTAATTACTATGAGTAGTTAAAAGATCTTTGAGGTGGACATAGTGCAAAACATCGGCAATAGTGGGCGCAGAGAGTATAGGACCAGGACCAGACGTGAACTCACGCAACTCACGGGGACTGTCAATTGAAGGTTCGCCATTTCTTGAATTTGTTTACAGGATCTTCTGAATTAAATTACTGTTTCAATATGGGTTGCGATGGTGGCACAATTCCTAGGCGTGACGAGTTGGTAAGAACGAAGAAGAAGCCTGAACAGGTCGGTACTTTTCTCGCAAAAGTGCATTAATTAGTGCGTGTGCAGTGTGTCAAGTAAACATTTCTCTTTACAGAAAGACAAAGACTCAGAATTGTCATTTAGATGGCAGCATTGTGCAATAAGTCAGCAACCGTTGCAACAGCCTATCGTTGCTTGTGGGCTGGGAAGATTATACAACAAAGATACAGTCATTGAAGGTCTTTTGGATAGAAGCTCTTTACCTGAAGTAGCTCAACACATAAAGAATTTGAAGGTAGCTCACCGTATTGCATTACCTTATTTTAATTTATTTTGACGTGTCAAAGAAGTGTATATTTTAGTAATTAGCATGTTATGTTTTAGGATGTAAAGGAATTGAAACTGACTCCTAATCCAGCATTCAAAAACTCTGCAGAGAAGGGTGATGCCTACATTGATCGACAATGTTCTCCATACATCTGCCCAGTTATAGGTTTGGAAATGAATGGAAAATTTAAATTTGTATTTTCGTGGTCTTGTGGCTGTGTTGTGTCAGAAAGAGCACTGAAGGAAATACAAACAAAAGTCTGTCATAAGGTGAAGTACACTTACCTTGGAAATTCTATCTTCAATTGTGTTAATTATTGCATGTTAGTATTACAATTATCGACGTAACTTATATAGTGCAAAAAAAATCAAGCAAATAACAATGACAATATACCAAGTTGGTTCCTATGCACTGCGTTGTTTTTTGTGTGCATGCACGTGTTTTGATCAAATTCAGTAAGAGTTACTTGAATCAACTTTGTTTCTGGAAAGTTTAAGTGTGTTTGAATGCCAAACGAATTTTATAGCCCAGTCGATTACACATTTCCAATTTGGTGACAACACAGTAGCCTTAATGATTTACATGAAATTGAAGTGTAGCTAATGCTTTTTAGGTGTTACCTGTATTCAACAAAAATTGCTATTGGTTACCTAATACTGACATCATTACATGCTAAGAATGTTGTTGTTATGTGAATTATTTAGAATAGTTTTATAGGCATATAGTCAATAAACTGTGATTGTAGTTTTTTATTAACACTAGAATTAGCCATTTTATGATTTGAAGCTTTTTGCAGAGTACTTAACTTCCATGTTCACACATCAAATAGAAAAATATTTTAACTACCAACAACAACAACCAACAAAACCCAGAGGTTTTCTAGGGTAATGATAAGATATCTAATTCTCTGAGCTCTCTATCTGCGTGCTTTGAGAAGATTTTTTTTCATCCTTTTTAACTATCAATTGTTTGGTGTCATACTTTCACAAGTTTCTCACCATGGTACACCTAGGTACCACACTCTGTCACCTATACTATCCACCCCTTAAGTGTCAATTCTACTTATTAGAATTAAAGAAAATTAAATGAAGTTCATCTGTACTGAGATCTGAACAAGTAAAGTTCTGGGTTTGGTGGGCACACTATCAAACTTTTTGTACTTCAGATATGTTATCGTACAAGATGAGGTCTAATATGGTTTCACAGACCCACTGTTGAAAGTCAGAAGTTATCAACTTGTGAAACTAATAATGCTTTTCTTCTACATAATCCGTATCTGAAATATTTTTTTCAATTGTATTTTTGATTGCTTTATTAGTTATCTTCTCTAAAGCAGGGCAATGTAATTTTAATTGACAGAAAAGGGAGTTTCGGAAATGAATGGCTCCCTATGAGTGTACAAATAGATTCAGTGTATTCATTTATCAAATCTTTTTTTCAGTGTCAACAACCATTTTTGGAAGAAGACATTGTGATACTGAATGCCACAGATGATGATCAGGATCTCATGGTGACCAGACTGGATAGTAGACAGGCTCGTTTAAAGGCAGAGAAGAAAGCAAAAAGTGAAGCAAAAGCAAAGGCTAAAGCCAGCACATTAACTACAACTGGTCCTGATCCAACTCCTAGCACAAGTGGTAGTACTGTTGAAATAGACAAAAAGCCAGTAGAATTGAAGAATAATGGTGTCCAGAAAATTGATATGCAAAAGGCTGATAAAAAGTCAGACACAAGCAAAATCAGTGTGAAAGGTATTAGTTACAACTAGCCAACTACTTTCTAAAGTGCTTATGTAAATTCTTTTTCTATTTTTTTTTCTTGTTTTCCAGGTCCTAAGAGATTGGGTTCAGAAGCAGATTTGGTAGACCCTGAATTTAAGAAGACAAAAGGCTCCTACAGCATTGCAAAGGATCCAAATGCTTCTAAAGTTTATAAGTCTCTGTTCACTTCCCATTCTAGAGCAAGCCAACAAACGAAGGCCCATTGGGTTACATACAATCCATTCTACAATTAAATAACTTCTTTGTATTATGTTTAAGGAATAAATGTATGTAATGCTTCATTTGTATTTTGTCATTATCCAATTACAATTGCAGTAAGCAATTAAATAAGAAACAGCCAAAAAATAAAGAAAAATAAAAGGACAAGTAACAGTACAAAATGCTTAATTTACAACCATGTTAGCTCTTCTGCTTCTCTTTCTTGCTGGCTTCCGCTTCAGCTTCCTTCTTTTCATAATCAGCAATGAGTTGTTCAACTTCCTTTGCTGTTAATATTCTTATTTTTGTTTTGTTGTTTTCTCGGGTTAGAGTTGCCATCTCCACTACAAAAGAAACGTCAAAATATGAGAGTGCACAGAAACTGAAGTGACTTCTCACAATTACTATAGACTTTGAAAATATTCTCCAAATATGAAACGCTCAATTGAAACTGTCCAATAACTGATTATATTAAAAAATGCTTAATGTGTATCGTTTATTGTTCACATGGATAAGAGATCTTATTGATTTGCATATTTCCTAGTAAAAAACCCTTTTAATGAATGATACTAAGTTTTCCAGATTTGGTTTAATATACAGGAGGGGGGGGTGTGTGAAAACTAGTGTGAATATGTCAAATGTACATGCAGCTTAAGGCTGGTCATTTTTGCAAAAATGCTATTACACCCATTCCAGGTTCAGAGCACAAATGAGTCATTTATTAATTTCTGTTTGTATAAAATATTTTTCCAAAAGATGCTGAAGAATTCCAGACAGAGGGACCTGAAGGTTTATTTAAGACTGTACAACGAAATTCCTCATCCATTTGATCGTAAAGTTTAGAAGTAGATATCTAGTTTACTTTTGAAAATGATGAATGATATTTCTCACCCCGGAATATAATTTCCCTTAGACATGAAGTATACCGTACTACATAAACATCACATTAAGAATGTGAATAGAAACTGATTTTTTGAGAATCAACTGATGTCAAAAAAGAATAAAACTTGTTTGATGTTCAACTTTATATGGATCATTTCACACAACTTTAGACTTAACAGCTACGTAACTTGAATTATTAGCAAGCAAGATAGATTTTATGTAATTGTTATAGGGTGATATGCATTATAATAAGCACCTCTTTTATGTATTAATTTGTTTTCTTGTAACCTCTTTCCTGCTCATTTGTAACACGCTCACAAACAACCGTTGATTACATTACAGGGTTTTGACTATGGATTAGCCTATGGTATTAATGGAATGTACCTGGGTTGGAAATTTAAAATAGTTATAAAAATAAAGTTTAGTTTCACGAGATCTTATTGCTTTTAATTGCAATTTTAAAATAATCATTGGAATAAAAAAATATTCTCTCTTTAAACGTTACCTTTCTCTGCCGTCAATTTTGTCATGTCCAATGTTTTAGCTAATACTTTGATGGCAAGGGACTTTGCTTCTGCTAATGTAGTTTCACCTTCTTTGTATTCTTGTTTGAGACTGGATACTGCAGCCTAAATAAATAATTAAAAACAAATATAAAAATCATCTTTATTTAGTACTGGAATCTTGTAAAACTAATAATATTTCAAAAACTTACTGCACTATTGTTTCCAATGCACGTAGCTTTCCATCCACCATAATTCCCACTAGGATCAGACTGGTACAACTGATAACCGTAATGTTTGTCCCATCCCATATATAAAATGGAGACACCGAAAGGACGTTTGCCTACAAGAAACAGAATATTTCAAAAAAATGTTAAAGCAACAAGAAATCTATATTTTTATTTACAGTGAACTACTGTAATATGAATAGATTTAAACTATATAGTGATATGTGTTTGTGAAGTGGAATTCTGTTAGAATAATGAATCCACAAGGAGCTCCAAAATGTGAAGGAAGTAATGAAATGTTAACAATAAAAATTATCGAGCTATATAAATGAAAATAAGAAACTTGCTTTGAAATTAAAGGATGTCTGATGAGTTACTCTCTATTTTTGGATAGCTATTTCTCCATTTATGAGCCAATGCCACTGAACCCATATTAGTTAGAAAGAGTAGTCCTTGTGGTTATGTTTAACATGTTTATTTTTTAATTCAATTGGAAAAGGGACGCCTATATTGAGAGTCAAAAAGCATGACTCTCAGAATAGTAGCTCTTATGAGATGTGTGGTGCAACTACGAAGGTGGTGGAAGTGTGAACGAGGGAACCATGCAACACTGGATGCAAAACAGTTAAAAACTGCCATTCAAAATTACAAACAACAGGGAGTATTGCCAATGCAACAGGATTAGGAAGACCAAAACTGAGGAAAGAAGAGAAAGTTAGCAGAATTCATGAAATGTTCCTGAAGAGCCTTAAGAAATCTCTGTATAGCCTGTAATTTCACATAGAAATATGGAAATTTTAAAAAGGTGTTCAACAAAACCACAAAAATCACTGTTTCTACCATAATTATTTAGTAAAAAAAAATTGGCTCACAAATACAGACAATACAACTACCAAAAAACAGGAGGTGACTTATCAAACAAATTAGAATGAGCAGGATTTGAAGCTTTACAATATTTGTTTATTAAATATATAACATAAATTTTCAAATGACTGAGAATTTATTTGTAAAAGCAATGAGTCTTACGGCTCATCTCCACTACTTGAATTTAACTCCAGCCTGTAAAATGTTAAACATAGTAATTGGGAAATAATGGTTTTAGGAGTGATAGATAATTTATTTTCCTAAATTGACAAAAAAAACGTATTCCCAAAACAATTTGAAGGTTGACATTGTATTTTTATTCATACACAAAACTCAGCCATTTTGAGTTTTATAAGTCTTGTTCTCAGTAGATGACTTAAAAACTAATATTGAGATTGTAATCACTTCTACTGCAGAAATAGAATCTCACTGATTTTTTCTCTAATTTCTCTTGTACATCTGAGATGAAGAATTTCATCAAAATTTGGAAGTGTCCAATAATTAAAATTTACAATCTCTTCAAGAATCAAGAAAAACTTTGGAGAAGATATGACAACAGAGACAAAACTAAGACTACACAACATAACATCTAAGCCAATGTCAATGTATTGGTCAGATATATGGACCTTAAAACAAAGAGACTGCCAGAGATTAGTAGCCACACAAATGAGACTTTTCCAGCACCTGGTAGGAATTAATATACATCTAGATTGAAAAACTGAAAAAACCTCAAAGCAAAAAATATATTGGATGACATTAAAGAGAACAAGAGGGAATGGCTTTCACAAGTGTGAAGAATGCAAGCGGAAAGATTTTCTAAAACAGTTTTTAAGTATAAAGTTAAAAGAAATTTTAAAAAAATCCTCTGTCTGAACAGGAATAGATACCAGACCTAATATCCTGCTGTTCATGATGATAACAATGATGAATCCCTTCTTATCAGAGAAACCTACATATGTCCACCAGAAGTCCCTCTCTTTTCTCTCAAGTAATGTAATTTTTTTGGCCCTTAAGAAATATTTCCCATTCAAAATTCTTATTTTCACCTGACATTTTTAAATTTTCAAATTATCCAGTCTTGTCTTGTTTCATTTTGTTAAGTCGAAAACTTCAACACACTTTAGTTACATATTGAAAGAATAATTTCCATGCAAGGAAGCTGAACAAACGTTTGAATTATTATTCATGGATACCGACTGTGGGATTAGAAGAACTGACTTTAAAAACAGCAATTATCTTCAGATTTCTGTAAATCATTAAAATCAATTGCACCTTAACCAAAGACAAATAGCAGAATAGTGAAACTGCTACATCATACAAACATTACAAAAAATCAAGTACTTGTAAATTAAAATAAAGAATACGACATTTTCAAACATCTCTTTCAAATTTAAATTTAGTATTACCCAAAATACCTTTTCAACCAGCAGCAAAGAGAATAAGCTTTTCGATAATACTACAACATTATTCAAAACTTGAACAAATCTGAATGTCTTACTTCAGAAATGGATGAAACTTAAATTTTTGGAAAAATATACATTATAAGCTCTGCAGATGCACCTAAGAATTACATATTTTTCAATGTCCTCATATTGAATTAAAGCAGTGCTATTCCAGGAAGAATAAAAGTTTAACCATCTAAGAAACCATTCATATAACTGTATTACTCTACGAAAATTATTTATTATATAACTTTATTTTACACCGATGTAATGATATGTGAACAACAGCTTGTTGCTGCCACCATTAATAAATTAATAATAGTAATAATAATAATATATAAATAATAATGATAATCATTAAAAAACTAGCATTTTCTCCTATTATTTCTTTTACAATTAAAACTAGTGGTGCTACAGGAAGGCACAGACTTTCTTGTACCAGTTAGTTTTCTAATTTATTTGGTCTCTACTAGGTTTTCTGTTTTGCCTCACCCTCTTCAAAGCTACCATATATAGCTGCCCAAACTAAATTTTTTCAATTTTTCTATCCCAAAATGGTAGTACTGAAATATAACTTTAAATATATTGTAGAAGAGTAGTATTTCCTTGTCCCACATTGAAATTTTCTTCGAATAAGGAACTGTTTTTGAAAAAAATGATTAAGCGTTTCTAAAAGAGCAGTTTTTGAAGCTCATTTTCACCCAGAACTTTTGGGTTTTGAGGAAATTTATACGAAATTATTTGAAGTACTTGTACTCACAAATACAATAATGTATACAAATCTCTGGAAATGTGAATATTAACAAGACAAGAGACATGTCAAAGTTAGTGGAGCAACAGAATGGCACAGACTTTCTCAGGAATCAGGGCTCATGTTGAACTTAAAAAAGACTGTCATAAAGACAACAAGATACAAAAAGAGAATACAGATATATGGTGAACAGTTAAAATCAGCAAATAAAGTGAAGTGTTTGGGAGAAACTGTAACAAAAGATGGACGCTGGTCCTAAGAGAACTAGATGCTAAAACAGCATGCACTTTCTTGCCCGTATTTTCACAAAAAATTAGGCAAAGAGTACTCAAATTTTCGAAAAATTGCACATACCTTACTTTAAAAACTATCTTTAAGGAACAGATTCAATTAGGGGAAAATATCTCTACTTTTAATATTTCGGCTGTGGGAAAATTCCAAAAAATGTTTGAACTTTTGCAATTTTCGAAAAATTAGTTTTTATCACCATTCTCTTAAACGCCCTTCACACATTATCCAACAACATTTAATCAAAATCAATGGAGGCATTTTTTTGAAAAATGTCCCGGAGGCTTCGTGTAAAGTTAAAAATAAAATTAAAATATAGGTTTCAAATTTAAGGGGCGCTACATCAGCCAGTTCATGGTTGGGGAATATGAATTCTGGAGAAAAGTGGTAGAACAGTTTACTACTAACACTGTTCACAGACAGATGGAACGAAGTGCTGCTGACATTCAATTTTTCAGCAACAAGGACCCAAAAACCATGGATTCTGGCTACACCACATGTTAGAGGATCCCCCCCCCCCTATTTAACAACTCAATTTATCTGCTTTCCCTCTGTAACAAGTGTTTCTCTGCTGAAAATTCGGCTGTTTTGAACATTAGCAAAACACACACAAAGAGCTGTATGAAGTCTGACTGAATTTGCAAGAATTCTGAACATGTAACATAATGAACTTAATTTTCAATTCAATGCATTTAAATTGATGTTATATTTGAGGTTTCACTGAACTGAGTCATCAAAAAACTTGGTTGCCATAACATCAGTCAAATGCACATTATTCATTTCCAATGGAGTATATTGTTCCTTCGAAATGAAAAGTTTTATTGACAGTTTTCCCTTCATTTAATATTAATTTTTATTATGAGATTAATTTGAAAACCTTACTGTTTCCGAATTGCAAAGAACATTCGTATGAGTATGGTATTTCTACTCTAATATAATTGCTTAAGGCACACACATAATTATTTTTTATGAAGGTCGTTTTGAAAGTTCGAAGATGTCAAAAGCTTTTGAAAGATATCAAAATACTCCAGATGTATGGATAGGCTAATGACAACGGGTAGTTGAAATATAAAGAATCTCTGCCGACAGCAATTTCAGTGCAAAACATTTACTATAGTGTTTTGTTATTTGTCTGCGATGAAGTTTGATTTCAAAATGGGTACACCATCATGGAAGACATTACCCTGGAACTTCCACCCATTTGACAATCATTTGTATTAACCAGTAAAACCTGTCGAGGGCAGAACCTGCATAAGGCAGAAAAAATCTCAGAACTGACTATTTTCAAATGTGAAGTCTACTGGATGAGCCAGAAACCTGCCTATCAGAAATGGAAACGAATTTTTAGTACCACGTAATTAAAACTTTGACATGTAAGTGTGGCAACATTGTTCAAAGAGACTCAGAGCTATGCTTGTACATTCACTATCTCAGCTACCCCATCTGAATACCATATTACATATGCTACTTATGTGAAAACCACAGTTTATTACAAATTTTGTAATAGTATTGTCTTTCACAAGCCTGTGTGAAGCAATGAGAGATGTAAAAGATGATCCTCCCACAGTTCTTGTAACACATATTTAGAATTCAGTGGATCTCAATGTTTACAGTTCAACGAGATGTAGGTATTTTGTTATGCGAGTGTTTATGATGTCAGGTGGCAAATTGAAAACATTAATTTGATGAGTAAATTACTAATTACACAAACAAAGCAACACTTTTGTCAAGTTTTCGATAAAGAAATTTAAAGATGGAAAACTCAAGCGCATGACACCTTACAAAGAGAAAATCAAAAATGAATAGTTAATAGACTTTTTTATATGTGGTTGCCACAATATTCATGAGGACCTAAGTGAATAGCCGATGCATGAATCACATGAATTCATCTGTTCCTACAAATATTAAAGAAAATAATATTTATTTTATCATGGTTCTTTTTTTATTTGACTTCATATTGTGTTTCTGTACATCATTTTCTTTGTGTGTCCTGGGTTGTCTGTTTCTTTGAAATGTAGTTTTTATGCGAGATAAATTACTCATACAACCTGTTTCATCTTTTTTCTGTGTTATCTGAATTGACAGTTTTTATCGCAAACTTGAATAAGCTGGAAACCTGTACAAGATGGAAAACCCAAAAGATTCTGACAGACAGGTTTTACTGTACTATTCTTGGGTATGGTCTTGGAATTTTGTAACGAATTGAATCAATCTAAATCATACCAATATTTCCAAACTCACCTCCTACAACTTTTCTATTAACCCTTTATTTGAAATAATTTACTTGCCTTTCCAGCTACAACAATTCTATTCAAAGTTCAATAAAAATCCCAGGTTTAAGTAGGGTACATGGGCACCGGGGGGGTCTCTCTCTCTTTAAGCCTTCTCTCAAATTACGCTATGCACTCTGATAGAAATGAATAAAACTTATGGATAGGCGATTTTCATGTCTCGCCCTTCATACGCTTTGTTCCCGCCACATTGTAATCCCAATTTACTTTCAAAAGCAAGTTTTCTCGCTTTGCTAACCACATCCAAGTCACAGTGAGTCTTGGGCCTTTGGCTCTCGCATTCACTATAAACATCCTTGAGTCTATCCACCACATCGTTACAAATTCACTTTTACAAGCACTTTTCAAGAAAGCTGCGCTGTTTCAAACTGTGTAGTTGCCACTGGAGCAGCGCAAATTATCGGTTTAAAATGACTTCCATAAGTTGTACCATGTACTAGTCTTCCGCAAAATCATATTCAAACCGTTTTCATTCGTTTAAAACTAAATACAATTTTTGCCACAAAGTCTAGGGTTAAATAGATATTCTGAATTTGTTACTTATGTGCAGAAAAATAAAACTTGCAAGAAATTTTAAGGATATACTCAAACTTAAGTAGTTCATTTAACCCTTCAAGCACGTTTTTTGTAGATTATCTAGACTTCGTACTCTTTAATTACTGCATACACACTGCATAAATGTCAGACCGTTCTACTATCAAATTAGCAATTTTATTCATTAACAATTCAAAATAGTAAATTGGTGTGCCATTTTGAGGACCACAAATTATTTGCAAACTTTTAAAAGTTTAAAAGTTCTGTAAATTTTCCACCACTTATAATCAATCTCTTTTAGTTTCTTTATCCACTTGAATGGATGATTATATCTCCTTCAAATTCATTACTGTAACAGCAAAATTTCCTGTGCATCTTATAAAATATAACAAAATAAGTCACATATAATTGCACTTACAGCATTACCAACCAAAATCAGTTAATTAAAATAGAAAATTCCCTATCTAGAGAAGAAAGCCTCTACTACTTTGGTTTCATTGTAAATTACATCCAAAAGCTGGATAATATATGTCACTGCATATGCTGAGAAAGGGTTTCTTTCAGGACGAGAGATTCTATTGCGCATGCCTGAGGAGCTAACATAATAGACTTCATTGTCTTTCATCACAAAAAAAAATGGTCTGATAAAGAAGAAAAACATTTTTCCTCACTAGCATGGGTTAAATAATGTAAAACATGTAGAAAAAGCTTACCTCCATATTGAGTATATGCTTGTTTAACATCACATAACCATGAAACAAGTTGCTCACAAGGAATAGATTCATTATACTGCAATAAATATCTCTGAGCGATCATCCTGAGTTCATTAGTAAGTACATTTGCATCTGATGTAATTCCTGCTACACTGCACACCATATCACTAGAAAAAATTAAAATATTAAGAATCTATTATAATACAAATTGTTTAAAATAAAACAATACTGAGCAACAATGTGCTTACTCATTTAACTTGTAAATTTTCTCTGAAAAAAAAACTTCATCAAGAAGTTTGTTAGTATTTCGTCTTTCTGCAGCCAATAAGATTCCATCATTAGCAAGGATCCCCAAACAAGTTCCTGCATGACTTATTGCTTCCATTGCATATTCCACTTGATATAGGCGTCCTGAAATAATTTATCAGTGGGTGTATTGTTAATTGAATTATCTCTAACAATTGACAAGAAAGAAATAGTGGGCTCATACAAACCTTCTGGAGAAAATATCGTCGTCCTCGTGTCATATCTACGAGCCTAAATGGGTAGAAAAGTTATGTTTAGTATTAGACTGGAATTCTAAACCATTAGAGTATGATAGTAATATCTGATGTACATAACCTACAACTACAATGATACGGATACATGTCTAAACAATTTTCATCATAATCATGATAATCAAATAAATGAAAAAGTTTATTAACAGTTTATATAAAAAATAAATTCAATGTAAAGCTAACCATTTTCACTCAAAGTAGCGAAGAAACGCTGACCAAAATTATTAGTACCAAACTAGCAACTCACTGTCCTCGGCACAAGTCACTGTTCTATGATCAGAAAAGCCGACAGATCAATGCAGCCAACATAAAAACCGTGAAAGGATTTCACCTTCCGAAAATATGTTTTCAGAGGAGGTGGTTTATTTGTGGTAAAGTTTGTAAGCATGATGCAGAAAAATGAAGTACGACATTGAGTTTGCCATTCGTTGACAATAGAGAAGCACAAAAACACATTATCATCGCTACGATTCTTTTCAGTACACTCTCAGAGTAAACAAATTCATTAAAGTTCCAGGGAGTGTATTTAACCAATTCTCAACGAGGATTTTAAATAATACGTTTTCCAGCGAGAATGAGTCCACAAATTGCGAAGCCTCATTCGTTTAAATTGAAGTTAGGCGGGACTATCAAGATACAAACATTTAAAGCTGGAGATTACAAATAATATTTAAATTAATTAATGACTTGTCAGCACACATAATTAATTAACACATTGAGTATCAGCGACTGGAAAGAAGTGTTAATGTGCATTAAAATAGAAAACTAACTGTCTGGATAATGTCGATGCCTCCCTAGGACTATGGAACTAATGTCAAAAACAGACCGTACTCTCTCGCCATTAGTAGTGATAATGTAATATTATTAATACTACGATTTCTATCCAAATTAACACATCTTGGACATCATTTTTTTGTAAAACTCATTTGAAATCGTGGAACATTTGGTGCGAAAATTAAATAGTTTTAAGCAATAGATTTTTTATTTTTTACAGTAAATTTTAAATTCCAATTAATTACGCATGAACGTTGAAGATTCAGTTCCTCTTTTAGACAAAGAAAAAGTTTACTCTTGATTCGTGCCTAGCCTGTCCGTTGGGGCATGAACTAATTTATAGGCAAAACCAAAAGTCGTCTTCAGCAGAGAATGAAACACGAAAATAACATTAAAGCTTTTACTGAAAAATTAAACTCTATTTTCCAGCCAGACTCACTAACTCACATAATTTTGATTTTCAAAGATCTTCCATCTTCGAAGTAGAACCAAGAAAATATCCACGTTTGATTCCTGAGACCTTAAATATTAAGATTCATCTGACTGTCAATTGAAATGTTGAATTCAATGTTTTCACTAACGCCTATGAGTGTTTTAGCCAAAATTAAATTACTTTCCGAAGAATAATTCAATGGATTTTTCTTTCTTTCTTGAACTATTTGTTGCTCTGCCTGACTACTTCCCCCATGGAGTTATGTCTTTCTCCTTCCATCATGCCTCCTCAAACCACTAGACCATTTTTTAAAATTATTTTTGTGTTTCGATGTGGTGGTTGAGTTCCGAATGGATGGATGAATCTCTTTTATCCATTTAATTTTACTTTTATTTACTTTATTTATATTATTAACTATACCAGAATATTGTACATGTATACATAGTCTCGTGTGAAATTTGTTTCCGATAAATCCAATTTAGCTGCTTCACAAGGGCTAGTCCAAGCCCTGTGAAGTGTCCTAAACCTTACCTCAATCCTAATTCATTCCCAATTCTGGCCTCTAGGTTGTGACGCCGGTGTGTGTGGTAGAGCGCTCAACCTCGAATATGACTATTGAAAGCTATCGATAGTCTTCAATTAAACTACCGAATAATATCGATAGTACTATCGAAACAGAGAAATTAATAATACATAAATGTTTCGACTAATTGATAAGAACCTTTTTCAGTAAATAAACCACAATATATTGTAAATAAATATTGTTTAATAAAATGTTTAATTGAAATATCATCTTACCAATTGTTTCAATAAATTCCCCATCATTAAATGTAAGCTTAGAAAATGTGTAAATTGTTGTAATTATCTTTCATTGTTGTCATCTCGGAAAAACTTTGGCAAATATCGGTGTACCACTTCAATAAATTAAACGTTGCCAACTTGTAGAGTGAGAAACGTCTTCATGCGTAAATTCTATTGATGTATTCACTTTAAACAATTGACCCTCATTCACACTCATTGTGAACGTGAATTTTATCTTTATTTTTGTTTGAACCATTGATCTCATTATATTTACATTTAATAAGAGATAATTATAAGATGAACTATGTTGCTGGAGTATTGGTAATTAATAATGAATTATCGAAATGTATATATTTTAATAAAAAATGATTACGATAGTATTCAGATGTATCGATAGTTTTCATATTTACTATCAATAGTACCATCGAGGTTTACGAGCTTTAGCGCGTGGTAGGAGCGAGTAGGAGCGAGCGTGGTAGCGCGTGGTAGGAGGATATATACTCTCTGGTAGGAGCATGGAGGAGAGATATATCTCTACTCTATGGGTAGGAGGCGCGTACGCGGAGATGTTACCTGGTGGTACTCTGACAACACTGCGACGAGACGTGCCATTAAATGACAGGTAAAGTTAATGGAGGATTTACTTTTAAGAGCGATTATTAATGGAGGATTACTCCCATGCGCAAAGCGCTCAACATTCCCTAAGAGGCTTGGAGACCCATTGAGTCAAATCAGACACAACAAATTGATCAAAACGTAAATAAATTTTAAAAAAAATCCTTATTCCATCGTGAAGACGATATACTATTTATACCACTATTTCTCTCCGAATTATTTTTTTTAAAACTCATTTGAAATAGTAGAAAATTTGGTACAAAATATAAGCAGAACGCAAGAAAGTAAAATATTTAAAAGTTAATAAGTACGATACTGATAGCTTTGGAAAACAAATAGATCGAAATACATAATAGTAATTATTAAGTGCTCATCAATTCGTTTTTATATTTAATACAATTAAAGAACGCAATTTAAAATTAAATAACATAAATATATAATTAATAATCATATAATGAAATATGAAATAATATACGAATTTTAACTTACGTAGCATCTAACTGTGTAAATTGGGTGCGGGCTACTGAAGGCTAGCAATCTTTATTTCATATTTATTTCAAATATGTTTTAAATAATTTCTAAAGGATTAATTTTATGTCGTATAACAAAAGCTCCAATGTAACAAATGAACAATGAAATTTGAAGTAATATACACATTCTAACTTACGGATCATTCAATTGCCTGAAAACACTTCTAAAATTACGACTACAAAACGCAGGATTTTCGGAGCGGGCGACTCAGTTTGACGCCCAAAGACTCAAAAAATACATTGTCTACAAATTCAGCATCACCTTATATGAAGATTTGTTCTTTTTGAACACATTTCATTAAGAAAAAATGTTTACTCATTATTTATTGCAGTTGTAGGAAGACGCCAACAAATTTTAAAATATTTAAATTTTCGAAAAATTAGGATTTTTAACAAATATGAGACCTACGCAATTTTCTTAAACGTCCTTCAGACTATTCAACAAAAAAATGATTCAAAATCGATGAAGCCATTTTTTTGAAAAAAAAGTCTTAATAGCTTCAAGTAAAGTACCCCTCCCCTCAATTAAAATATCGGTTCAAAATTCAACGGGCCACAACATCCGTTGTTCACAGATGGACAGTCAGACGTTTGGCCATCAAAAGATTTTTCGGCGTCAAGGACCCATAAAACATGGGTTCTTGCTACATTACGTGGTAAAGGATTTCCCTCAATTTAGCAAATGGATTCACTTTTTCGTTGCCAGGATCGTGTAATAAGGGTTTTCTGTCGAAAATTCACCGTTTTTTCGCGCAGCAATACATAACTTTCTCTTCTTAGGAAGTACGTTTATAAGGGCGAGATAGTAAAACGTATTAACTTGTCCCTGTCGGAGACACCCTTAATCTATTTCTCTGTGACTCATTCATTATTTTCAGACTGTGAAGTGTTCAAATTAAGAATATTAGAGAAAACTAGTGGTGCTAAAACAGCATGTCCTTCCCCCCTTTTTTTCCACACACAATTACGCGAAAAGTATTCGAATTAAAAAAAAAATACTTCACCATATTTTAAAATCTATCTTTAAAGAACAAATTTCATTAAAGAGCAAAATATTTATCTTTAATATTTTAGTTGTGGAAAAACTCCCCAAAAAATGTTGAAGTTTTGCAATATTCGAAAAGTTATCGCTTTCAATGAACATGAGACCTGCACCGTACTCTTAAACGCCCTTCACACTATCCATCAACAAAGGTTAATTAAAAACAAAGGGGCAATTTTTTGAAAATTTTAAAAATGTTCCAGGGTTTTATGTAAAGTATCCTCCAAAACTGAAATATCGGTTTCGAATTTAAGAGGCCGCGACGTGAGAAAGATCGATTGGGACTATCAGTTTTGGAGAAAATCAGTTGAACGGCTTAGCGTTGTTCACAGACGGACAGAGACTTTTTGGTGTCATTCGATTTTTCGGTATCAAGGTTATGCCGTCATTTGGTTCAAGGTATCAAGGCTAGAAAGCATGGATTGTGGCTACCCCATTTGATAGAGGATTTCTCCTCCTAAATTTAGCAACTGGATTTATCCACTTTTTCGTTACCAGGGCGCTGTAATAAATGTTTTTCCTGATGAAAATGTGCCTTTTCATGCAAAATTACATATCTTTCTCTCTGCTCCGTAGGGAGGAAGTAAAAAAAAATTACTTTTCATTCTTACCATAAAGAATTGAAGGAATTGACCACGGTGCAAGAGAATGTAACTTAAACTTTCTTACACAGAGGAATTGACTCGCTTTCGAAGGAAAGACGAAGCGGAATCTGAAGCACCACTTCAGTGCCCTTGAGAATCAACACTTCAGTGCGCTTGACAGTCCAAATCAGTAACAAACGCACCGTAGTAAGTCAGCAATGAAGTTCTGCACAATGACCTTCTGCATCAAAGAAACTACTGGTGCTAAAACAGGACATTCTTTCTCGCAATATTACAATGTTATCGTTACCTACGACGGAACGCCCATATATGTTTCATTACTTTCAATCAGAAATTACGCAATAACTACTGCACCAGAAAAAAGTAAAAAATAAAAAAAAAGAACTTTAAGTTCAAGTTCAACATCAGCTTGAACTCTTTTACACCAAATCTAATTAAATTTTGTATCCTGAGAAGCGTCTGACATATTTTGACCGATCACGTATTCTCATACGAGAAATATTTGCCCTTCACCCCAAGATAGACGACTATTGACTCAAGCAGTGTTTGACAGCGGTAAAATAGAACAACGATTTAAAAAGATTAGCATAGTAGAATCGATACCATGAATCGACCTGTACTCATCACCTCAACGATTTCTAAGAGATGATCGGCACTGGTCCCGGAACTGCATTCTGCCAGTGAGAGCGAGAGCCAAACTATACCACAACAAGAAATTGCTAAGGATGACGACCGAAAACTGTCATCTGAGAAGAGGAGCGGTCCAGGGACGAGGGCGAGAGCGAGGGCGAGAGCGAGGGCGAGAGCGAGGGCGAGAGCGAGGGCGAGAGCGAGCGCGCGAGAGAGAGCGAGAGCGAGAGAGAGAGCGCGCGAGAGCGAGCGAGCGAGAGAAAGAGAGAGGGAGAGAGGGGAGAGAGAGAGAGAGAGAGAGAGAGAGAGAGAGAGAGAGAGAGCGCGCTAGAGAGCAGGAGAATAGAAAGAAAGAACATAATTCCGTGACCTTACCCACCACTCTGTCAAAGTCGCGCAGCGTAAAATTAGTAGACCAGAAGGGGGGAGAGTATAATATTCAGCTGAGATCAGCAGTGAATTCAAGACAGAATTCCTATATATCTCTGTAGGAGATATTCAGAATTCTTATTTGTGAGAATAGTGTCGTTAGAAGCTACTATTTTTGTACATTCTAGTCAATGCAAATTTCCTGTAAATATTTCATTTCTTAAAACAAACGAGTGTATTATATAACTGTGTAAATTTAATGTGAACTAAAAAGTTTAAATTTCAGTTTATGTATGTTCTTTTTGTAATTTTGATTTTCTGAAAGTAAAAGTTTGTAAGCTGAATCATAACTAATTCAATTAGCATTACAATTCTGCCATTTGCTAATTAAAAAGAGAGAAAAATTAGTGAGTGAATTGTTTCAATACCTCATGAGTTACATTGGAGTAAAAAATTGTGGCTAGAATTGTTATCATTAGGATAGATCGGTAGGGACAGTATAACATTTTCCAAGCGTATAGAAGTGTCTATGTTATTTTGAAAAGGGTATTTCATTATTTTACTGTGATCAAGTGATTTTATATCTGTTCTTGTTAGTGCATATATTTTTTTCCCTATTTTGTTCTTTCACAAACAGAGTACGCTTGTGACTTCAAATTATACCGTGTACGTTGAGTTTTCAATCTTGCCTCCGTATTCGTGTTCTAAATTTCTTTATCCACTATCATTATTTCCCTGAGTTCACTACTTTTAAGATTTCACAATTTTCTTCATAGTCAAGTACAAATCTGGACCACAAGCAGTTGTGAGGGCGGACGAACGTTTTGACGATAAACAACACTTTTTCGGTATCAAGTGCCCCCAAAACGTATATTTTCGTCGAAATCTCAAAATCGATTTTCCGCATCATATAACTTTCAATATACTACGTACATTACTCCGTATATACGTACGTAACTGGAAAGTAACTAGTGGTGCTACAGAATGGCACCGACTTTAGCCTTTTACTTTTCCATTTCCTTTGGTCTCAGCTTGCTATTCGGACTTACCACATACTCTTGCCAGCTGCCATATTTCAAAATATCAAAGATTCTACTCGAGCCAGATCAACACAGGTTTCTTCAATTAAAAAAAAAAAAATCTTACGCATGGTTTAGGCGCTAGTAGTGTTTACAGACATCAGACGGATGGACGGACAGACGAACGAACGAACGGACGGACGGTCGGACGTTTTGAAAAAAAAAACAACACTTTTTTGATAACAGGAGACCTCAAAACGGACAAACGGACGGACAAACGGCCGGGCAAACGGCCGGGCAAACGGACGGACAGACAGACAGACAGACATGTTTTGCCGCGAATCGTTTTTTCGATATAAAGAATATTGACTCTGGCTATACTACCAAATAAATTGAAGTTTAGAGTTAAGTAATAAATGTATTCAAACTCAACTATTGTTGCGTGAGTAATTGTATTCATTTATGTTTACATGTTTACAAGTCAAATTTGCGAGGCAGTTCATTAGATAGAAAACTTGCGAAGTTAAACCGAAGAATTTTTTTTTATTATCCCCACAATAATTATTTAATTGATGGCCGAAAAGTACGGATTTTCGAAGTTGTCAGTTGCTAGGAAAGTGGTATTCTTCTGAAAGAGCATTTCAATAACAGTTAAGTAATGTCTCACAGCAACAAAGTTATTATTAAAATAATATAAAAGAAAAGTATGATGGAAAAGGTGGACAATGGAAACGATCAAAGACACGTTTCAATCGTAAGTAAATATCAATATTCATAAAATGTTGTAGACGATTACAAACATTGCTAAATATAAAAATGTATGTACTTTGGCACAACAGCTCTTTACGGGCTAAGGCCTACCACCAGCGCAGCGTTCCAACCTTCGGATATGGATTAAGGGTTAATTGTGGTTAGCACATAGCCATCCCTACGTTGTATTATGGTCTTCTCAACCAGAGAAGTGAATCCGGAATCGAACCCGGGGTGGCACCGTGGAAAGCGAGCGCGCTAACCAACGAGCCGCTGAGAGATAAATATAAAATTATTGAATCATATTATTAAAAGAATCGCACTATCTTATAAACCTTTGCTACTCATATATCATAAAAGATAATGACTTATTGGGCAACAATTAGACTTCATGCTACAAACAATTCTGCCGAAAAAACCAAATCAAGCTATTCAAGCAAACTTCAACTAAGTAGAAATCACCGATAAAAGCTCGCATAATATTCACATCTGGCAGACTGACGCAGACAAACTTAAAAATTTATTATTTTAATACTTTACAAGAAAAGTAGTGTACGAACTCTTTTACCAATCACTCATCAATTCACAAGTGTGGATAGGCGCCTCAACGTATCTCAAACACGCTAATCCATTTTCCTTCAGGATTCCCAAGGAGGTTCTGATTGGTGGAGCCGTTGTGATCATTGCCTGCGGTATATATTATCTCCGCAATCAAGGGGTTTCCGGGGGTGACGACGGCATGGGAAACCAGCGCACTCGCAGGGGCAACTATGGCACCATTCGCCCTCGAGTGCCACCTGGCATCGCCAGGCGTCCTGCGATGGAGGCCCAAGACGAAAACCCTTCGATGGCTGGAGGAGACCCAGGCTTTCTCCATCTCTTCATGTAAGTGAATAAAGAAGAAAGAAATTTCGCTTGGCGATGAAACGTCAAACGAACAGTACAGCGTCAAACCTAAGAACTACACAAGCAGATGAAGTCCTTTGAGGAGAAATCGTCCACAAGATTTCGGAAACCCACTACCACTAAACCAGAATATGAAGTTTATAACGAACACATATTTAATGTCAATTTTGAAAGAAGAAGGATGGTGCATTAGAAACGGAAAAAACATCATACGTCTAGAATAGCGTGAAAGTCAAGAATTGCGCATTGTAAATGTCACTACAGTAAAAATTGTCCACGAACATCTTTAGATTTTGGAATCAAATTTGCACCAAATCTGAATACAAAGTTTCTGATCATACATCTGTTAATGTAAATGATTAGAGAAGAAACTCGTGTATTAGAAATGGAGCTGAAAATGGCCAGTACAGCATCAAAGCCAAGACTTGCACAAAGGAAAGGCAACTACAAGGAAAATCGTTCATTATAGTATTCAAATTATGTACCACCATTATCACTAAACTTGAATTCGATACTTCAATCTAGATGAAAATAACGTTTTGAATCCTTAAGCTAAAACCATCGATGAGCGTTAAATTAATATGCTATCAAATGAAATTTATAAGAGTATTAAAAATATATTTACAGTCGAACGTCGCTGTACTTGTTGCACGCAAATCTGCATTATTTTGTTTAAAAGTGCTGATTTTATTTTACTGCATACGATCCACAGTCACCAGCAATGCCTCATTAATTGGACACGCTCTTTTTCAACAGTTCCGTTAAATCGATTCTTCAAGAGTATGAAAACGGAATTTAACAATATAAGTAAAAAAGTATTTTTATTTTCTGTAAATATGTAATTTTTATGTTATTAAATATGGCATTGTTGCCTTGAGGGACACAATATTTGTTTTACTTACAGCAGATTATTTTATAGCAGACCATTACATGATATTCTTCAAATAATAATTATTCGACTCTGCACTGATATGGATGTCGTTCTTTCTTAATTTATTTTTTTTTAATTAAAAAAAAGTCTCAAACTCCGTTGAAAAAAAGTTATTACTCACTTCAATTTATCAGTTTTTGGAAGATAAGCTACTATAAAATAATTGACCAATAGCTCTTTTAACTACTATCTGCAGCTAATATCTTCATGAAATGCAAATGCTTGGAGAACATATTTGACAATGTTGTTTGAGGACGCGTATCTTAAGTACTCATTCCAAATTGTAGTGCTAAAACCGCACATACTTTTTCGGATGCACACGTATGCTTCCGCAGTTCGATTCCATAAATTCTTGGCTATACCCAAGAATTTACATACTTTTTCGCCCTTAGTAACGGTTACATAATACTATTTTTACCGCAATTTACCCGTCTGAATTAACACATCTCACTTATCATTTTTTGTAAAACTCATTAGAAATCGTCGAAAATTAGGTTGCGAAAACGAAATATTTTTAAGCAAATGTCAACACAAATTCAATAATTTAAACTGCGTTTCATATAATTAAATCGTAAGATGAAACTCACAAAAGTAAATGTACCTACGTAACTTATAGTGACACGTTTCAACAATGAACTTCTCAAATAGTCTTCGCTTCATTGTTGAACAAGGCAGCAAACGGTAGTAATATAAAATTAAAGTTAAATAAAAGTTCGTACAAATTTATGGTTTTCAATTTTTTTTCATATATCTGTCATGTACATTTAAATCGTATTTTTAAGAGACAAAATATAATTGGGCTAATTCATTGAGAGAACAAATCCATTCCTCGCAACATGTACAAAAATTATGGATTATGAAATAGGTTTTAAATTATTTCTAAAAGCTTAATTTGAAAACATGTATAAACAAAAGCTAGATTGTAAGAAACAAACAAAGAAATATAAACTAATAGGCCTATACAAATTCTAACTTACGTAGCATCCAAGTTCCTCCAAACACCTCGCAAATTACGTTCAGGACGCACGGGACATTCGAAGCGGGCGACTATGAGGCCAAATTACATTTTCGAAAAATTGAATATGGCATTCTTTTAACATGTTCTTGATCAACACACTTCATAATGCAAAACAATCTTTATAATTGTAGTTGTAAGTAGACGTCGGAAAAGTTTTTGAATTTCGCAATTTTCAAAGATTAGAATTTTTAACGAACATGAGACCTATACCATTCTCTTATAAGCTATCCGAGATCAAAGTTTAATAAAAAAGTTGGTGCAACTTGCGGGAAAAAAGTGTTTAAACAAAATTAAAAATTCCTATATTGTCTATATTTCAAGCAAAATTAAATAAAAAGTACTGAAATTTTCGTAAAAGTGTACATTACCTTATTTCAAAATCTGCCTTTAATGAACATATTTGATGAAGGGAAATATCTATATCCGTAAAATTTTAATTGTAGAGAGACGCCGAATAAATTTTAAGCTTTTGCAATTTTCGAAAATTTGGCGTTTTAACGATCACGAGACAAGCTTATTTCCGTTAAAGGTCTATTATGCTATCCAAAATTTAATTAAAAAAGCTGCTGCCTTTTTTTGAAAATTTTGAATATATTCTTTTCAAAATAAAATTTTATACCAAGTACTTCTCAGACACAGAATTAAAATCCAAGGGGCCGCAAAATCAGCCAGATCGTTATGGGAATGTCAATTTTGGAGAATATCGGTTGAACAGAGTTGTTGGCGTTGTTCACAGACAGAGGGACGTTGCCGACACTCGATTTTTCGGTACCAAGGACTCACATAACATGGATTCTAGCTATATCACGTGTTCAAGGAATTTTTCCTAAATTTAGCATACTGAATTTATCCACTTGTTCAGTACCAGGGTGCTGTAATAGATTTCTGCCGTAAATTCTCAATATTTTACCCGCAGCATTACATAACTTTTTCTTTATTGCCTAAGCAGTGGCGAGAGAGATGAAAAGGAGATAGCAGGCTAAGATAGGTAAAAGTGCCTCCAGAGATAAAGTTTTTTATGTAGAAAAATGTATTTCTAGTATAAACTAGAGGTATTACAACAGCACGTACTTTCTCGCGATATTGCTAATATCTATGTGATATTATGTAAGATATTATAAAAGTATGCCAATTCATCTCATACTCTTCAATTACCATTTTAAAAATTCCTAAACAAACGAAGTATGTAATTTACGTAGTATAGGAAAACTTGTGTAATGCTGCGGAAAATCGTTTTCGAGATTTCAACGAAAATACACTTTTTGGGGTCCCCTGATACTAAAAAGTATTTTTTGAAAACGTCCGTCCGTCCGTCTGTCTGTCTGTTCGTCCATTCGTCCGGCCGACCGGCTGTCTGGTGTATTGGAACAACACTAGCGCCTACACCATGCGAAATATTTTTTTCCAAATCGAAAAAATCGCTGTCCATTTAGCTTGAGTCGAAGCACTGCGATTTTGAAAATTATTCATTAGTTTTTGGGAGTACTTTACATAAAACCCATAGGACATTTTCAAAATTTTCTTAAAAATGGCTTAATTTTTTTCTTTAAAATTCTATTAGGAATAGGTCTTTTACAACAAAATTATACATAGAGATTTTTCTTCAAATAAAATTTGTTTATCATAATTTTGTTCTTTCATTAAGATCATGCACATTTCTGGAAAATTGTTAATTCTTTGTGCCCAATATTGTGTGCAGTTTGTGCAATTTTAAAAGATTACAAAAATAAGATTTTCTCAAAAATCACTCCAAATTTTTTCTCTAAACTTTTATGCTAAATGCAGTCTATAACATGAAATTTATTAATCCATAATGCTATATTCATTTGTTTTTCAAAAATTACAAAAATGCATTTTTTTACTTGTCTCTTGCGTCGTTACTATTTACATTAGCAGTAATTTGCTCACATTATTATATTAATGAGTATATGTGCTTTAAATAATGTTATATAAAGCTTCTCGAAAACTCACCGTTTTCTGTCAAAACTAACTGAAAATTTCCCCTACTTGAGAAACGCTCAAACGTCATTCTCTCAAAAACCTCTCTAATTTTTTTTCTTCAAACTTTTTGAACGGATAGTGAGCTTTTATTATACGTTTACAAATTAATCTTTCATTATTATTTTTTTAAATCTATTTTAAATTGCGATCTTTAATTGAGATAAATGTGAAAACAGATGATTTTGCTATGCATAATAATTTGTGGAAATGAGAATTGGGCGTAAAAACCGAGTAGGTTTGATAAATATAGCTATACTATAATTATGATATTTTTGTTTCCATTTTCATTTCCTTGCCACGGATATCAACAATACTAATTTGTAAAATATTGGATCCCATACAAATTAGTAGTAATTGTTGCATGTAGTAACACCTCACTAATAACAAAAGGCGATAATGACGGTCGCAGTTCGTTCGCGTTTAAATAAAATAATAATTTTATTCACAGCTAAAATACGCAGTGGCCATCATTGGTACATTTATATAGAACGTGGATACACTGAATTCAATGGCAGAAAGCTGTTTTCGTTTCAACGTTTGAATTAAAACAAACGGTGCTGCAGAATGGCACAGACTTTCCCGTATTAGTTTTCTATTTCCTTTGGTCTCGGCCAGTTATTCGGACTCGCCACATACTCTTGCCTGCTTCCATCTATCGCCACCCAAAATACATTTTTAAAAAATTTTAATTTTTCGGTTTACTAATAATATAATTAAAATATTATTTTAAGAATATTAAAGAACAGTAAAACCGCATTCTAAATCGCAATCTTCTTTGAAAAATTTAGAGCCGTTTTTAAGAAAATGGCAATTAAGCGCTACAGTATATTCGAAATTTGAAGCACTTTTTCACAGAAAAAATTTGAGTTTTCGAAAAACTTTGGAGTCATTTAAAGAAAATTAACTCACAAAGACAATGTGTTTACAAATAGCTGGAAATGTGCATATTACCGGCGTGAGAGATATTAAAAAAACATGTGTGTTTACAAACAAATACTCCGAAAAGAACTCTACGTCATATTAAAGAGTGCAATTAGTTCGAAAAATGTGAAGAAAAAATTTGAGCCATTTTTGAAAAAATGGCGTTTGAGTATTTTTTGAAAATGCGGAATTTTCAGCTACTTTTCACAGAAAACGGGAAAGTTTTCGAGAAACTGTATTTATTATAAAAAGCGCATGTTCTCATATTTAAAATAATATGGACAAATACCGCTAATATAAATGTTAACGACGTTACATACAAGTAAAAAATTAATTTTTTGTAATTTTTGAGAAAACAAAATAATAGAGGACTATGTCTTTCATGTAATCTTATAGAGTACATTTAGCACTATTCCTACTAAAATGTTGAAGAAAGAATTTAGAGCGTTTTTTATAAAATCTCGTTTCTGTAATATTTGAAAGTTGCACATACAGCTCGCAATATTGCTCGAAAACTACTAAAATTAAAAAAAGATGTGCATGAAAAAATGTGAAAGAAGTCGCTATGAAGAACGAATTTTATTTGAAGGAAAAATCTCTATTTTCAATTTTGTAGTTGTAAGTAGACGCCCGAAAGTTTAGTCATGAGTTAATCTTGAAAATCGGACTTGCGCTACCTTTAGAAGTGCATTTTACCCTACTCTTACAAGAAATTTAAAGAAAAAAATGGATCTGTTTATAAATGTTCGGGGGGCTTCTAGTAAAGTACCCCCAATTTTAAAGGCTTGTTTTCAAAACCTCGAAGATTCGAGTCGAGCCAGGTCAACATGGGTTTCTTCAATTTAGTAAAAATCCTACGTTTAGGAGCTAGTAGTGTTCAAAGACAGACGGACAGACACGGACTGACAGGCGGATGTTTTGAAAAAAAAAAAACAAAAAAAAAAACTACTTTTTCGTTATCAGGAGACCCCAAAACATATATTTCGGTCGAAATCTCGAAATCGATTTTTCGTAGCATTACACAACACACTCAATATTACGTATAATACTCCGTTCATACGTACGTGTATGAGAAAGTAAAAAAAAGGGCTAAATACATATTGTGGCCCTGCAAATTCTCTAGTCTCTCAAAATTTAGATTTTTATCTTACAGTTTGCACCCGACAGCTCAATATAAATAAAACATATTTTAATAGTTATTTATTTATTTATTAAAGATAAGAATAATGTTATAACCAATTGTAATTTGCGCACGCACGAGTCACAATTTCATTCAACGAACTCACTATTGGCGCTCGGCACACATTTTCAGTGCATGCGTCTGTGAACAGGTACAGGTACAGTTTGTAACTTATTATCTAAATTACAAGATTAATTAAAATTCGTGTACTCGGTGATTACCGAACTACTGAAATATGCTGGAAAATGACATACACAGTAGTGCTAATGCCAAAACTGCCTAAAATACGATTTCTTTTGCCCAAAGGCCATAAAATATTATGTGGCACACACACATCGCCTGCAGTAAAGAATGGTTTGATTCTGATAGCTGTGGAAGGAAGTAAAATTGCGCAAGGAAAATTAAGGAAAAGTGAGACCGATTGTTCAATCAAATAAAAGGATACCAAAGTTTTCAGGACATTCAGTCTGGTGACTAGGGCTGATTGGCTGAAGCCCGGCGTGGTGTTTTGGACGGGTGCGGCTGGATTTCTGAGAATCGTATGCGCGAACTGCACACGTGCAGGGTCTTCCCTGTCACCTATTATCCTGTCTCTGCAAGATGCGCAGAGAAATGCACGGTTCCGGCTCTGATCGTTAACACAGCGCCAATGGCTAAGAATAAAAATGCTTGCATAAAGCATGTAGGAAGAATAATATTTCTGTGAGAAATAGAAAGAATTATAATTATTAGAGCCTGAAAGTTCAGGCATTTGATTTACTTAAATTACGCAGTCAAAATGGTATTTATCTTTACTAAAATTGGTATGAAAAAAAAACTGGTCGAAATAAGGATGAAAAAGGCACGGAAGGAATGAAAACTCACAATTTTAATGGAGCTGGTAAATTAAGGAACTAAAAAAATAATAATTAAAATTATTCAAATTCTTATTCTAACACATTTACATCAGCACTTACATGGAAAGACACTACTATTTCCTTTGTAATACTAATTGCATATTACCACCCAGTATGAACACTCCGAATTTATTTCACTCGGGATGCTAGCTCTATGAAATGCAATTGAGGACTCCCCTTTGAATCTTGGAATGGCATAACTTGAAAGGCGATTATAATTTTCGGTTTTCGCTCTTTCAGAAGAGACACATCAGATAGAGTGATATCTCCCCTTAAAATGGATCAGAATCCGTAGGATATGATTTCTCGTGATCGAACAAAGCTCTCGTGAGCGCACGATTACATACCAACAAACATCTACTAAAACAATATCAGAAATACAGTGATTCCTATTATAATAGGAATATGCTGTTTTTTACTAAACCATAATATCTAAACCATAATATCTAATATTATGGTTTTAATATCTATAACAAACCATAAAATCTCATTATTAAAAGTCCTCATATCTGCATTTCGTTTACCGATGCAAATAAGTTTTCTGTTACTCGTGTGATAATCCATCACAGTGAATATTAAGTATAGTAAACAAACTTACTAAAAAATATACACGACATCAACAATGGGGAATCTGAACAATGTTGTAATTTGTAATTTGATTGTGTAAATAATGAGACTTGAGGGGAAGAATAGTGTGATTAATATAATGGGAAAATACTGAAATTCATTGTGGTTATAAATTCAAATTGACACGTGAGAAATTTGCGTGGGAAATAGTTAACCTATTAAGGACCAATCATTGAAATAATATTTATTTTAATAATATTATATATTTACTTTAATATTACAATAGAAAGGATAAAAACTCATTTATAATGTTTTTACCAATAGTCAATATTCAACAAAATAATGCGTATACGCAACATTAGGACTAAGGGTATATCACTTCATCTTGACATGAGGCGACTAAAAAAATTATGAATGGAAATCACCATTCCTTTTTTAGCATATGAATATTGTTGTGCTTTTGCATAATCTGCACCTCGTTCTGGTTTTGGTTACTTCCTTTATAATCACGTGCCCTACAACATGATTGATTGATTTAACTGATGGTTTCGGACACGTCAACTGCTACGTTCATTAGCCTTGGAAGTGTAGTGCATGTTTTTAGAGCGGGAGGTGACGGTGATTTTCCTCTGTAGAATGTCGGCTTGCGGTTTTCCCCCCAAGCAGGTATAGCGGGGCACCGCCTCAGCCGGGACCAGCTCGAAGTTCCTGACCGGTCTCCCGGCAAGAGTGGTAGTGTAATGCAAGTGAGTGCACGTGCGTGCAAGTAACGGTTCCTAATAGGACAAGAATGAGGAAGGAATGATCGCGGTCCGTGGAAATACCAGGGAAATGCCGGAGCAGTACCCACCAAACGTGCGTTTGTTGGGTGCAGTACCTAATAATTACAGAGTCTCTTTTGTGGATGCAATGCATATAACCCATGCACATCCGTGTACACGTAAATTACGTTGTATTAACCGTGCGAGTCCTTTTTCAGTAATGTTCACAGCGTAGACTTCAGACATCCCTTTCCTCTTACCTGCCAATCACAGCTGAAAGCTTTGCTTCACCGATTGAGAGTCCATAAATTGCAATCGCCTCAGCGAGGGCAGTTTGAAGCTTTGAATTTTTTGAAGAGAGCGCTCATGAGAGATCGTTAAATCATCAAAAAGGTCAAAACCTGCAGGTTTTCTCCCTACTGAAATGTGTAAACGCCATTTCCTTTTCAAGTACATCTCTTATAATATGCGAAGAAATAATAATTAGCACAAAAAATGTTAATTTAATTCCAAAATACAGAAACATCATTGAATATTGACCATCACAAATGTCGTCTACAGGTACTTCACAATTTAATATCATATTGGAAAACAAGCACTCCAATCAAAAGTCGTGACTCACATTATGATTCCCAGTTTCATCTAAAAATAATTCTCATTACTTCTCACCTTCGGACCCTATACTAACTTCAACATGAATTCAATCACCTGTGACCCTCTGCGCCGCTTTAATCACTTTCACAAACTTAATTTCTTCTTATAATCTTATGACGCTTCTACTGCCTGCTCCGCCTTTACATATCGCCTCCCAGTCATTGCTATCGACCTGTTTCCTCCGTTCTCACAGTGGTTATTTTGTATTCTTTGTTACTTAACAAGCTAGAGCCTGCGTCTTTTCCAGTTTATTGGAGCGAGTGAAAGTAAATTATAGGAGGATTTCATTTTATTCAGTTTTTTTTTTAATTTCTTTCGTTTTCTGACATTTTGTATTCTTTGTCCAGAATATCCAACAAACGCAACGGGACACGGGAGTATTAATAGATATACTTGTACAGAAAATGCGTTGAAGTCCATGAAGTCCTCCCAAGATTTTAAAAATTTATTTCGGACACATTGTCGATGCTACATGTGTAGTTCGTTTATTAAAAAAGAAAAAAATCTCAATATTTTTTTGTTCTTTCTTTGTCGCAAATAGGTGACTAGAGTGTACTACAATTGCTTTGGTAAAATGGAATCTCCTAAGGAAAAGGCAAAAATGTGTGATCTATGGTTTTCATGAGATAAAGTCAACGATTACTGTTCAGTGAAATTTCCGGAGAGAACACGGGTGAACAGCGACAGTTTACTAGAGTATTGTTCTGCAGGATACTAAGTTTAGAGACTGGCAGTTTTTGGCCTTCCGTGAACAGGGCGGCCATCGGTAAATGGAGCGAGAGTGGACGCAATGCAACAAGTATTTCTTCGAAGCCCTTCCAAGTCGACTCGTCACGCATCTCGTGAACTAGGAATACCCCAGACTTCAGTGCAAAAGATTTTACGCAAGCGACTTCGGTTGCATGGTTATATTCTTCAGATATTCATGCTTTACTGCCTCGGACGTGCAAGTGACATTTTGAAACGGATCGATGACGACACTGAGCATATCAAATGAACGTGTTTTTCAGACGACGCCACTTTACACATCTTAGGGAAAGTGAATATACACAACGGGGATCAGAAAAGCTACATTCAATTGTTAGGAAAACGTTAGTTTCGCCTAAATTCAATGTTTGGTGCAGAGACATTGGTCATTTCTTTTTTGTTAAGACATCAGTAACAACAAATATAAACATGGATATGTTGCAACATTTTGTGACACCGCAACTGAATGGCTTGCATCATGATGTGATTTTCTCGCAGAATAGTGCACCACCATTTTAGGCATTACACTATCGACATTTACTAAATGAAACATTTTCTGACAGGTGAACGGGACGTGATTGTCCCACTCCCTGGCTACTATTGCCGGATATAACATCTTTAGACTTTTTTCTTTGAGGATTTGTTGAAGATGAAGTACATGCAACAAAAGGCTGCTCTCGACACATTGAGAAGAAGGATAACAGTAACTATTGCTAGTATTAGGAATGTTGGACCAAATGAAGCGTGAAATTGAATATCGTCTTGACATTCTACGAGCGACAAGCGAGAACACATTTCCGTCATATAGAGAACACTCCAACGTATTTCAACATATGACAGACCTATCAACCTGCCAGTCTAAACGCCTCAGCGCAGCAAGAAACTCCCTGCCTAGATTCATCTGAACGCGGGACATTCGTCTTATCAAAATGCACGGCAATTTCTCCAGTCGTCACATGTAACTTTCTGTGTTCTCTTTTTTAGAACACTGCGTGTCGATTCTATTGTGAATCTCTCACAATTGTTTTCATTCAGTTTGTTCATACCAGTCATAAACTGGGATTGTCAGTTGCATAACAATTAATCACGGCATACTTACATTCAATCAGATCATTTGTGCTTCTTGAATTTAATGAAGTATGCTTTCATTCAGCATACGAGGCTTATTATTGAACTGCTAGTTATAATTTAGTGGTTGAATTACATGTATTAACTATATTTCCTCTTTTTATTTCTAAGTATTGGTGACAAATTCCCAATTAAATAGCTATCAGCTACATACAAGTTCCACAAGCTTCCAATTGTGGTGGTCCTACGTTCAGGTAAGGATTTAGAATTATGGACGGATGGCGTGGAATGATGTGCACTTGCCAATTCACAGTTCACTGTTACATTTTGGTACATTAGCTTTAAAACCGAAGAATAAAAGCTAAGTTTTTTTGCAATGTCAATAAATTACATGAGCCTGAGTTCGTGAAAATAAAATAGCGGTCGGTTAAAACTAGACGTCTGCGACGATCAGGCTCTGCCTTCGCTTCGCCATCCGGCTCCCTCGCCGCCGCTTCCGCCCCGCCCCACCACCTTTTTGCTGTACC
>BOPP01000110.1:151620-254820 GCA_017312745.1 Gryllus bimaculatus
ATGAAGTGGGAGGTCGACCCAGCAAGTCGATCAAGTGGGGGATCGACCCAGCAAGTCGATCAAGTGGGTGATCGACCAAGCAAGTCGATCAAGTGGGGTAACGACCCACTAAGTCGATCAAGTATGGGAACGACCCAGCAAGTCGATCAAGTGGGTGTTCGGCCCAGCAAGTCGATCAAGTGGAAGATCGACCCTGAAAGTTGATCAAGTGGGGGATCGACCCAGCAAGTCGATCAAGTGGGTGATTGACTCAGCAAGTCGATCAAGTGGGTGATCGACCCAGCAAGTCAATCAAGTGGGGGATCGACCCAGCAAGTCGATCAAGTGGGTGTTCGGGCCAGCAAGTCGATCAAGTGGAAGATCGACCCTGAAAGTTGATCATGTGGGGGATCGACCCAGCAAGTCGATCAAGTGGGTGATCGACTCAGCAAGTCGATCAAGTGGGTGATCGACTCAGCAAGTCGATCAATTGTGAGATCGACCCAGCAAGTCGATCAAGTGGGGATTGACCAAGCAAGTCGATGAAGTAGAAGGTCGACCCAGCAAGTCGATCAAGTGAGGGATCGACCCTGCAAGTCGATCAAGTGTGTGATCGACCCAGCAAGACGATCAAGTGGTAGGTTGACCTAGCAAGTCAATCAAGTGTGAGATCGACCCAGCAAGTCGATCAAGTGTGTGATCGAGTCAGAAAGTCGATAAAGTGGGAGGTCGACCCTGCAAGTTGATCAAGTGGGAGGTCGACCCAACAAGTCGATCAAGTGGGGGATCGACCCAGCAAGTCGATCAATTGGGTGATCGACCCAGCAAGTCAATCAAACGAATGGCCGACCCAGGAAGTCCATCAAGTGGGGGATCGACCCAGGAAGTCGATCAAGTGGGTGATCGACCCAGCAAGTCGATCAAGTATGCTATCGACCCTGCAGGTCAATAAGTGGGGGATCGACTCAGCAAGTTGATCAAGTGGGGGATCGACCCAACAAGTCGATCAAGTGGGTGTTCGCCCCAGCAAGTCGATCAAGTGGGGATCGACCCAGCAAGTCGATCAAACGAGTGACCGACCCAGCAAGTCGATCAAGTGTGGGATCGACCCAGCAAGTCGATCAAGTGGGGGATCGACCCAGCAAGTCGATCAAATGAGTGACCGACCCAGCAAGTCGATCAAGTGTGGGATCGACCCAGCAAGTCGATCAAGTGGGGTTCGACCCAGCAAGTCGAAAAGGAGAGTTCAACAAAATGTGCGCATAGTGAAGCTTCATTACGTTCAGAAACAAAACAAGGAGCCATCTCAGCATACTGAATGGATGACGGAAACTGGACGAAAACCTTTTCGAGATAGGGACTTTAAACATATATGTTTCTGTCATCTTCAAAATAGCTCTAAAAATGTACAATTACGTTTCAGCATAGACATATTAATTTACTTTTCTGATTATGATTCATCAATTACGTTATGACATCTCTATCTATTACTTTAGATCTATCTTCTAGAGTACCCGAGCGAGAACTCGCACATGTTATACTTTGCTTAAAGAAGTAAGTGTCTTGAACGTCACGAGTTGGCAGGAGATCAATATTAAACCTTTCTTTATGAATACGATAGACGAGAAATAAAAATATAAAAAAGTTTTCAGTGTGGCAATTTATTGGAAGTATTGATGTAATATAAAACTCCGCAAAAAGAATATACGTGAGTCTACGCGTACGATCGTATTTTATTTTCTAGTATAGATTTGTTTATTGTTTTTAGTTATATAGTGAGGAATTGTTTTGGAACTGGTACTCCCCATTAGTAAAGTATAAACGTTTTTTACTGTGAAAGTGAGCGAAGGAGACCGGAAATTTCCAAATAGTGAGCAAGACCATAAAGGGCTAGCTGGGCGGAGCTGGGCGGAGCTGGGCGGGGCAGGGCGGAGCAGGAATATATTGAGATAGCAGTACGTCCCGCGGCAGAGCAGGAATAAATAAAATTCTCTTTTCTGGCAAAAAATTTACTGCAATAAATGCCCGGGCAACGCCGGCTAGTACAAGAATAAGAAGGTGAAGATGAATAGCGGTCGTGTGCCAAACAAAGAAGTTGTCAAGTGAAAACTTTCGTCAGAGTGATGCTTGGTACCAGCATGTTAACTAGTGTGGAAGAGATTGAGTTATATTGTGAGTGGTAAAAATTGAGTTTAGATGAGAGGTATGAAATGACACATTGGTGAAGCGAGTTGATGTGGAATTTGACGGAAAGGAGACGCTACCAACACCCAGTTGTGCTGTGGCAACCGCGCACGAGAGTGGTTAGTGGAGTCACATTAAAATCAGCCGTGTTTTATCAGTAACAGTTATGTAATAATTTTAGCATTCGAAACAGACTCCAAAAAGTTTAAAAAATAACTGAAATCGGGATTATTTTGAGTGACGCATACAGTGAGGATTTGGTCTGGTCTCAAAAGTCATCGCTCTTCTGAGGGGTGAAACTCTGCTTATCTTATCTAATGGCAATTCAGAGTAGTACAAACGGAAGTTTTCAGTGCCAAAACTAAACTTAGGAAAATTGCATATTTCATTGTTTTTCTTTCAGTTTTAACATTCAGTTTTTTGCCTCTAAAATGTTTCATGTAAATATGACGTAACCATAACCATTATTACTGAAAACTAGAGGTGTTCAATAGCACTTCATCAACTTACGTAATGTAATTTTGCAATTTCCGTCCTACTAACACCTCAGTTAAAACTTGAAAAAGTCCAATTCTAAAAAGGTCTTGTGGTTCATATCTACATTTAATTCGATAGTCAGAAACATTTTTTTCATTTACATATCAAACAAACATGAATGTATTTAACTATTATAGTATAAGCAGGACATTATATAGTAAAGTAAGAATAATTTCACACAAGCTTCGCTATCATTTCATTGAAGTGAGCTTCCAATTTTTGAATACCATAATCAGCGATCAAAACTGGTAACACGGCGGTTCGAAATTGTATTCATCGCATCACTATCCAAAAACGTATGTCTATTACGACGAGTTTTTTTTTATTTTTAAGGTAAACTTTTTTTAGGAAGAATTATCTTATTTATTACGTTTCATATCTGTTGAGTTCACTATATTCTATTACACCTTCTCGTTCCCTTATAACGTTTTTCGTTTCAGACTCTTTTCATTGTTTGTATTGTTTTTTATTTGATAACTGTTCTTGATGGACTTATCGTTGATCTGTTATTGGTACTACTCTTGATATCGTGTAGAACTTTGTACTGCATATGGGGAAATTCTTCAGTCACGTTGAGACCAAAGTTTAGTACGTTGTTGATTTTTGAAAACCTCTTGTTGATTTTACAATTGGTGCTGTAACTATTGTCATTGTTGTTCAAGAAACATTACCTATTGTTCCTAAGCACAAATCTTTTGAACATTTGATGACTGCCGATCCGTATTTGTCATTGGAGCATGAATATGTAAAACAGAATCATCTTCACAGTGATTTTCATTAATCGCTAATATGAATTAGCAATGAGCTGCCCATGGGGGAGGCAGCCAACTCCATCCATATTCACGATCTGTGGCTACTTGAAACTTTGTATAATATTTCACTATTCTCAAAATCAATATAATTTAAATTTTTTATAGTCAGCTACACCGAATACTCTTGTTAAAAGAGAATTATTCAATTAGTGATTATAATCTAAATATAAGTCGTTACTTTTCCAAGGCCATCTAACATTCGCAAAAGCATCAAGAATATGTTCTAAAATCCTGATACGCTATGCGAGTGACATCACGAAAGCAGTTCTCACCTAATAAGACAAAGAGTCTTACAAGAATATTGTTGCGGAGTTAATCGATAAAAAATAGTCTGTTTTAATAAACATTTGGGAAAATCATTTGAAATCAATGAAACAATGAAATCGAAACTTTGTTATAACTAACGAAAACAAATCCTAAATATTTTACTAAAAGTATCCGGAATGTTATTTTAAACTTTTTAATGCCTTTATTACAGTGAATGGAAAAAATAAATATTTCTAGTTGAGACGCCTAGACATATAATTTATTTATTAGTGATTACGAGCGCGTCAACTGTTTAGATCATTAGTTGCTTAAGTGTAGTGCATGCTTTTATCGCGGGAGGTGGTGGCGACCTTCCCCCGCTTGATGGTGGTATTCGGCGAGACCTACCGCTCAGCTTGCAGGGTTTTACCCCAACCAGGTATCTCCCACATGCGTCCCAACCAGGACAAGTTCTAGGCTCCCGACTGATCTCCCGGGATGTGTGGTAATGTAGTGCATGTAAGTGTAAGTAAATCACCGATCACAGTAGCCATCCCCTAGAATTCTCCGGCAGACGGCGGCTGAACTTGACCCAGTGTAGAAAATCCTTCGACCGTCGGGAGTAGCACTGTAGCGGCATCAATTGATGCCCTGAGCCGTCTAAGACCGTAGATGTAAGAGAGCGGGAGAAGAAAATCAGGTTTGCAAGTGTCTGCGCTACTGACAGAATGGGAAGACGCTTAGGTAAGGCAGTTCAGAAAATATTTTTATTTTATTTCATTTTAATTTATATGCAAGATAAATGCGAAGGAGCGGTCACACTTTCTTTTCCGTTTTTGACTCAGAGTTTCCTTTAAACCCTTCTTCGGCGCAGGCGTGCTATATCTTTCAATTTGGCATGCGTCGTGAGGCTTCTCTCATTCCATCTTTCCCTTTACCCGCCAGGTGTCAGCCACATCTAGTGCTTTCCCGTAGTACATGATAGCTAGAACTAAGTCCCTAGAAACAGGGAGTAGGGCATTCCTTTTGCGCTGCAGAGTCGGTGATTTTATATGCATTTGACAGGACAGTTGTGTTTATTGGGAACCACCCAACCACCAAATATATCCAAAAAGAATATGAATATACACTCGAATGATCCCCATAACGCCATTTGATATCATTTCTCCTCAATTCTCCTCAACTCCTGTATGATATCTGACAGAGCTATAGAGTGAGAGGATTTTAAATGAAGACGGCCGTTGGAGATTGCTGTCTAGAGACTCTTTCTTTGAACGGTTTGGTCAATAGAGCGTATTGCTATAGGAAGAATTCAATTTTGCTGTACACTTGCAAAGGATTAGTTTAAGTTTTACTCGTCATAAGCGTACATAGCACACTGACGATTCTGCATACGTTGAATACGTACCATCCTGAGCCAGATTTGAACCCCCAAACCTCGGGTTTAGAAGCCAGGGTGCTAGCCGGCGTAGAACTGAGGCCAGCAGCGGTAAGAGTGAGAAAGGGCAACGTTCGCGGCACTATCCGCTTGCAGCAAATTGCCCTGCGTCTGCACGGCGGCGGCTGCAGCATTGGAAGTGGCGGCGGAAGCGATGGCGGCATCAGCGGCGTGGGCTGAGGGGGAGGAAGAGGCGGCGGGGCGGCGCACAAGAGGGTCGACCGTTAAGAAGGCCGCCCGCGTGCAACTTCCACGCCGTAACGAAGGCAAGCTGCGTGGCAATTGTCTTGCTTTGACTGCGCTGTATTCCTCTTTAGCCCTCTCCTGCCCCCGGCGCCGCCGCCGCCATCGACTCCCTTCATGTGCCAATGGCCAACCTTAATGCCTGCTCCAATACGACCAATTTGCTCTAAGTGTTTCCAATATATAGAGCGCGATGCATATAAAGGAGGCGGGCGAGGGAAGCGCAGGACTTTTTGGGCGAAGCAAATTGTTCGTGAAGCGGCGCGGGCGTGCAGCCGGAAGAACCGGCTGCGGGGCGGAGGGGAGGCCTTTGCAGCGTCGCGAGGGCGCCGACAATTACAGGCTTTGTGCCCTGGAAAGAGTCCCCGGCCCGTGGCTTCATTTCCGCGGCATTATGCCTCCCCGCCGCCGGCGACCTCCTTCCACCCCGGGGGCCACCTAGGGCGGCAGCGGCGCGGAGGGAGGAGGGGAGGAGGGGGAGCAGGAGCGGCGAGGTCGTTGGAGTGGGACTGGGGATCGTCCGTGGAGCCAAGTGACGCGCAGAGACGGCGACGGTGTGGTAGCGGGGGTGCGATAGGGTGGGACCGGTGCCGAAATGGGGCAGTGTCGACATCAAGGGCGCAGCGAATGTCTCGGTGACGCCGAGACGGATGTCTGGGGCCGCAAATGGCTGCGATAGAGGTGGTGGCTGCGTCAGGGCATCGAAGATTGGCGACGTAGGGAGGACGGGTGTCAGCAACTGAGAACTTATTACGAGCGAGTGAAGCAATGGGGTCGTGGGCGTGATGGTACTGCTCCATCTGGGCGACGGATACAGAGGTGGTAGATGGCGTGAGTGACGGCGGCTTGCGGTCGCCCCGCTGACGTCTCTAGCCCGCCCCGCGGCGCGCTGAATGGTTCGGCGCAGCATCGCTTTGTCTTCAATGACCTTACCGGCTTAGGTGACTCAGGGCATCAACTGACGTCACTGCAGTCCCGGGAGGTCCTACGTTTGAGTCACGACGGTGGCACGAATTTCTAGTTTGTCAGCTAGGTCAAATTCATATCCTGTCTCTAAGAGAATTCTTGCAGCCGGCTGCTTTGATCGGTAGTTTTCCCTGGTTTCTCCGATCAACACCAGGCGAATGCTGGAGCAGTTCCCTAACAAACGGGCTCGGACCTCGCGTGATTTTTCCTCTCTTATCGTCATACCCTCACTCATTACCTACACGCCCTTACACTTACATGCACTACACCACCCCGCATGTCGGAAGACCGGTTGAGAGCTTAGAACTTATCCCGGCTGGGACGTTGGTGGGAGACACCTGGTTGGGGAAACACCCGCTTGTCGACGGTCGGTCGGCGCCGGATCGCGCCATTCAGAGGATAAAGATTACCGCCACCTCCCGAGCAAAACATGCACTACACTGGCGGGACTAATGAACTGAGTAGTTGATGCGACGGGAAACACTAACAATCAATCCTTTGGTTCCACTCCGGCAGTAGCAGGATTTTTGGCACTAGCTATAGAGCTAGATTGAATTCAGTGACTGTCTGGAGGAGAATACTAGCGACCGGCTGCTCTGATAGGCATCTTTCCGTGCCTTCCCCAATCAACACCAGGTGACAAAAGGGCCATGGACCGCGCCCTTACACTTACATGCGCTACACCATCGCACGTGTTGGGAGACCGGTCGTGAGCTTGGAGACTGTCCTGACTAAGTCAGTGCACCGCTGGTAGGAGATACCTGATTAGGGAAAACGCCGCAAGCCGACGAGTAGATCGACGCCGGATTTCGCCATTTAGCGGGGGAAGGTTATTGCTACACCAAGGATAAAAACATGCACTACATTTACGGGACTACTGACCTGAGTGGCTGACACGCCTGAAATCGCTAACAATCAATCCATTGAATGTTCCCTCGCGCTCCTTAAGGTTCGTCGCGATTCGCTTTGTTCTTCCCCGATCGCCTTCAAGCAAAGGTCGTTTGCCGTTCCTAGGGAGAAGTGCACATTCTTCATTTTCCAATTTCAATTTACTCATTTGCCAATACTTGAGTACAAATTTATTAGCGTCATATGGAACTTTCGTACTGCTGATATTATGCTATCCTACCCGCACATCTTAAAACAGTATTTTCTCGAATGATTTATTACAGAATTTGACTAAAATAACAATGAATTGGTTTTTTGTCATGTTCGTTTATATTTACACTAGCGGTGATTTGTTGACATTATTATATTTATGAGTACATGTGCTATAAATAATGTCCTATACGCGAGAGAAGTCACACCTATCCCCACGAAAAGTTTAAAAAAAAATTGGGGCTGCTTTTGAGAAAATTTTGTTTTTGTTATTTTTTTAAATTGCACATACTGCACGCAATATTGAGCAAAAACTACAAATATTCTAAAAAAATGTGCTTGACCTCAATGAAAGAACTCACTATAGAAAAAAAATTTTATTTGAATGAAAAATCCCTGGCTTCAATTTTGTAGATGTAGTCCGCAACAAATTCAATATTTTGCTACTTTGGAAAATTCAGGCTTAACCATGACAATCTCACGTATCCCACCTTTATAAGTGTATTTTACTTTATTTTTACAAGAAACTTAAGGACAAAATTTGGATACGTTATTGAGAAAATTTTGAAAATTTCCGAAGTGCTACATGTAATGTACCCTAAAATTTTGAAGAAACATTTTCAAAATCGAGGTGCCTCGACCCATCGACGGGGAGTGTTTGTTTTGAAAAAATAATCATACGTATGGTTTAGGCGCTAGTTAATGTGCTAGTGTCCGTACTACTAGAATCTCAGGTGAGAAATTTAAGTGACTGGTCTCTTTATGTAGTCTCTAAAGCTACGCGCATTGGATCGGTACGGCACGGACGGACGGAATCGGACGGCTTCCAGTTTTTGTGTGGGGCGCGCGCACTAGGATGGGACAGCATGGACGGCACGCTCACTTCGCTGGATACTGTGCGCAGCGGCTTCATAGTTTAATTAAAGAAGGAATCGAACTGGATTCATTGTTAATAGTAGAAGAAGGAAATTAGGCAAAGAGTCGACGAAAGTCCAAATTCTCGTCTATTCTAAACAGAACGATAATGAGAAAATGGGAATTTCACATATGATATTCCTACCTGAGGAAAGATGAAAAATGATTTCAGTTCTTTAGGATGTCTCACGATACATTTGAAGCTAAATTGGATATTTTGAAAAATATAACACGCAAAGAAATATGTGATAAGGGACGGACTCGTAATGCAATACTTTATTTAGAAACTTACGAAAAAAATGGCCCTATAATTTACGCAAGACTCCTACAAAAAATTCCATTGATTAATGAACTAACGAATCATTCCAAAACATGACATTATTTATTCACCTTTCCGTGTGTGCCAAGTGCAATGAATCAAGTTTCTTATAAATACCTAGAAATTTATATTTGGCATATGTTACTCCCTGATTCAGATTGATTAGCTAACCAATTAACATACAATTACTCACAAGGAAATACATTAAATAAAACTTAATATCACGCTGCTCAACTCGGAATAATTCTGAAATATTCTTAGTGTACACTGAATTATTGAACAAATTTTACTTAAGAGAAAAATATTTATTGTAAATATTGTGCGTTTGTCAACTTTTTGCAATTTTTAAATATGTGGAGTTAACCGACAGTTGGTCTAGCACAATTTTTTTATCGTTATATATATACAAAGAAAAAATGTAAAGAAAAAAATTAGCTTTTTTTTCTTGTTTTTTCCTTTTCATTGTTTTGAGAAAGAAAATGTTTTCGGTAAATATTATTTTAGATCTGGGTAGCACATCCCAAAGCTGAAGCTCTAACTTGGCTTTTCTTTCAAATCAAACTGTTTATAAATAGTATCTTTCAGAACGGAAGAAAAGAGAGGTGTTGTGTAGATTCCGTAGACAATGAAAGAAATAAAAAAGTTTATAGAATAATTAATTGGTCAATGAAAATGTATTGCTTTTTAAAGAAATCAATGCTTTGTTTTTCATTCACAATTTAGTACCCCAGAGGTAAAGAATGTTTTGCCCACTTTCCACTGTAAATTAATAATGAAAAGTAAGAATATGATGAGAATGAAAAGTGATGCCAAAACGTGTATTCCCTTATTTTAGAAGGGCAATAGTGATATAATAAATTATTCGAAGAAAATTATTCATGGTGAAGATCCCATAATTTATCAAAATGCAAATTGTGATAATGCGACCCAGACTTAAATAAAAGTGGATTTATGGAAGTTTACCTCCCTGGAACAGAATTACCATTGTTAAAAATGGCATGGCATTTCCATGAAACAAATCTTGTCTAATTCCAGCACAGATTGTCCGTCGCAATCAGAAATTGCTTCGTTTTAGTCGGCGGGTTTTAATCCCGGGAACTCGTCCAGACCGAATTAAAGGACTGGTTGCGACCCAGCTGTCAGGCTGACATGCATTACTCTCCCCATCATGACGAATCATTCCCACCGCGGCGGCCGCGGCTCAAATTAGAAGACCACGGGTAATGGCGCGGCGACATTTTGTTGTTATACTGGCCCGCCGCTTGCCTTTTTTTTTAAATGCAACTGTCACAATCCACCTCGCCCGCAAATAACCGGCGAAATGGGACCGCCCGACAGCGATTATAAAACGCACGGATCCAATAACGACACATAAATAAAACACACGCGCTTTTTCAAACGCGATTAGCGCTCTGTTTAAACATCGACACTAGCGCAACTGGCGGCCCGGAGCGACATGACAAGCTGTGGCTACCGCTGTGGTGTGGTGGTCTTTGGCATGGCTGTGTCAATCAAAACGTAATATATGTATTTTTTCAAAAGAAGTTATTTACTCGTTAGTGATTTTTTTCTGGTTGACCTGAATTAGAGATGCCAAGTGATAAATTAAAATTGCATTTCAAAGTACATGCTTTTTGGATTTAATTAACCTATAAATAAATTTTTGCGTAGTGAAATTTCTGGAGATAAACAAATTAAATTGTATGTACCTTTGGACGCTTTTTGATAGTACTTATATTCTAGGGTTCATTTTTCAATTGTTATTCATACGTTGAAAGACCATAGGCTTTAATCCTAAAAGATGACGGGGAGTTTTTTAAAATCAGAAACTTTAGGCACCAAAAATAAACAATTAAAAGCGCAAAAATGGGCTGCATAATTTCTTAAATAACTAATATAAATTGATGTACACTATCCCCCACCAGCAGGCCACCGCCCCAGCCGGAACAAGCTCTAACATCCCGACTGGTCTCCCGACACACAAGTATGTAGAAGTGTGGTGGATGTGTGTGCGTGTGTGTTGGTAAATATAGATAGAGGATAGGACCAGGAAGAGACAAGAAAGTTCGCACGCAGAACCGTAGGACCACCCGGTCAGAGGCACTGCAGTGACATCATGATGCCATGAGCCACCTAAGCCGGTGTGAATGTGAAGAAGAAACTAACTAAAGTGAGATGACTAACTAAAGATAATGAATTTCTGTCACAGGTTGGTAGTTGGAAATGGAAAAAAATGCAGAAAGAGGCAAACTACAAGAGTAGAAAATGCCGGACCGGCTGGCCGAGATCGTTAAGGCAGCAGTGGCCTAGCGATCTTGAACCGAAGGATCGGGTTTCGAGTCCCACCTCGGACAAGGTTGTATTTGTGTTCGACCTTTCACCCCTATCATCACCGTATCATGTCATCTGCACAGTTGCCATACCGTTAAATGCAATAGTCGCTAGGTCGCTAACGACCTAGATGTTGATGCGACTTTAAATAACAAAAAAAAAAAGTAGAAATCATCTGTAGCGAGTGCCAGTCCACCGGTTCTTCTGCGAAGGTGCCTTGTTGAGCCCCCCCCTCCTTCGTAGTGATATGTGATATGCACGCGAAGGAATTCGCCCAATACCAATCAAATTATGGAATAACAATCAAAAAATGAAATGGAGGCTGTATGGAGATGTTTCCCGGCTAACGGTTAAGGATGATTTAAATATCATCGTCGTATTTCTTATTTCCAAGTTCTAATACATACATGTTCACGAACACTTCAGGTTCGGGTAAAACGAGAAGTTGGTTGACATTTGGATGCGGAGGGAGGAGGCAGTGTCGCGTACTGCGCTTTCTATCACGTTACGATGTAATATGCTATTAAGAAAGGAAGAAAACTATCAGTACACGCATCTCCCAATTCGCGATTACGCAACTTAGCTCAGATATACCATAATCAATTTGTAATTCTGAAAATGTAATAGTTAGGGGGTATAATTTTGATAAGTTTTATTGCTAATACTTTGAATGTGTGATTTCCAGGTCGCTGCCCGCCACGGTCGAAATAGAGTCCTAAATATTTAATTGTAGTACGATTTTCTATTAAAGATATATTTATATTATATATTTTGGGACATGGAGGAATAATAGGTTTGCAAAATGTGAAAAGTTTTGTCTTTCAGATGGGTTTATGATTACTCTCATTGTTGGGTTCATTTAACATATATTTAAAGAATGTTGTATAGTATTTCGAGCAGTTTGTATATTTTTGTGAAAATAAAAAAGAGGAGTTTCATCAGCTTATAGTGCTATGGCGGTAAAAGGAAGGTGTCGAATATCTGACAAGAATGTATTTAAAAGTAAAGAAGACAGTGTCGAACCTTGAGGAATTTCAGTGAAGACATGAGAAGTAGAATATGATGGATTGATTTTGACATAAAACTATGATTATGTAGATAGTTTTTTTTATTATTTCGAATAAATATATGGGAATTTCTATTGAATAAAATGTAAATAATAAACTAGAATTCCAAACTTTATCAAGTGTTTGGGCAATATAGAGAAAAATTCCAAATGTATGTTCCTTTTGATGAAAGTATTGTGCTATTAATTCAGAAACTCGTAGTAATTAGTGATATGTTGAATAATGAGATGGAAAATTGGTAATTTAGAATTGTTGTATTGAGGAAATATAAGATGAAAATCGAGAATGTAATAGTTTTTCAAAAAAGTTTATACAATGAAGATAAACGACTAATAGGTCTGTAGTTTAAGGGAAGGTGTGGATCATTGCTGAGTTTACATATGGGGATAATGTAGGCTAATTTCCATGGTTGTGGGAAATAAGAAATACGAAGCATCGAATTGAATATATTTATTAGTTTTGTTACAACTTGTAAATTAAGTTCTTTATCATTATAGCTAAAACAGTATCATATCCCGAAATTTTGTGAATATTCAATTTTTGTGTTTTATTAACTTCTACAGGAGAAATAAAAATAATCTGAAGGGACTGAATAATGTGGAGAAGAGATTAAAGACTTAATTTTGTTATTAAAAGTTTAATTTATAATAGGGTTTAATATAAAAGACTTTTTAGTTGATCTGCAATTAAATTTGATTTTTGATAAATATTGAACAAAAATAGAATTCCTTCGATGTACTGAACTTTTCAAAATACAATTTTTATCCGAGAGATTACTAGGCCTTGCCTTAAACAAAAAGAAGAACTTGCAAACTTATAACACTAAAATGGTTAATTTTACAACAAAATCTTGTAGGAAATTTTTTGTTGAAACTTTTATCTATTTTTATTTTGTATTAAACATAATTGTTATGGAATTAATAGTTATGGAGATATATGCAAAAAAGTCGGAAAAGCCCCGGCGCTCCCTCCACACTTCAAGAGTTTTAGTTGTCATGAAGTAAGTACCAAGAAACAATCATGAAAAGTTTCAAAACTTCGGGATTTTTTTCTCTCGATTTGTCTAATTTATCTGGGCTAACTCACTTGATCGCAAGTAACTTCATTTTCACACTCAACCGATTAAATGCGACATTTGAGCCTTCCGATTCTTTTGTACTTTAAGTGGGGTGACAACTTTCTGCAAATGTCGACGCATTTGACTTCTTTATTTCGTATACTTGGCAGTAGGAATCTGCCAAAGTTGCTCCCCCATGTTCAGGCACCAGGAACTGCTAAGTGGTGGCGGGTGGAGCAGAGCGGGGGCAGGGGGGCCCGTAGGAGTCGAGCCAGTGGGGGAACGGGGCAAGGCGGAGCGCGGCGGGTCGAGATGGCGCAAAGCAGAGTGGGGCTCAGTGGATCGGGGAGGGCGGTGGCGGCTGGGAGAGTCGCAGCTGGGCCGAGCTGCTTCGGTCCCCCGGGCCGAGGCGGGGCGTGAGTATGGAGAAGTGGAGTGATGTGGAGAGGCGTTGGGCGAGGTGGGTGAAGTGGAGCGAAATGGGACGAGGTGGGAGAAGTGGGGCGAGGTGGAGGAAATGGGACGAGGTGGGACGAGCTTGGGGAAGCGTGGCGAGGTGGGAGTAGTGGGAAAGTGGGATGAGGTGGGTCACGGTGGGGGAAGCGAAGCGTGGGGGGGTGAGTCGGCTGAGGTGCGGGGAAGTGGGGCGAGGCGAGGGGTGTGGAGACGAGCCAATGGTGGAGACGTGTCAATGGGTCGGGAGAAGAGTGTCGGGCGCGTCGGAATGGGCGGGATGTCGGGGCTCGGAAGCATGATGCAATACTTCACGGGGAGCGGGACGGCGTCGGATGGCGGTTCCGACGCGGAGCCAAGTCGTTATGAAGTCGCGCAATAACCGGCGCGCGGCGCGGCGTGCGGGCGCCGGGTCGGGTCGGATCGGTCGGGCGATAGACCCCTCTTTAAAGCGCGACAAGTGTATCTCCAGTATCAATTTGTACCTGCTCGTGGAAAGGGTCTCCTTGGGCTAATGTTGACTCGGGCCCCGCCCTCGCTCCCGCCCCGCTCCCTCCCCGCTCCGCCGCCGTTGCGGCCACCGCTGCGTTGCTGTCTCCGGCGCCAGCCGCGGGCAATAATGAACCGCCGGGGCGAAGCGAGCGGATAGAGAAAGCAGGCGGGGCGGGGCGGTTTGGGAAAGGGTGCAGCCTCTGCTTCCCGAGGCTTCAATTGGAACGCAGTGCTCCAAACTCGCGGGGTATATCGACTTCTTGTTGTATTTACCTTCTCCTTGGCCGGGTTCAATTTTCTACCGAATAAAAGATGAAGAAGGTAATAAACGCAGCAGATGAAAAATACACGCCAAACGACGAGTAGAGCTTTGATTAAAGTAGTTACAAACAGCGCAGCCAACTCTCAGAGCAAACACGGACGCGCGATTCAATAAATGCGGCGTGGGAAGGGGAAGGGGGAGGGGGGGAGGAGGCAGGAGCGAGGCGAAAGGCGGCGAAGGGCCGCGAAGGGGCGGTGAAGGGCGTGAGAGGGCGAGAAAGGGCAGGGGAGGACGCGGCGCGGAGGCGAGTCCACGTTGGTCCTGGGCCTGCCTGCCTCCCTGCCCGCGACTGACGGGCTGTGCAGCGCTGCCGCGCGCCGAAAGGCGGCGGCTGATCGGAAGATGTGGGTGTGGCAGGGAGGGGAGAGCCCGGCCGGGTTCAGTGTCCGTTCGAATTGATGAACTGATTTTACGGGCGCTGCAACAACTGTGGTTATTAGTCCCATCAATGCAGTGGTTTTTTTATCCCGGGATATGGCGGTGTTCCCCCTTCGCTCGAACGACATCCGGTACCGACCTACAGATCGCGTTGTGGCAGAGAAACACCCCTATCCCAGAAGGACACCGCCCCAGCCAGAACAAGCTCGAAGCTCCTCGCTGCTCTCCTATTCTTTATAGTCGTGACGTGCATATAAGTGTGTGTGTGTGTGTGTGTGTGTGTGTGTGTGTGTGTGTGTGTATGTATGTAAGGGGAGATTATAGGAGAAAGAAAAAGAACGAAAGATTGCATGCGGTCCGATGCTTGCTTATTAGAGTAATTCTCCAGTATTGGCTTGGTATTGGTCGATGAATTCACGAAAAATCACTGATGTTGGCATCCGGGCGCTATAGATGTCCTTTAGACATCAGCTGCATCCGACTATCTAACTTGTGTGGAAAAAACACCACTATTGGAACCCAAACCCAAGAACCTCTGGGATAGAGTCACTACAGAGACAGCGGCAACGTTGACTTCAAGCGAACTCAGCGGTAGTCTTTCCAAGACGAAAACTGTTCAAATGTCAAACATTCTCAACACAGCATCCTTCGGAGGGGAAGTCAAGCCGGTAGGACCATGACGTGTATTTAAATGTAAAAAAAATCCCTATTGTGTTAGCAGTTCGTTGTCGGCAACATTTTGGGAACAACACCCTGCATTATCTCGGTGCCAGGTGCAGACTAGCCAGAAGTACAAATAGGGAAGACGTAGGAAGCTGAAGTGCTAGAGAGAGATGAATTTGTTAATACTAGCGTAAGTGTGGCGCCTCCGACGCTTTTAGTACTTTTGAAATACACTTTTAGAAGTGTTGTGATATTTATTATTAGAAACCACATAAGAAGGGAAACAAAGCAGATCCAATCTCTGATTGCGAATCGATTGATAATGTGGAGTGAGAATTTTAACATTTTGCCTGAATGTCAATCTGGCTTCCGACCGGGCAGGTTTTGTGAAGGTAACTTGTTTGTGTTACAAGGCAAAATAGGCTAGTTAAACCTAAAGGAAATTATTGAAATAATCAAGAAAAACTCCTATTTAGGAATCTAATTCACACCATCAGGGTTATTTATTTATGCAGCTGCCCTGACCGAAGGAGCACGGCATTAGGTTCAGTCTGGAAAACCGTAATATCAGGGAAAAGTAATAGCTGACAGACTGACATAAAAATTTTCGATTCCATGGAAGCATCTTCTGGACTATACGCCTCAGATATCTTGAGTCTAAGATACGTTAACTAAGTGGATAAGATACAAAAGAACTTCTACAAACGTCTTTTGGGGCCATCAAGAACAACTCCTGAGTACATGATTAGAAAGGAAAGTAGTTCAACTAAGATAGAATCAGACTTAATTAAGAGATCACTGACTTACTTGGCAAAATTGCAATCTACGGCACCTTCTTGATACCCACGTATAATTTCCAACATATGTTAAGAATGAAGAAATGCATATCCAAATTCCCATAAATGCAATTGGGCGTCCATTCTTGACGGGTTGATGAATAGTTTGGTTATTCATAACATAATTACGCAGCAACAAAATCCGAATGTAATCAGAAATAGTAGTCGATTGTTGTATCAATTGTAAGAAAAATATTTATGGAAGATATGCGTAGAATCATTCAATATATAGTACAATATATCTAAAATTAGAGATTTGCAATCTACCGAAACAGCAAAATATCTACCTTTGGCTCTTCCCACTTCCATGGCAAGAGTAGTTGTTCAAAACACGATGACCAGTTACAAAGAAATAAACATCAACAGTAGAAATATGTGACATTAAATACACTTAAATTCAATCTGCTCTGTATGTAATATGAATACTGATGAAAAGTTTGAATATATTTTATGTGAGTGCCCAATTTATAAAGGCCCTGGAGGGCCTTACCACAATGATGTTTTATCCATTCCCAATTGTTTGATTGAACTAAAATCTGAAAGATCTAACACTATGTATAGTTTTATTCCATCAATTCTGGAATTACGAGCACATATTACAAATGAATAGTTCAAGCTAAATTCTAGGAGCATTCTAGTGATTGAATTATTAGTAATTTATATCTGTAATGAGTCAAGCCTCACTTGATAGAAGACGTTTTGTATATATTTGTATGTTCTTCTATCTCAAATACTTTGTATCTTAAGCTATTGTATTATTTTGTTATTTTGTTACTGTACTATTTGTATTTGTTATGCATTACTGTATTATTTGAATTTGTATGTGCTACTTGAATTTATAATAGGAGAAATCTGTTACAAAATTACTAAATAATTCAATTGAATGAATTCAATTAGAAACTCTTAATTAAACTAGAAGGATATGAAAAATGGGAAGATCCTGATCCTCGTCGAATATCATCGCGCTTGCCCATAACAGTGGCTCGAAAGGGGTCTAACCGTGAGTAACAAACAGACGGATGGATGGACAAACGCAGGTTACCCGATATCTGTAAGTGAAATGAGGCTGGACATGAAAAGCTGAGCCAGAAATAGTTTTAAAAAGTATACAAGTACAGAATATAAGGACAGAAAGCCTATATGATACTTAAGGCAAGCCAAGAGATAAAAGTTAAAGTTCCGCGTACTTTACACGAAAGTGTAAGTTCACCTAACATTCCCGAGAAGCTTCTCTTTTTAATATTGAACTTCAGCCAAGAAATTTCAAGTGCTTTTTTAATGCCGAGCTTACGTGTGTGGATAAGAGAATAAACCAGAGTAATGCTTAGAGCTCAGCACGAAACTGAGCCACACCTTTAATGTTTCAAAAATACTCCTCTTAAATAAAAAAGGAAATGTTCCATCTACTTCTTTGCCTCAGCTAACCGTCGAGTTATCAGACGTTTTTTTAATAACCACCAGATTAGTCGCCGAGCTCAAAACATTCATATATTCGCGTTTTATAACAACGAACCGCCATATTGCCAGAGATAATGACAACGATTCTCATAACAGCCGAAAACTTCTCAAAAAAGGATCTAAAAGGTGCCAAACGTCCGCCGTCATTAACACCCCACGACAAGAATATTTAATGCCTGCCCCCTCGGCAACCGCCCGTCCGGCTACGTGCATTTGCTCTGAGCGCTAACACCTCGATATTGCGTAAGAAGGCGCGACGTAAGACGTTGCGAAGGTCGAGTGCGGGGAGGTCCTTGCGAGTACCTGCCCACCCGCGCCCCGCCCCCTCTCTCCTTGTCCGCGCTGAGCCTCCTTGATTGCGACACACGACCGCTCCCGGAGGGGTAGCTCACCCCCTTCGCCCCCTCCCCGCCCCCCCCCCCCGCCGCCAGCCCGGCCTGGCCGCGCCGACGCGAAAAAAAATAAAGTAAGACGTGTAGAAAAGGAGAAGTTCTGCTTACAGCACCTGCTAAGAATCGGGTTAGTTCAAAATTACCCCTTCAAAAGTCCGTTGGTTTTCAATTTCAGCTATTCACAAGAAAGGCCTTTTATGGGTGCGACTCTGGACGCTAATATTACAGAATTGGGTAACGCCACTCGACGGCTGCTACACCGCTTTCGCCTGAGCCTCTCCGCCAACCCGCCCCGCCCCGCCCCGCCCCGCCCACGCCCCCACCCGCCCCGCATTCCGACTCCACCGCGAGACGACATGGAATGAAATGAATTTTCACCCTCTTCTTCCCCCGGCGCGCCCTCTTGCTCCGCGGGCTCTTCCTCTTTCCCTCCTCCTCTTTTTCCTCCTCCTGCTCCTCCTCCCCGTCCGTCGCTATATACACTGCAGCCAACAAGCTCTCGTCGCGGGCGCTGCGTTCCAATTTCGGGCAGATTCAACTAAAATTCTGACTTTAATTCGCAGGCTTATCTATTGTATTTGGTAAGAGAGGCAGGGTTGCGCCGGATGGCGGGGTGAAGAGGGCGGGAGTGGAGGGGCATTTTAAAATCCCCCACCTCCTCCTGCCCCCTCCCCAGGCGGCGGCGGCGCCGAACCGCGGAGAGAGACGCGCGAGAGAGAGAGAGAAGAGAGCGAGAAGGGAGAGGGAGAGAGACGGATGAGGGCGCGGGCAGAGGGCCGAGGGTGGCCTCTTTGCAGTCAGCATTTCCAATAGCAGCTTCTCCTCCGCTCCGCCCCGCCCCGCCCCGTCCTCCATTATATAAGTCCCGACATTCAGGGCACATTATTACACATTGATACCGCTCGGGCAGAGTCGCGATATTGCACGGGAATTTGCCCGTCCCCTTGCTCCGGCCCCCGCGCCCCGCGCCGTCGGCGTCCCGCCTTCTGCCTTGTGAGCCGGCGCGCCTCCTCCAGATTGCACAAAATGAATAGGAATTAGCCAATTTCTGTCAAATTAAATGTGCATTAGCGCTAAGTAGAGCTGGGAAATACCGGATATGACGCCACGGCGAGTTCCTATAGTTTTCCACTCTGCCGGCAGAGCGCAGTGTATTCGAGAAGCTCATGAAACTTGCGAACCCCCTCGCTACACCTACATTGTTAGTCCGCAACGAGACGTACTACATACAGCCGTACTATGTACCGGCGGAGGCTTCGTCTCTTCATTTACATATAGAGCGCTATATACATGTTCGCAGAGAAATTGCTGCAATGGCGTGATTAATATAAAGCGCGCGTCGCGGATCTCTGAGCTTTGTGCTGAAGCGACGGTCAGAGACGAGAGACAAATGACGAGCGGCAGCCGGCGTAGGTTTGGACGATCTGCCGTCGAAAAGGACAGACACGCTGTGACTAGTGGTAGCGGATCCACAGAGGCCCACTCTTGAAAATCTTGTTGGAAAACATCAATTTTGCTTTACAAGAAAAGAAGTAAAACTCTTCATTGCACATAAATAAGAATTTATTTTATTGTTTTGATGCGCCGTTGAACGTATCTTGTCTTAAGATCTGCTGAGTTTTCTGATTAACAAAAACACAGGTTAGTGTACTCAAAAAAGGTTTTTACGAAAATATAGCAGAAAGCCTGACTTTAGCGTAGGAAACGCTTTTACCATTTCGAGCATAATCTTGAAATGAGTACGCCACAGACATGCACAGTCGTGTGCATTGTTTTTCGGAGTTCATGCGTGGAAACTAGTAAACTTCACTGAATCAACATGGCTGCAGAACCGCGCATTGAAAATGATCCCAAAAGTAGTATAAGTTTCAACTAACTCGGAAAAAATATAAACGTGACTGAACGAAATATCTTTTGGCGAACTCATTTCAAAATGCCGGTCTCGGCTCCTATCCTTGCCTCATCCGTTTACATTTCACTTCTACATTTACACAATACTCACTTTCCGCATAGTAGATAAATTAGGTATTTGGACGAAATCCTCGGAAACTTACCTACACACACACACACACACATAAACGCACAAAAACACACACACACACCGACACACACACACACACACACACCAACCACACACACACACACACACACCACAACTACTATAATATATATATATATATATATATTATATTATATATATATTATATACACAATATGGAATATAATTAACGAAACACCGAGGCGGCAGCCACGTTGATTCACTTGCCCCTGTTTTGTTTTACTTTGTAGTACGAATTTTCAATAATGGCATGAAGGATGCCAGCTATGTTACGTCACGTTGTACAATGGTTTTGTTACCTATTACACTTCCAGTTTACTTTGCGGTTCACAGTTGTGCAAGTGCTGACTTTGCCATATGCGTAGCGCAAATATTATTTTTTCCAGTAATCCAACCTAAAACGAAAGAGAGGATTTCCTTAAGGCGGCTCCACCACATCACGGCTTGGCGAATCCGAGGCAACCGCTCGCGAATCCCGAGTAGAATGAACGGGTTGCTTGCGATTCACCGAGCGCCGAACATTAGGCATTCGTCCTACCCACCCCGTGCCGGTCTTTAGAACACATGAAAGGGAGCAAACATTCGCCGAACACATCTCTACTCAAGATTAGGCGAACTATCGCTAGCAACTTGGCGAATGCCGAATGCGGGGAGCCACCTTTACCCGAATGCTGAAAAACTATTGCTTAACCATCTGGAGTTTAGTCCCCCTAATATGGACGTGAATATTATTTTATTGACGCCCGACAAACACAGTGTCGCCTAACAGATGAAAGATGTGGTAGTTCCTTATTGACCACTGTAAAGTAATTTTAACAAAATGAAAAATAAAAATGTTAAATGTGCCACTAGTAGGAAGACTTACATGTAACATGTGTTAGAATAGGCAGAAATTTGACTGACTCCGAAATGTTAGTTTTAAAAAACTATGTGAGTTCTGAAAAAAACAACGCACAGGGACACGAATTCCATTTAAACAATTTTCACAAAAATCGCCGACGATACTCACAAGCAGAAAGAAAAGTACCGATATCTGAAACAAATGATATTGAACCTTTCTTTCCACAGAAAGATGAAGATGAAGTGCATTGTCCGTCACTAAGATAATAAAAGAGGATTCGAAAATGGCAGCTGGACGTTATAGTGGATAACGAGCGCTGTACAACGGAGAGAGACCAGTGAAAAGATGGAATCGGAATGAGTGGTGAGGTTCTAAATAAAAGTTCAATACCGAACTGGGTATGGCAGGTTGGGAAGGCGGAATGAAGAAAGGAGATGAGATTAACACGTGCAGAGATTTTGGCAAAAAATATGATAACTGTTGATTGTTGAAGCAGGAATGGAAATTCAAAGACAAAATAATTATTTAAATTGACGATTCTCGTCTAGAGCAAAACATTAATTGAAAGCAGTCATGAGTTTAAGGGTAAAATAAATTTGCTTACGTCCATAAACAAATAATATTAGAATGCAAATTGCAGTAAGAGGGAAGTGCAATAGCGTACGTAAGAGGATGAAGACTACTCTGCGCCCAAAGTGAAGTAACGGAGAAATTGTGAAGAACAAGGCAAGCTGGAAATGGGCTTACGCTCGGATAAAAATGGATAAAAGTATTCGGAATGGGTTGCATGTGACTGCACTGACGACTGAGTGCATTAAAAGACGAACGGTAAGAGGAGAGTGAAGGAGTGGACAGGTGGCGAGACCGTAGATGCTGTGGAGAACAAATGCCAGGCGAACTAGATGGTGGACTGGCAGGCGGATTGGCGAGCGATCTATTGGGCCGACTAGCAGGAGTGGTAAGCAGAGTAGTGGATTTCTGAGATGCGACACAAAAGACAGATTGGGGGACTGGTAACTGGTGAACTGACGAGCGAATTGGTGGGTGGGCTGTCAGGTGAACTGTCAGGACTGTCATTCAGACTCGTGGGCGAACTGACAACGAGACAGACTCAGGTACTGGTGGACGGTGTAGAGGGAAGACTGGTGGGGAGTCAGCAAGGTGTAAATGGGGAACTGGTGGGTGAAGGGGAGGGAGGACTGGTGACAGGTAAGAGGGTGGATTGGAGAGCGGTAAGGCGGGTAGTCTGGTGGGCGGAGTGGAGGGTGGCTTGATGGACGGTCTGTTGGGAGGACCGGTGGGCGGAGTAGAGGGAGGGCTGTCGGGCGGACCGCTGAACGCACGGAAGGGCAGTCTGGCTGACGGATAGGCGGCCTGAAGTGCCGGCGGGCGCTAAGCGCGCGACAGTCGGCGCGTGGAGAGGTGGGCGGGGAGGGCGGGGCAGGATGGGGGCGAGTACGCAGCGTGCCCACTCGGCCCTTCGACGCCTCTTCCCGCCCCGCCCAGACCCAGTCAAATCCGCCCTACTCCAGAGAGCGCTCCAGGCGAATTTTATCACCGCTTAGCACGAGTCCCTTGCACCGCTCGCGTGGGCTCCGATTCCCGCCCCTTCCCCCTCCCTCACTCTCCCAAACCCTCGCACGATGCCCCTGCTGGCGCTGCGCGCTCGTCGGCTGCAGAAAAGAAGCAGCGGATTGCGGACACGAAGCAAACACGCGATTTGGCGCAGCATGCGCTCTTCATCAGATCTCGAGCATGCGAAGAGAGATACGGGGCGTTAAGACGTTGCGAATTCATTTGATCATTTCATAGAAATAACACGCTTCAATAAATTGCACATTCAATGAATTTAAGTGTTACCACGCAATTTTGATTGTCAAAATGGTTTTAATTTTTTTTAGTTTTGGTGTCATTTTCCACGTTTTCAAAACAATGTTTAGGTTGAATTAAAAGATACAAATTATATTGTCAATTAGTATGTAGCATTAGATAAGTAAAAGTAACAATTATTGTTTGAAATCGTATATTATACTTCAGAAAGGAATCTAGTTTTCACGTGAAGTCAGACAGGGAACATTCGATATAAATTGTTATAATTTGGTTTTCAAAAGTATAATAAACAATTAAAGCAGTAATATAGTTTTGAATTTGCACTATACCATACAACAAGATTTATACTTATACTTCTCGATTTACAATGGAAAGCTTTCAGTGTTATTATCTAGAAACATGTAGATTGAAACAATTTAAATTAGTAGTTGTGATATTTATTTGAGTCGCTGAACACTTCTCTTACTCATATAAAAAATTCATAATTTTCATTTTACTACTAAATGAGACATTTATTTTTCAGGGAATACGCAATTAATTGCTGAAATATCTATGGCTTGTTGGAGATATACGCGGTTTCTTCCAAAGGAGGTTGGGAAACAGACCGTCGATTTTCTCTAACGAGGAGGTGTGAGCGGGGACGGAAATAACATGCGATGTCCATGGTCCGTTGTTTGGGGTATCACTTCGGCATGCATTTGGAATTGAACTGAAGCAAGCATGGGAAATGTCGACCAGAGCAATCCTTTTCTGGAATTTTCAACCAGGTAGTGATAAATTTCATCCTGTAACAGTAAGAAAATCCTTACACTAAATCTCGAATCTGAGACATCCCGGGTTATCAAGTCCTCATAGAGATTAAATCTTCATATTCAATTCAGAACTCGCAACTGTAAACGGTATTTGAACAGGAAATAAAAAATAAAAAATGAATAAATAAGTAAATAAATAAAGTTTCGTGATACCGCACGTCGCTGGCAACTCCACTGGACGTACGTCACCGCATTTCTTCCCTGCGAGCGCCCTTGCGCCTTTGTGTGGTCAGCGCCGGAGGAGGTGTCGCATGCGACAGCCGCAGGCAACAGCGCGGGGCGTCCTAATTGCAGCTCTGCGTCAACAGCGAGAAATCAACTCCGCCTCCAGCGCATCGCCATGTTTTAATATCTTCGTACATTAAGTCCCCGCGAAGCCTGTGTTTGTCGAAGGTTACCGATTTCTCTCGACTTTCTACGTCACGCGACTTTACTTGGTTATTAATTTTGTACATAGCAATATTGTTGCCTCCATAAACGTTATGAAACGTGATTGGCTTTTCTTCGGACGCGCAGGGGCGGCACGGCGGGCTTCAATATGTGGTGTCGCTTTCATGTCTTTCCTTTCGAGGACGTTATTAATATTTGCCTGAGGAATGCCATGTTTTTTCTCGCCGCCTTCCTTCTCCGGTGCGGCGGCGTCGCTGCAGGCGAGAGCATCCGGCTTGATATTGCGAGCTTAAAGACATCACCGGCGCCCCTTCCCTCGAGCCCCGCTGCGCCCCCACCGCCCTGGGCGGGCGGGCGGGCGGGCGGTCGCGTTCATGAAACGAGAGAGAGACCCACTGTTGCATAACATATTTATTCCATCCCGCTCCGCGAATTACGGTTTCCACTCCGGAGATTGGACGGTTTTTCTACCGATGGTCTTTTTTTTATGTGAGCGATAGGGGAGGGGGGAGGGTGGATTTTTATCGCTTCCTGGGCCCGCGGCGCCGCCGCCTCCACCGCCGCGGCGCCTCCATCGCGGCGGCCCCGCTGCCGCGCGTCCCGGCTGGGCGGGCACAAGGGGAGACGGTACAGTCCAGCCGGGTAAAAACAGGGTCGTCAAACTCTGTTAAGAGGAAAGAGTACTATGCATACCGACCGTGTTACATTTGCTTCTATTGTTCTACCTTTCCTAGAAATCGTTAACTTGAAAATGTTGATATTTAGCACACATAGGTACAGCCGTTGTTATTATTTTCACATTTTGGCGAGTTAACTAAAAGGTAATTTGTATTTTTTCTTTCAGTTATAACTTTTACGCTAACTTTTTCAGCATTTTTGGAGAAACACAATTTTTAAACATTTGTTTCGAAGAATGTTTATATCAAAATGTCTATTTATTGCCAACACCAAACTAGAGGTGCTGGCACATACTTTCTCGCATTGATACTAAATGCTTACATGTAACAACATTATACTACTACATCAAATAGCAAAAGTGTTTGAAGCAGCAAATTATTTTTCCACTCCGAACGTAGATCCCCAGAGCCAATGCTGCCGATACTCATACCACTACACCACAGAAGCGCCACATTCCATTTGTGATTAGAATTGCTTCACATGGTTTTCAATTATGTTTCTGGAATTATTAGTTTCTGTGAGAACAAAGAATTGTGACAAATAATATTCCCCGACCAAGACTCAAACCAGCGAACTTCCCTTCCAAAGAGCTGAGTGCGTAAACCAACATGTAGCTTCTTCGGCCACCCGGGAAGTACATGGGTTTTACATTTATATAATAGTAACTAGCATACCCGTGCGAGTTTTCTCGCACGTTAATACTCACCCTCTCCCTATCCTTTTCATTTAAAAGGAAAGCTGTTAATGAAAAGTGTTTATTTGTTAAAAAATGTAAAAATGTAACTTAATAATTACAGGATATCAAACTAAAAAATAAAAACAATGCATTGATGTTGAAAAACAAATTTTCAAAAAGGATTATTCTATTATAGAGAAATGCTCGAACAAAATTCACATTTCCTCAAAAATATTTGAAATTCCTTGACAGTTAACTTTTAGCTTTCCTTGATTGTCACAAAAAATTTAGAAAAGGTTTTACTCTAAAGAAAGCCAGTTTACTATGCAAACATTCTGGATGGGGCAAGAACACCCTACTCTGTGCAACATTAACTTTTGTGGGTTTCTTTTTGAGAAATAGAGGGGGGTTTTGGAGGAACAGAGAGTCAGTTTAATGAGGTGCGAAAGTTGTAAAAAAATATTCGTATACTAAAAATATTGGATTATTTCTGCGTTTTCACGTACCTCAAGAAAAGCAATTCGAAGCCCCAACCAAAATAAACTAATATTTTTACATTCGAGTAATAAATACCATTTGTTACATTAGACCAATTTTGTACTCTCAGACTTCACTTCGGAACATGGGAATGTTGCTCAAACAAAGTTTATGTATTGAATATCTTAGCGAACCGACACATTAAGTTTAAAATCAAACGGGTATTATTTACAATATGAGTTTACAGCTGGGTATTGATGTCAGAGACTTCCAATACCGCCAACATTTAAATCGTGTGTCGGGATTGTTATCATGGGCAATTCTCGAATGACCTGCGCTATTCTTTCCATAATTTGAAATTTGGTTGTTTTTTTTTAAATTTATTCATGTAGCATTATAGGCTAGCGCGTTCATTGAATAATCTATTTTACTTTAGTTAATTTAACGGTTTGTTATTTGTGCTGGTCATAGCACAAGTTTCCCCTACTACCCCACGTACCCGTGAGAGAACTCTCGCATGTTAAACCCCACTCTTCGGTGTTCTATTTCCATTCTAAGAGGGAAGTTGTTACCGAAACGTATTTTATATGTTCAAAAAATGTATAAACGGTAACTTCCATTGTAATAACTTAATATCTAATGAAAATAAAAAAAAACAATGCATTGATGTTAGAAAAAAATGTACACAAAATTATTTATTCAGTATTATCGAGACATTTCTTAGATCAATTCAAACATACATTTCAAAATATTAGAAGTAATTATTCAATATTTCTTTGATAGTTAGCTTTCGCTTTTCGTGATAGTCACAGAATATTTAAAAAATATTTTTACTCTTGAGAAAGCTTCCTGACTGAACACGCTTATTAAAAGTTTCTCCAAATCACTGCTGATAACGAAAGTACCAGAAAAACTAAAAACCAAACCTAACCAAGACTCCACTTCAATCTTACTGTTCCCCACATCTCCACAATTGGTACACCGGCTCTTCTAGATTCGGCAAATGTTTTCACTACACGCATAAGAAACAATCTTCATCGGTATCAAGCACTATTATTAGTACTCTTAGTTGTTCTCTGCGAGAGAAAATCCTGATTTAATACTTATGCAAATAAACCTCTGCGCCCACCATGGTGTCACACAGAAGCATAAATAGTAAACAGATAGAGAAATATAAGCCCCTTCACCGTGGATCGTGCACAAAATGCCAACATCACCAAGGGTTGAAATGTAGGTTGCATTGGTAGTATCGATAAATGCCAAACCAGCGGAAATTTAATAGAATGGCCAAGAATCTCTGTCATCTTGTAGATTACGGGATGAGAAACGCTTCTTTGAGGTCTTTGGCCTCAAATTTTCTTTTTTAAGACCCTAAAACGGTTCGTTTAGGAATTATTTAACGCTATATCTGACGGAGTGCCGCGGGTTCCATTTGATATGAATATTTAAATGTGTTTTTTAAACAAATCCTCCATATTTTTAAAATCGCATAATAAATAATGCAATTCGTCACACCTCCGTGAAAATCTTTTTCTTTAGAGACCTCATTTATAAAGATTGGTTGCGTGTGATAACCGTAAAAGATATGTATATTCCAGAAATAATATAGGAGACGGCGAGTATATGGTGGTTTTAGTTCTATCATTGGGAATCCGAAAAATTGAAAAAAATGTGAAAAAAATGTCCTTTGGGCGACCAAAGAAGGTTCTGGGAAAATAGTTCAGAGATTAGAAAACTTACTGCTGCGAGAACATGAGTCATTTGCAGCACCACTAGTTTTATTTATTTATTTATTTATTTATTTATTTATTTATTTATTTATTTATTTATTTATTTATTTATTGAAGATCATTTATACAAGAAATGCCGTACGAAATTTGTGAATACACAAATTTAAGATAATTCAAATCATTAATGAGCCCAAAGACTAAAAATGTAAATCTACAGAATAAATGTTAATTCATTATTATCAAAAAAAGTAAAAAGGCTGATAATTTGCAGAAGTAGGCAATTTTTAATGACAGGATAATACAGCAGAACTTCCAGGAATTGCAGAGTCGCACGCCCACATATAATATTAAAATAAGAAGGTAAAGGATTATATGTCGAGGCCAGGTTTGAAAAGTTAATGTATTGTTTGAAATAGTAAAAATTATTAATATTGTAATAAATGTAATATTGACTGGGCAACATAAATAGTCAAATTAAATTAGAAAAATCGTAAACCAGCTTAAATAGTTATCCACCCAGGGGCAGAATAAAATATATATTTCATTAGTAGAAGTTAATTGAATATGAAACTCTCTCAATAATTTTAATACAATTTTAGTACCTAAAATACCACAAATATTTCCAAAACGTAAAATGAATTACACTGAAAAACAAATTTTAAAAATTGGTGGATATCTTAGTATCTAAAACTCCTTCTAAGATAAAGTGAAACGTGCTGATTCAGGATGTGCAAACCATTTGTCTCTGGCACCCATCGTCTTTTAGATATATTCCTTCCACCATTTATATTTCACTAGAACAATTATGTTTCATGGAGTGAACATGAACTTAGCAAAGAAATAGTGAGATTTAGTCTTATTACACGTATGATACATGTATATATAGTATATATTTCAAGATTTAATACACACATAAAATTCACGCTGAAAATACGTAATCTAAGGTATATTTGATTTGCATTTCTTGACTGTAGAGTTGCGTTTGTGCTGAGCATTTGGCATGTCACGCTGAAGTGTGTTGAAGTTCAGCAGTAGACAGCCAATGTTGCTACAGTTCATCGGCCCTGATACCGTGACTCCTTCACAGACATTTCCTGGTGAAACCCATGTTCGTCACTGTCTGAAGCTAGGTTTTCGGGGAAGAAGTCAACATCTGAGTCGAAGAGATGAATTTTGAGGGACATGTTGACACTCAGCTCTTTGTTTGTAGGCGCCGATTCATATCTCCACAACATCTATATAGCATATTTATAATTTCCAAATAAATTGGCTTCAACTGATTTGAATTCCATCCATTCACTTTTTTCAGTATCATTCAGTAAGTCTCAGAAATGGCTGTAAGCAATTACCTTCTTTACTTATGGACATGTGAACACTCTTTCACTTTTGCATTACTGAACTATGTAAACATGTTGCATAGGTTCCGAATTGTTGTCTAGTGCCTTCACGAAATTTTTCCTTAGTCCCAGCTGGATGTGATACGGAGGCATGATCACGTTGTGTCAGGGTCAATCAACGGCACAAGAAGGACAGTTTTATTTCCTTGCTGCATTCTAGTTTTGATATGCCATTTTTTCTTTATGTACTGATGCTTTCTATCTCCGCTGTCCCACTCGCAGATAAAATAGCAGTTCTTGATCAACCCTGTCAGAAGTTCCCTTGATAATGGTGATGACTTTTAACTCACCACAGATATACTATTTACACTCGTGGTAGCATATTTTGCAAGAAGTAGTGACCTAGTTCCATTCCTCTTTCAGATGGGTAGAATATCCACACGGTATATATGCATCTTCCTTTGCATTAGTTTCCATTATTGGGTGCGTTGGATATAGTGGATATAGAAGATTAGTAATGCGATATCGAAAATGTTTTAAAGAATTACCGTAAATATAAGTATTTTCACAGACGATGAAAATATTGTGTGACTTTGCGTGAAAAAATACAAAAAACGTAGGGATAACACGGTTGATGAACGCTGTTCCATGAAAATTAATTTTTGACGATATCTTAAAACCTCGATATGACAGAGCAAAACGGTTTTGAGATTTGAAATCAACGAAAAAACTACATTGAAAAAAATAAAAACCATGCCAAATATCTATAGCTTGTTTATCAGTGTTATGAGTTTTCGAGTGAATAGTCCCTTTTTTTTACTCACAGCCAAAGGTGCTGTAATGATTCAAATTCTAATACACACTTGTGAAAAACTGCACCATATTTTGAACCAAAAGCACATAATTTTTATCAAAAAGCACGTCAATATCAATGCTTATCAGCTTACTAAAACAACTGCAACCTGCAGGAAAGAAACAAATAATTAGGAGTCTCAGAGCCCCTCCTCCTCGTTAATGATAGGATTAATCTCTGCCGATATGGTTTCTATTTACATTTGGCCAAGTTCAACACTTTCTATAGCAGTATATAACAACGTTGACAACAGAGATGCGGACGAAAACTTACGGACCGACGAAGAGGAGAAGGGACGGACGGACAGATGTTTTGCTGCATGTATGATGATGTATGTCTAATATATACAAGTTAAGTGAACAAAAGTAACAATACACTTTCTGGAGATTGTGGACCCACACAATGAGTTTTGCCGTCTCTCTCTTTTTCTATACTACAAAAGTAGTACAGTAGTTTTAATGCTGCGGCGAAAAGACGTGTTTTCTTGACGGCAAAACTCACTTTACCCACGTTTTCTGCTCTTTTGCCGCGTTTCGAAGCCCAGGTTCACGGGAACCACACACCGTGCAGCCAACGTACAAAGCAACTTTCAATGCGCCCAATATGTGTATTACTTAACTTCTCTACACGATTGTTACGAAACAGCTCGCGGCTCCAGATTCTCAAACATTGCAATCTCGTTGCGTCTTATGTGGAAAAAATTGGATTCCGGGAAATTTCTGCAATGTGCAAAGCTCTTTCGCAGGCGGCCTGGGGGTGGTGTATCTACCGGTCATTTTGGAGGTTCCTTTTAAAGAGTTTCATATCAATGGGTTTTTGACTACTTGAGAGAATTCGCTCGTTCGAGAATCTCGAACGCGGGAGTTAGAAATGTATCATTCTTCCATCTTAAATATCTCACAGAGGAGCCAAGCTGAATGAGCGCCAAGCGTGGCGCCAAATTTGAATTAATTTGGTAGCGTATGTGCCAAAACGACGAACGAAAATATTAAACATGTGGTTGGAAAATATACATTTCCGCGACTGGCCAACATGTGCTCTAAGGATTCTTTACTCATGTGGGGAAGAAAATGTAGTACTACGAATACGCCGTGGAGAGACGACGTGACTGGGCAGCGTTGTAACTTGCTAAATTGGATACTCTTCCTTCAGCGTTCCTGTCCTCCGGTAAGTTATTTCTACTTAAAACTAACGTGTTTTTTAAATCTCCACTTTCAAACTTTCAGGGTTGAAAGAATGCATATAAAGCAATGAAAGAAAAAAATATCATATCAAAATATTTGTTTTGTGTTTATTGCATTTTTAAAATTTATTTAATAATTTTTGCTGTAACAAAAAGTATAAAATTTACTTTATATTCGTAATTACATTCCATATTCTTCTTTTAGATAAGTACTGTAAGTGTTTGTTAAATATATTTGTGTGTGACAAAAATTATGATAAACATTGGTGTGCGCTTTGAAAACCGAGTATGTGAAGATCAAATTTCCACGTTAAGCGCCACAAATTTTCCTGTTCACATATTTCAACATTTGGCCAAATTAACAGCATCATGATAAAATTGAATACTTTTGCTTCATGTTGAATTATCTACATCACAAAAAAGTGACTGAGGAATATTTTGTTGTTGTTTTACAAAAACATTGTAATGTGAAAGTAATATACCCACATCCAGGTTTTACGGCCATTGGCAGATTAACTGATGTCCTGTAGCATGACTTTGAAACTAGGGCTAGCTATACTAATATATTATATACATTACCCTCTTACAGTCTAATTTTACAAAACTACGGCCTGACATGATTTCAGTAACGTAAGTTACTCATAGGCAAATTCAGTATTTTTAAACATGAGACTTTATTATTCAAAATTAAAAGCGTCAGTAATTTCTTGAAAACTTACAAAAATTTAAAAAAGTAGTTCAATCAGTTTATCATTGAGGACAAATGAAAGTTTCATACACTTTTTTCGTGAACATATTTCTCTCACACGTTGCATCGATGCGTGTCTTAAACTGCCTTCTTTCAGCAAACATAACAATACCAGATTTCCCAATTTTTCTCCGTAGGATTTGTTTCCTCCAGGATTTATATATTTTGTTGAGTTTTCTTCATGGAAACGTGTTTTTTGTCAGAATTATATTTTTCAGCTGATACACTTTATTACTTTGTCTGGAAGTTGATGGATAGTTTTGAACGTCGTCTGATTTATGAGTTGAATATAAATCCTTGTTTGAAACATTAGCGCGAGAGTTCATTGTTGGAGAACGAATTTAATATGGCTGTAAGTGCTGGTACGTAATATGGTGGCCCATCACTCTTGGCCATATTGACAGCATAAAGAACATTTTATAAAATTCCTCCCACTTTGGTAAAATATTGGGCAAATTTAACGACATTAATCTGATTAGATTGCACATTAAATGCCCTAAACATTGATGTATACTGTTAAAAGACTAAATCCTCCTTCAAGTGTCACTAATAATAAAATTACATGGAAAGAAGTTATAAGGACAGAGAGCCTTCGTCACGTTCTTGACAATAGAGACTCTTGATTGCGAATGCGCGATTCAACAAGTCTGGTAGGGGGTTAACGCACTTCTTACGCTCTTCCAGACAGCATGCTAGTACTACATATGGCAAACATTTTCAGCTAACACTGTAGTCGGTTCTTGGCCATATTACCTACACTGGCCATACTTGCATCACTTTCTTTAGAAATGTTCTTTGATAAGTTTCTACGGCATATGTAACTTAAAAATTATGATTGATTCATATGGGGGCATGGAAAATGACATACTGCAGTATCTTTGAATTTAAATGAATTCAGGTTATGAAACCTACATTTTTGCATGGACTGACCCAACATATACGATGTTTGCTTAATGGAAAATTTTTGTAAGCAAATCATAAGTTTGCTGAATGGAAAATTTGTTTACATTTCGTATGTTTGCTGAATGGAAAATTTGAGGCAAGATCTCTGCGAAACAAGTACACTGAAATTTAGTAAACACAGGTCGAAGTGCCTTCTTTAACTCACCAGACTATACGACAAGCGGAGGATTGTTGATATAGATGTTATTGCAGCCTCCAGACTGACAGGAAATGACGCGGGAATTCCAGGTATAAAATGGGCTTTCAGAGTCGGATATTGTAATCTCCCAGTTAATTAGTGGGCTGCAATGAAGAATTGCTGATATTTTCAAACGTTATCATTTCACACTTCGGTGATTTAAAATCAATCAGAGAGAGAAATTACTTTCTTCTATAACAAATAGAACTGTTATTACAAACATATATTTATGTCATGTTTTCACGGTGTTTTACGTTGCAATAATTAAAAATAATACTAATTGCGCTAATAGAATATCCTTGACACATCTTGTGTAGTGTTCCTTATCCACCAAATTAAGTACTCTTATATAATGTTTAAACGTGGATTGTACAATAGAATTTAATTTGTATTTGTCTCAAAAAAGAAAAAAATGCAATTTGTAATTTTGTTTTTAAAATCAAAGACTTTTAACGTTTTTGTTCACATTTGTGATGTTGTCATTCTAGAAATGTATCTCCAATCCAGTTGACACAATGTTGAATAAACCGACAAGCGCTGAGAATCGCAGTTTTGTGGAACACAACCTCGCCCCTTGTGCAATCAAAACCACGATTAAACCGAACAAACAAACCGCAGCGAAATGTAAAACTGGGCTTTTTAATTACACTCATAAGGAAACACGAAAGCAATAAGATAAAAGAAAACTGGATATTCCTCCCGCGAAGCGCGTCGACAAACAGCGTCACACGAAAGCTCCACGGATTCGATTCATTTCGATTCTATTCGACTGCAGCTCCTGCGAGTGTCCACCCCCTGCCCCCCGTGAGTGCAGCGAGAGCTACCTGGCTCTGCCGAAAAGGTATAGTCGTCGGAGGGAAACCAGCGCGGCCCGCGACCATCTAATGAACTCACCTATTACAAGGCAATAACCGACTTAAACATTGATCGGGGCATCAAATGATAGGTAGATAGATAGATAGATAGATAGTTAGATAGATAGATACATTAATATAGATAGGCTATTTGAACATACATTCTACATCTATAGGTATACTCTTAACTATTTACAAAATTAGTTTTCTTCTTTTATGTATTTTATAATTTTTTAAATTGCTTAATTTGTTCATATTTTTTATAACGGTTATTTATTATATAATTCCAATCCTTTGCCAAATAGTGTTTTTTGTCAAAAAGTTTTACTGAAATTAATTACAAAATGTTAAGCATGTCTTGTTTCCCGTATTGTTTTATCTTTTACTCTTTGGATTTTGTGTACTAAATCTCCTGTTACATTATTTTTAATTAATTTAAAAATAAAAACGAGTGTCTTGTAATGGATTCTCTCTTTTATTAACATAAATGTCAGAGTGTCTAGCATATCCTGCACTGGAGTGTATCAATTGTCTTATATTATTACTCTCATGGCTCTATTTTGTTGTATTTGAAGTTTTTTCGTTTTGTTTGGGCTGCAACTAGTATTGTTGCACAGTAATTAAAATGTGGTGCAATTATGGATTTATACATCAAACATCGTGTACGGCCATTTATAAATTGCCCAATTATATTTAAAATATTAATCTTTTCCCAGTTTTACTATATACTATATATAATCTTTAAAATATTATATACTATCGATAATTACTCCCAAATATTTTATTTTCTATACTCGTTATATTTCCTTTAAGTCAGTTGTAATTTAGTTTCCCTTACGTCTATTAAGTCGTCGATTAAATCATTAATATAAATTATAAACAATATTGGACCCAAAACTGACCCTTGCGGAACACCTAAAGCGAGTGATGTAATGAAAGAGAACAACTTTCCTCTTCGCTGGTTTATTAATTCTAGGTCGTTACATATTTAGATCTGGATCATTACGTCGACTATAATTTACTTTGACTCCAATCAAATAAGATTAGGTTAGTCTCTAAGACTTGCATGAGGGAAAAACTAGTCTTGCTCGCCCTGGCACCAACTTACTGTACCGACAGCCCACATGGTTTCCCTGCGTAGGTCTCGCCTCGCCTCACGTCTGGTCTCTCTGCTAGTTCTCGTCCCCGACCTTTGCGTGCCCGGCCACCGCCTCGCCTTCCTCTCACCCTCTCTGCACAGCACATTTCCCTTCCACGCGTCTTTTCCGGCGTGGAAAGCTGACGCGCTACCTCGCTCTCTGTGCGGGGCCCGAGGTGCGCACTAAGTGCCCACCCGCATCGCTGGACTTCGCCGCATCTGACATGCTTTTCAAAATGGAAATAAGTTTGCTCTCCACATTTTCATAATTTAATTCTCCATCGACCCCGTATCCGTGACATATTCCCCTTGGTTGACAAAGCTCCTCCCGAGAGATGGCGTGAGCATGAGGCAGAAATGGTTCTCAGGTTGGATCGTTAGAATTTGCTTTTAGAATAGAATTATTTTTTATTAATTTGGTTAAAATTGATAATTATTTATGACCCCCCCCCCTAAAAATGTGAAAAAATGGTAGACAATCGACAATTCATCGTGGTGGCAATGCGACAAAACGGCAAGTTTCCATTTCCTTCCACATACAAGTCTTAGAAGATTTTACTACTTATCACTACACCAGAATCACTTATATTTTTTTTTATAAATGTTGACACCTGGGAAGCGGTTTAGAGAACCTCCCTTTGGTAATTAACAGAAGTCTGTTTGGCCTGACTCTGGAGTGGTTAGCAGCGTCTGCGGTTCGATGGTCCTGAAGTTTAGGTCCCCATACATTGTAATGGGATTGTGTGATTTTAATACATCAAGACTAATGCCATTAGAAGTTGACGCTCCCGGAATCAGTAATAAATCAATCAAATAATCGCGTAATCGAATCGGCGTATCGCTTTGGTCGAGCCCGCTCACCTCCTTTGAGGGCGTGGCGAACAGGCCTCCTCGGTTGCTTGCCAGGAGTTGGTTAAGGAAGAACATTTTGCGAGATCAATCTTTGCCGTAATGACTTGGTTTCGAATATGATTAAAAAAATCACTACTTCTTACATTTTGTCACGCGATATTTTACTGCCATAGGTGTTTACTGCTGAACATCTATCGTACCATACACGCTGTTCGGGCTTACACTCACAAAGCGGGAACCACGAATTGTGGTGCCCATTGATTGCTTATGTCTTAAATTTTGAAGCAAATCTGTTAAAGACACAACTTTTTTCTCTCTTCTGTGTAAGATTTTTTATATTTATTCGCAATTTGGTAGGACTAGAGCAGTAGCTGTTTTCAGAGGAATGACGTTCTCTTCCTCAGCGTCCACGAGGAGTGGGTTTCTCTGAATTGGAGGTTTTTTCTTCATGTGCTCGGAAATTCTAAAACAGATGTCACAGCTGCACTTTTCGTTGCAGTAGATTAATATTGGACCTACACAAACAGTCATCTTTTTTAAAAAGATCACAGCAAATTCGGGTACTCCTGGTAGGAACAAAATCTTTCCTCTTCACAGCATTAACCCACATTTTCAGCTTTTCTTCGTCACTTAGAGAAAACCTGCAAGGGCATAGAATATTCATTCAGATTCTCTCAAGGCAGGAAAATAATCAAAAACAAGAATGATAACACGTATAGTGCACAGTACGTACCTGAAAAATTATGTTTTCCTTCCTTTTAAACTGCGGTATGTATATCCGTACGCACAGCACGAGTCTGGCATTGGGAACACGCACAGCACCACACTACACCTTGCCTGTTCCTGCTGTCGTTTTTGTCCCTTTTAAAGATAGCGCAGCGGCCCCACTTTGGATGGTCGAGATATCGATCTAATGTAGTTATAAGATATTTGGTTTCAAGTGTATGTTGATAACCGCAATAAAGTCAATAATAAAAGCAAAATAATCAATTAATACAGAAATACTTGTAGATGGAAAATATATGTAAAATAAAATAAAATGTAATAAAATAAAAAGTAAAATACAATAAAATGTAAAAAACTTATTATTTTAGTCCCTGATGAACATAGAGCAAGAATTTGGAGGAGTGGAAGAGAACAATTTGAAGATTGGCAAATTGAGCATCAGAAGGCTCTGAAATCGTAAGCGCTGTGAAACACAAGAATGAGTCGACGAGGTGATGTTAACGGCACAGCGGTAGAGTTAGGTTTAACAAGAATAAATGATGACCAATTTAAAATTAATAGCATACCAATTCAATTAAATTATGCCTTATTTTACATTGCGTGGGTCAAACCATCAGCTCTGCTCTTCCGCCTGACTACGCGAATTCTGCTACGCTCTTTTCTCCTTCTAGGAGAGAAAGGCGGTGTCATTCGGTCGTCGAAACAGGCAATTTGAATTTTGCTCTTCTTTTAGGATTGAGCATCTTTTACATGCAGTAAATCTAGTTTTCATTTAAAATGCTACGAGTAGTAAAACTACCGGGACAGCCAGCGTTTCTTCTCTCCGAAGGAAAGCGTACAAATGAGTTTTACCGGGCGAATGGAAGACTGGATTCTGTGTGCAGAAGATGAATGATAGATCAGAGATCGTATAATAAAAAACGTACAACGAAAGCGTAACAATACATACTCTCTTCAAACGCATGTCGGCCTGCTGTTGAACCTCTGAGTGGCACCGTCTCTGCCCATTTAACTCTGCATAAAGAACACTGTATTGCTTTGTATGCATCTCTATATGTATTGTGAGATAGTGGCAGAGTGGAAGTGGCCCAGTTGTTCACGTTCTGCTCCACAGAGTGCGCCAATAGCATTATCCTCATCAAGCAATCTCTCGCTTAGTATGACCCCGATACCCTGGTATTTCGTACGTCTTGCCTTGTGTTTCGCACATTGCGTTGCGGCTAACGTATGGGCGTAAGGATAACTTTTTTTCAGTTTAATCTTTATAAATTAAATAACACGGTCCTTATAAATTAATAAACACGATCACTGAAAAATTACATTTTGTTGCCCACAAATTTTATTTTAAAGCTTACTAAACCACTTTAAAAACATTGCATCGGTTCATTCAATTGCATTGCATTCAACTAACATTGCATCGGTATCAATTCAACGGTGGACAGTTACTCCGGAATAAGACTTTTCTCTCAGGCCAAACATTTTACTAAAGATATTTGCTCTCTCAGTAAAAGACACCAACTGAGTAAGTTAATTATATTTTATATGTAAATAAAAATCTATATACTAAGCGCATGTCTGTAACACACGGATGTGAAATTAAGCTTTTTGTTGAAATAATAAATAATAATAATATAACTTCATGTATTATTCATTTAATAATAACTAATAATAATAATAATAATTTTATTATTATTATTATTATTATTATATTATTATTATTATGCTCGCGAATAGGCCGACTTGGACCACACGCGCATGCACCCTACATTTACCGGGGTTCAGAAACATTAACTCGGTGTCAGGTACATGTAATTTTTATCAAGGGAACAGCATTTAGCTGGATACGATTTTTAGCCCCCCAGTGTTGTTAACCCTGGGGTTATGAAGAATGAAATGATGATGATAGTGAGTGGTGAAAGGACGACACTCACAAACACACCCATGCCCGAGACGACCTTCTGGTCTGAGACCGCTACTGCACTACTGCCTTAGCAATCTCGGCTATCTTATAGGCTATTATATTTATTTTAATCCCTTTTTACAGTTGTAAATTTAAACAAACCATGTTTGTTTGTAATTCCGACTATTCATTCCATCAGGACTTGAGATTGGTACTTTGTCAACTCGAATTGAAATTCCTGCCAGTTTCTTGCCCGTTCCTAATATCGCGACCGGCTTCGCCTGATTCAATGCTTTGGCATTGGCTAGTTAGCAATCTAGTTGGTTTACTAGATCTTTGGTTGAGACCATCTCTTCTGCTTTAATACATTCTCAACTATTACTTTCGATCGCACTTAATACTCACCTATCGATCCGTTCATTTCATTCCCGTTGCTTGCTCAGTATTAATTCGATTCCCTTCCCTCTCCACTTCCGGCCTATTTAGTACTTGTTTTTATTCTCCATCTCGCTCGCTTTTCTGCCCTCGAAACGCTTTGCCTCCACCCACTAGTATCAGCTCTCTCCGTTCGATGCCTTCAATCTTCCCCATTTCCCTCGCGCCCTGCCCCCTCTCCACTCTCGCTTCTCCCCCGCCCTGCCCCCACCCGCCCCACACCCTCGCCGCCGCCGGGCACCGCAAGTTTCATTTCGAGCCATGTTTGGGCGCGGGGGCGGGGCGTAGCGGGGCGGGACGGTGCGCGCCGGCGAAACCAAAAACCAATAACGTTAGCTTGGATTAGAGCACGGGTGCGGGCGTGCGGCTGGACGGCGGTCGACGGAGATTGAGGAGAACGCGTGTTTGTTTAAAGTTGATTAGAAGCGGTCTGCGCGACGCGACGAGACGCGCGGTGCTGCCAACCTTAGCTGCCGCCGCCGCCGCCAGCCCTCGCAGAGGCGTTGCCGGACATTCCCGCTGGCGTCATAATCCCCTCGTATTAAATCAGAGCGCGCGTGTGCCCCGCGACACACGCCCGCCCTCCCGGGAATAAGATGCGAAGCGCGGTCTGCGAGCGACTGACTGCCCGTGTTTGCACTTGGTGCAAACGCCGCTGCGGCTGCTGCTGCTGCTGCTGCTTGGAGACGGACTGTTTGCAGGCTTTCAGCCGTTTCATCACATTTGGCCCACATGCGGGAAGGAAGGGCGTTTTACGGCTGGGATCATCTGCGCGGTGCCATGGAAATGAAGCGGGGGGGGGGGGAGGCGGAGACGATCTCTTGCCCCGAGCGGCTGGTGTATTGCGTTGGCGGTTCGAGATGCTGGCGGCGTAAGTCGGGAAATTAAAAGAAATATTTCGTGTTCCAGGAAATTGCTCTAGGTATCACCACCGGTAGCGGTGAAGGCAACGCCTTCCGCCACTTGCTTATAAATCATTTGGACGTCGCACATAGCCTCTCCGCAAAGAGATAGCGTTCGCCTTGTTTCGGAGGGGAAGTAATGCTAGATGAACCGTGTTGTAGATTTACTGAATATACGAATCCGTAAATCATCCTCAAGCGTAAAAGAAGCCTCTGATATCATTTTAGTCACCTGTTTTGCAGGCAGAGTGAGATGGCGAAGGGAGCGTCGCGATATTTGTGTCGCAAGGCGGAACATCGGGCATCAAGGCCTGATCATCTTCACGTGAAATAAGGAATCATTAAATTGAATTGATTTGAAATTATTTGAATTGAAAATACGTTTTGCTGACGGCGCGATCCTTCCTTTCCTATCCCGTTCGCATTGTCTTCCTTTTGACCGAGCTCTCGGACGATCGCCTACGGCCTATCCCATTCATTTAGAACATTTCTGGTAAGTTGTCGCAAGCTGCGAGTTTCCTCCTAAAAATACATGAATCTCGGAGTGGGAAAATCAGAATAATAAAAAAAATGTTATGATGGGATTTGTTCTTCAGAGTATGTCAAATTACATAATTAAATTAATCCAGGAGTTATAAATTGCCTATTTTTTGTCCTTTATTGAAAGCTCATTACGTCCATGGCACATATATACTCGTATCTTAATATTTCATTTCACTGCTGTAAAAATATACTCGTCGTACACTACTGTATGGTTGCTTTACATTACCAGTGATGTGCTATAACAACTGATTGAAGATAATTGTGAAACACGGTCTACCTTCAAGAACACTATACTTGGATTTATTTAGAGCTGCCTCTGCTGTAAATCAGCAATTACGATGTCATGCAATCGGAAGGTTGAATGACACCATAGTGACTGTAGTGACATGTAAGCTCGCGATTGGATGGCACCGTAACAGCTGATGACCTGTCACAGACAGCTGTAAATAAATTGCAGTGTGACTCCAGAGACGTCAAAGAAGAGACAATGGAAAAGTGGATCAATTCATACTTAAATTGGCATGCCTCATAATTGATATTGCATACAAACAGCCGTTTTCGATCGATTCAATATTCTACACAATATTTGTTTGATCACAAAATCATCCCCTTTTCTTCATGAAGTATTCCTTCATGGCTGACGTATTTGCCACAAACGTTCAAGGCTTCGAGCTTGATGAAGTTCACTTCAATAGTGAGAAGCTACTCGATTTGATACTGTCGGGTGTTTCACTGCCTTGCTCGCGGGCAGGTCCGAGGATAACATCGGCTGCCCGAAAAACTCATGAAAAAGATACATTACCCATGTTGCAGATAAATTGTCGAACGTTGTCAATAAATGCAGACAATCGATTAAAATGCTAAAAAAGTACATATATAGATATGTTAATTTGAAGTATCGTATTCTTCATCAATATTCAATTCCATTCAATTTTCAAAATTTCCAAAATAGAATTGTAGGTCAATATAAGATTAGTGAATGTAAAGTTAAGCTACTCTGACACCAAGTTCTCACACTTAATTGCAGAATTAATAACAAATTTGATCTGATAGTTATAAGAACTAAATTATGACTTAGCCCTAATTTTAATAATTCACAAATATTTATCAAGAAGTTTGCAATGTGTAAATGAGACAGGGAAGAGAGTATTCAATTACATGAAAATGGATCTAAACAGTTCACATCGCAAAACAGGAGAATAATTGGAGTACAATGGTTGGACAAAAAATCTTGTAGTATTTGTGTTCTACCGAGATCTAACAAGGATTTAAATGTTCTTGAGACTTTCAAAGAACTGATAAGAATAGAAAAAAATCAAATAAAATGTTTTTGCAGATGGCAGACTTAAATTTATACGATATTAACTGGGAGGGTGAAGTGTCAATCGACAAAGCATCTCAGACGGCAGTAAATAAACTAGAGTGGGCAAAGAATACGTGATGAGACCAGCTAGGGGAAGTTTGCTCCAAGACGTCTTCTCCTGCATTCAGTTGTCTTGTTACCTGTGAGATGTTCCCATGGTTTAGCCACGAATACAGCGTTCTAATAAGACTAGACTGGGAAATACCAGAAAACATTAAAACCATTACTAATAATAGGATAACATGGCAATTTAAAAGCACTGACGACATTGAGTTCTGAAATCACTGAATCAACAATTGATGAAGTATAGGCTAGTAACGATAATAATGTAAACATCATTTGATATGGTTAACCAGTTTAGAGATGAGAATAAACATGGATATATATGTATCATTCAACTATGCGGAGAAAAACGCCGATCTGCCTTTTTATGGCAATGGGGTCAGCACAACGACTGCGGAATGACCGTGGAGGTCACATTTTGATTGCTTACTTTTCTGCCAAGTCAGAGAAGGAGAAACTAAGAAGTCTTTGGTCCCACTACTCATTGTTAAAGAGTACAATATCACTTAATGATAACATTGATATCAAATTTAAACTTACGCTTCTGCGGCTCGAAGTCGATGTCTTTTTTGCTGTCTGGGTGACGCCGCATCGTTGGCTGAAGGGCCGACGTTATTCATGACAAGTCGCAGGCTTCCTCAGGACAGTGACACAGCGCTGCTGCGCGTCCGCTGTTATATACCGTTCACCCACGAAAACATTGATATCAGTAAGTTTATTCAGGTATTAGCGTTTTTAAAGGGGAAAAGTGTGGGATACAAGACAAAGAAGTCCAAAATATGTTTACTGTGGAGTCCTGATACGGTAAAAGTGGTGTCAAAATCTACGTTTTGATACCAACAAATTGGTTTATAGCAAAACGTCTGTCCGGCGCAAACAACGCTAGCGGCGTTTTCGCAAAATTAATTTTAGTGGCTAATAATTTTAATTCATTAGCGGCTGGGATTTTTGGCAAAATTAATTCTCATAATAATGTAATATTTGAGAAGATTAATATTATAATATCTGAGAAGAATAAAAAACTGGGAAGTATTAATTTAGATAACAAGTTCGCCAAACAACCACGTTGTCTTGATAAGGGAAGGTCCTCAGTAGAAACTAGTCGGAGCGTCTACCACCGCACGCGCTATGCAGCTCAGGGGGAGCCAGGAGGCCATCCCTTCGTCGAGTCGTCAGTCCCCTCCCCCTTCGGCGCCCTCGACGAGACGCCGTGCCTCGGGCGGCGTGGGTGGTATACATCGGTTTAGACCCTGCTGATTCTCAACGAAAGGAGGTAATAAAGTTGGCAGCAAACACGGGCACACTCGCCTGCACGCCACCGTTTGCTCAGCCCGCGCGCGGTCTGGCGGCGGCGAGAATAACGACGCGGGCGACGCGGCGAGGCGAGGCGCGGCGAGGCGCGGCGTGGCGGAGGCAGCGGTGCAGCCAAGGGACGTGGGAGCAGCTGGGGGCTTTGGGAACGATAGCCAGGATATTGGAGGCGAGGAAGATGTTGTGGAGATTGAGAGGTAGTTATGACATTACGTTACGAGGTTATTTTAGATCTGTGATATTTAGTGTCGTTAGGGATAATAAGAAATAAATGAGAACTGGAACATTAGGGTAATACGGACCGACGATAATCGTCAGAGAGGAAACATGATAGTGGAAGTGATAGACTTTTCTGCGTCATTGAGGTATATAAAGAGATGTCATCTTTTATCGGAAATGTCGCATGATTCAAGAAAGAGAATTATTAACGGAGAATAGTTCTAAATTAGACGTCGATAAAACAGCGATCAGAGACCGAGAAGATTGGGAGAGACCATTCGAAAGACGGAAAAGAGCAAGAGAAAGTAATAAGGAAATGATCGGATGATTGATGTAAAGAGGAAGGAGATCCCTGGAATAAGATGCAAGGATCAATGAGAACAAACGAGTATTGAGAATCAGAGGAATGTCGATGCACATTAAGCTCGAGTTACAAGATACAAAAGAATTAACAAAATATAACAGTCAGCAAGGAGCTTAAACGGCACATCCTAATTTTACGTGTGCTACGCAATTCCCTCTGCAACAGAATTTTCAACCGATAGCTCTACGAACTAAAGGGGCAGATCCTTTGGCTTTAGGTCTTGCTCATTTCTGCGTCGAAACGATGGCAAACAGATTTTGAAGATGATAAAAACGAAATGCTGCGGCGAAGCCTGATACGATAGCAATTTACAAGGACAATGCACGAATGAAAAATGTCGAGGGCGGTGCGAGAAAACGAGGAAACTTCAACCTCGTCAACATTGTTTTATGTTAGGGTACTTTCCGTAATGCTGTACGGTTAAATCTTATTGATAGAACCATTTTTCCTTCATAAGCAAGTGGATAACGTTAGAACATAACGTATTCACCTCCTTGTTATGGAGTAGAATCCGTGTCATTAGTTGAACATTGAGACGATAAAAGATCGTTATGAAGCATCTGCGGGAGAGACCTCGGCGAAAGAACAGCAGGAGGACAATGGGCGGATGGAGACCCGTCGGAGGCGCAGTGGCGCCGGGCGGGGAGAGCGGGGCAACGGAGAAGCTGCAATCTCGTCCTGAGGCGGCGCGCCGCGCGCCTCTATTTTCTTGGCGGGCCGCCCGCATTGTCCGCCGCCACCGCCGCCGCCGAGCGCGTAATCCGGCGGTTCCTTCGCCGGCCAATATTATTCAATTTAAGGCCGTGATTGGGAGTGTGCGGTGGCGGGCGAGACGTTTATTGGCGGCGGCCTCTGTTGGCGCAGCAAACACGGCCCCGGGGCTTATTAGCGCTAACCGAGCCGCGGCCCCCGGCGGCCCTCTCCCCCTCCTTCCACCAGGCCCTTCCGGCGCCGCGGGCGTGCGGGAGAGGGCTGCGGGAGCCGGCTGGGTGGGGAACGAAGAACTGGGCGAGGCAGGGTGTGACGCGGGTAGTGCTGTGCGAGGGGATGGGCGGGGAGGGTCGGGGAAAGGCGGAGTGCGCGGGTGTGAGTGATAGAGGGAGGAACGGTGGGGGCGAGGGGGAGGAGGTCGGGTGGAGGGGGGCCGGGGCTGGGGCGTGACGGGCGGTGGATGAGGGGGGGCGAGCGTGCGGGGGAGCAATGGGTGGGGCGGAGTAGGCGGGATGGGGCAGGGGCGGGGGGCGGGGCGGAGGGAAAGAAGGACAGGATGGGCGGTGTGTCAGTGGAGAGGCCTGGGTAGGTGGAATGGCGGGCAAATATGTGTGAAACATACAGATAACAGTCGAAAAGTGGTAGAATGCAAAGAAAAAGTTGAGATTAAGACGTTTATGGTAGAATTTAATTGCTAGCGATATTATTATTCGACTTTTGATGAAACGGAAACGCATAATATGTTTTGTTGAGAAGCAAAAGTAATCTCCTCAATAATTGATCTGATGCTTATCAGTACGAAATAATCTAAGTTAGGTAAAATTTCTTGAACAGAAATGGCAACATCAGAGAATAAATAACGATTAGGAAAATACTGATCAAACATTCTTATATATCTATTTTACTAACTCCGTTTTATTTTGTGATCAGTTTTCAAAGGTTTAAACCAAACATGATATCATATTACAACCTGTTTTATTATGTGTATCACAAATATTTATATATCGAAAGGACAATTTTAATTTACAAGAAAATATACTCAATAAAATATAAAGAAATACTGCAATTATTACATGAAAAATACTCAATTTAGATTACGAATTTCCAGATAGCGTACAAATCGAACAGAAACTATGTAGCCTTTTCGTGTAAATAATGTCTGTGTTCGTAGATATTCATAGACTCGGGAAGAATACAAAAACAATATGTATTACTTGTTTTGAATTATGAGGCAGGAAGAGGATAGGATGGAGTGGAAAGTTTGAAAATTAACATAACAAAATTGAGCTCCAAATATCACGTGTGCGACCTTGGATTGCTGAGGTGGTTAAGGTGTGTACCAATAATCAGCGCTTCCGGTCGAAGGGTCCAGACGTTCGAGTCCTGCCTAAAATGGTTGTTTGTCCCTTGTCTCTCATGTAGTGTTGTCGCCGAGAGGCGCGCTTTCTGCTCACCCAGATCAGAGGACTTTGGACTATAGCTCTTGTGAATGTGTAGCATGCTAACTCGTTTTGTCGTAAAAATTTACATGAAGCTCTACGGGTAGAACCCGGAAACTCAATGGTGAAAGGCAGCGACATCGCCACGAGAGATTTTTTTTATATTGGTGTTTGTCTAAGGTGATGAATGGATAGAGATATCCAAAATATAAACCAAACTGAAGACCAGAAAGAGGGATGAGACACACAGAGATAACGAAATTAATTATTGTCCTAGGAGGATAGAGGGCGCTGAGAGTGCGTAAGAAACACTTTTTTATTATTATTTTGTTCTGACGCGTTAATTTCAGAAAGTGTGTGAGCATTAAGCTTGGGAATAAGTAGTGAATGGATACATACTTCTGAAACTACATAATGGTGAATTACCGCGCTGTAACGTCAGATAAGAGCCATTTACAAGAGGATTGCAAGGGATTCCCTCTCCAGGTATCTTCACCCTAGTACGCCGCGCCGATGCCGAGTCAATCTCTAAGCTCCTATCTTGTCTCCAAAATTAAATGCGGTGCAATGTGGATACAAATGTAAGTATGTGGTGTGGTGTGTGTGTGTGGTGTGATGTGAGTGTGAGTGTGAGTGTAGTTGAGTGGAGTGTGAGTGTGTGTGTGTGAGAGTGAGAGTGAGAGTGAGAGAGAGAGAGCAAAGAGAGAAAGAGAAAGAGAGAAGAGCGAGAGAAAGAGAGAAAGAGAGAGAGAAAGAGAGAGAGAAGAGAAAGAAAAGAGAGAAAGAAAGAGAGAAAGAAAGAGAAGAAAGAAAGAAGAAAGAGAGAATAGAGAGAGAGAGAGAGAGAAGAGAAGAGAGAGAGAAGAAGAGAGAGAAAGAGAAGGAGAAGAAGAGAGAGAGAGAGAAAGATGAAAGAAGAGAGAAAGAGAGAGAGAGAAGAGAGAGAAGAGAGAGAAAAGAGGAGAGAGGAAGAGAGAGAGACACGAGAGAGAAAGAGAGAGAATAAAGGGAGAGGCAGAACAAGGAAGAGCAAGGATATATCGCGTGCGGTTCATGACCCGTTTATTGAGGTTCTGCTCCAATATTCACCTAAAGAAATTACAATAGAAAACTACCGATCAGAGCAAGTGGCTACTTGCATTCTCATCCACGCTGTTGGTAAATTCGATCGAGCTCTATAGCTAGTGTCGTAAATCCGCCTTCGTCATGATTCGAACCCTAGTCCCTGCTGACCAGCGATGCCGAAGAGGCAAAGAAAATGCTACCACTGAATCATTACAGTCTGTAGATATAAGGAAAGTAATTTGTAATTTCAGAAGGTAAAGTGGTGAGATGCAGGAAACAAGACAACTGTCGATTTAGGGAAAGTTGCAATGAATGGAAAATTTGGGGATGTTCAGAGAAAGTGTTTCAGTAGAGAATTGAAATCCTCTAGACTAAAAGGGGGAAATCAGAGGACTTAGAATGCAAGAGATGAGTCATGAACAGTTATTTTTAACATCAGTTTCTTCACCTCCTAGTTGAGAATAAGTTGAGAATGCTAGCAGCCGGTTGCTGTGATTGGTAGTTTTCTACAGTAATTTCATTAGGTGAATATTGGAGCAGTGCCTCAATAAACGGGTGTATCTTCATTTCCTGTTTGCGAATGATTGTAAAATTCAATTATTGTCTGATGACACCTTATTGTATGTAATGGAAGAAACTGAAATGGAAATTGAATTTAAACTGCAGAGTGTATTTATTGCAATACAAGAATAGTTAAGGGTAAATAAATTCATAATGAATGTTGAAAAGACTAAATTTATGATTTTGCATAGTGGAAGAAACATAGAAGTAAAGAAAACTCAGTTATTCACAACTGACTTTAAGGAAACACTTCAGATATACAAAATGAAATATTTGGGAGTAATTATCGATAGTAAATTAAATTTTACAGGCTATGTAGAGTATATAGTAAAGAAAACTGAGAAAAAAGATTAATATTTTAAACATTGCTATATTATAAACGGCTATACAAGATGTTTGATATATAAATCCATAATTGCACCACATTTTAATTACTGTGCCACAATACTAGGTGCAGCTCAAAAAACTGAAAAAGCTCCAGATACAACAAAATAGAGCCATGAGAGTAATAATTCAAGGCAATTGATACTCGTATCTAGCACTGCAGTGTATGTTGAAATATATGTCAATAAAAGAGACAATTCATTATAAGACATTAATTTTTATTTTTAAATTAATTAAAAATAATGTAACAGGAGATTTAGTACACAAAATCCAAAGAGTAAAAGATAAAACAACAAGAGAAACATACATGCTCAACATTTAGTAATTAATTTCAGTTAAACTGTACGGGCAAAAACAAACTATTTGACAAAGGATTTCAATTATATAATAAAATTCCGTCAGAAATAAAAAATTGTGAACAAATTAATGAATGTAAAAGAAAAATTATAAAATTCATAAAAGTAGAAAAATAATTTTGTAAATAGTTAAATAGAGTATACCTATAGATGTAAACAATATATGTAAATGTATGTTTCAAATAACCGAGAAGGCTAAATAATCTAATGTATGTATGTATATATCTACATATCTATCCATCTATCTACTTATCTATCCATCAATCCATCTATGAAGCTATCTATCTATCTATACTTTTTTCAGTGTATCATTAACTTCTTTATTGTTTGCGGTGCTGTTGACTGGCAAAATTCTTAAAAATCATTGGTTTTTATTGGTTTAATTGGTTTTTATATCATGTAAATGAGCATATTTTGATATTTTGACGTATCAGAGAGAAACTCCCATTTTATTTACATAGAAATACATACAATTTACATATGCTTTGCTCTTCAAAAACTATTCTAGAGGTTTTAAGCGACTTAAATAGCAACTAGAACCAACAATTTCATGAATAAATATTGTGACTAGAGTAACATTTTAAAAGCAAAATAGTTCAAAAATGATAAACGTACGGTCTATGCAGAAATTAAATTAAAATAATCTAACTTTCTTATAACTTCTTTTCTTTTGTGTTATGTTATTCTTATTTTCAAACTTACATGATGCTATATACAGTACTCTTACGAAGCATTTGTGCACATGATAGTGTATTACTGAATCTTATTTTATTACCATACTGGTATTTTTAAACATTTATCTCTTGCCTATTTGTTTCATTGAAGCTACTCCCATGCATTAGGAAAGCAGATTTAAGTAAACACGCAAGTAAATACAACATGCTATATAAAATAGACATAATAACGATAATATTATGTGAAAATGTGTACAATTTTTGTGATGCTGTGTGCGTGCTAATGTATAAAAATTTAAAGAATGCCAATATAATACGTTTTAAATGTTAGTGAATTTATGTTGCATATAATCGTCTTAGACTACATGTTTATGGGTATAACACTACTACTTAATAATTCCAATACTAGATGGTTTCTTAATAAAATATAAATTATTTTTAATTGTGTGCAGACGAAAGTTTGTAAAATAATTTAAAAGTCAGTAATGAGCAGCGATGAAAAAGAGGAACGCTTTTAAACGAAATTTGTTTTTACAGTACTTTACAACAGTGCACCACGAAAAATTCTGTAAACATAACGAGGAGAGAAAAAAATTAGCTAATTCCTACACCAAACTTTCACAGTTATATTTACACACCGCTTAATGCCTGAAGACCATTGATAATGGCAGGCAGGCTCTTCAACTCCTTTCCTCCAGAAAAAAGCAGGTCATGTTTTGTTGAAGTAACAAAGCAGGCGCTGCCTGTGTGGGCGGGAACAAAAGCCGAGCGAGGAGACGCGGAGATGTCTCAGAGAGAGGCGGAGGCGCAGGGGTGCGCCAAGGGCAGCCGATGACGTTACCGCCAAACTGCTCCTACGTCACGCCCGTCTTACGCGATCCCCACCGAAGATGTTTTCCTTGCCTTGAGACTGCGGCGCTGGAACAATCCCCTTCGAAGTGGATTCTATTTGAGGAATAATGATTTATTTATTATCAGGAGACCGTTGTGGGAAATACTAATTCCATCTACATCACACCAGAGGTCAAATTAGAGAGACTGCCTGATTTTTACAGCACTTATGCAACAGATTATCGTGACTCGAAAGGGAAAAGTTCCTCATTTACAAAAGTCTGACGTAATCCGCAATTAAATAGCAGTCCAAGTAGGAAATATGGAATTTCAGCAGAATAAAAATCCATTATAAAATCCACTGGGATAAGATTTATTTGTTACTCTAGGACCGTTACATGAACTGTTGGCCTCTCCTACGTCATGTCGCACGTCATATACCAAAGACGTGAGATAAATTGAGTTTCGGACTTATTTGTAGTGGTGCTTTAAAATATTCTTACACAACGACTGATAACTTCGTGTTTCCGACGTGAATTCCGATGTCAACGGCTAATGCTATTCGTTCCGTATGTGTAGTGCATGTTTGATCATGGGGTGGCAGTGATATTCCCCTGGTGGTGAGATACGGAACGAACCTACATGCCGTCCAGCAGGGTTTTCCGCAAACCACGTATCTCCAATCAGCGGAATAACGCCTCAGCTGAGAAAAGCTCTAATTTCCTAGCTGGTCTCCCAACATGTGTGGCAGTGTAGTGTACGTAAGTGTGTGTGTGTGTGTGTGTGTGTGTATGTTAAGGCCCATTCACAATGCAAACATAAACATAAGCATGGCGTTAACATAAAAGTTAGGACTCATTCACAATGTGTTCGCATAAGCATAACACGTAAGACAACTTAAAAGCTTGCAAACTTGAAGGTTATGTGCTTATGCGTAAGTAAGACATAAGAAAAGAACCAATCACAGAACGGTGACTCAAAATCAAAAATCGAAATTGGAGCGAAGTCGATAGAAGAACTAACGTCATATGAGCCATGCACACAGTCAATACCTTGAAATAGGTTCTCCATCCAACGAATAGTAAACCAGAATGTCTCACAAACAATAGAAACTTATTTTGCTTATGTTTATGTTAGACATTGTGAATACTTCAGTCTATCACTTATGTTAATGTTTATGACTATGCGCTATGTCTATGCTAGGTTTACATTGTGAATGAGCCTTAAGGGTGAGGATAGGACAAGAATGAGGAAGGAAAGATCGCTTATGCGCGCGGTCCGTGAATCGTTTGTTGAAGTATTGCTTTGGTATTCGCCTAGTGTTGATAGGAGAAAGCATGGAAAGATCAGAGCGGATCAGAGCGGTCGGTCGCTAGAAGTCTCCTCTAGAGCGTTGCTGAATTCGACCTAGCTATCGAACTACTATCGAAAATCCTGCTGCCGCGTCGCCGGGACTCAAACCCTAGAACCTTCCGGTCATAGGCAGTGTAGTAACTTCAGTTGATGCTCTGAGATGCCTAAAAAAGAGTTAATTGAAATCTGATCAACTTCGGGGTGAAACACATTGAAGGTGAAATTTCTCTGTCAACAGAATCTTTTTACAAAAACTACAGCAATATCAATTACAATTCAAGGAGTTTGACTAAATACTCTCTTGTAGTATTTGATGAAACAATAGTAAAAAAACATAAAGGAATAAGAGGAATCGATAATTATGAAATGTTGTCTTCTATTTAATCACAAAATTAATTGATCAGACCACGAGACAACTTCGGTTTCTGAATTGAAAACAATACTTGATGTACTATGTTAATACGTAATGCAAACATAAATTTTTACTGTGAAAAAATATTTATTTTAATTTTATATAAAAATAAATTTGTTGGTCTAAAAACTATTTTTGAAATAAAATTTCTGTTAAAGAATCAAAATATTCGCAGCGATCCGAATAAAATAAACCGAATGGTTTTATTTCATTTGCCAAAAATGTTGTTGGTTAAGCCACCCTAGTTCACTATTTTTTTATCACCTTACAAATAAAACACGAACATTAAACAGTTGTTTATGAAATTTTGGGTCTACATGTTATGCTTACTACGAAATTCTTCCTCCACTGATATTAAACAGCGTTTTAATAATCTCTGAATAGGCAACATAACTATTGAAGCACTTAGTAACACTGAAGTAATTATAAAATAAAATTATTTTTACTCAAGAAATTTACGAATAATCCATTATTTTTTGCTATTTCATCTATAACAATTTAATAACGTGTGATATACATTGGTGGATATACCGGAATGTTTCATCAATTGAAACAAAAAATTAACAGAGTGAATTTAAAAAATTAACATTTTTTTATATGTAAAGTAACTTTGATTTGAGTTAGAGTAAGTGTAAAACATCTCTGTATAATATTACGTACTAGATAAAATGTTCTATTGTTTTCACACATTTGAATTACATTGCATTGGAATGTGCAAAGTCTATTGTTTTACATGCAATGGAATTTGTCCCTAAAAGAAATAAACAATCAACATAATAATGTCATTTTGGATTGATGTGTTTTTAACAGCAGTTTAGATTGAAACAGTTTCCCATTTTTATCTCCCATTAATTCCGTTCAAATTATTCCCGCAAATGTGCATTTTAAAATGTAAGTAAATATAAACGACACACCATTCATTTGATGGTAAAACAAATGTACTTCGTTCGAGCTGACAATGAAGTATCGCATTTTTCACGAATTCACAAGCGACTAGATACTCAGAGAAAAATATATTAAATCTTTTTTCTCAAACAACAGGAAACTCGCCGTATTTTATCTCTATGCAAAACACTGACACAGACTGTCGTTAATTTTCGAACTGCTTAAGTCTCGCAGCGAAGAAAAAATATTAATTACAGCTCAGTTGGAGTCAGGGAAGCTCGTTACAGCTCAGACGCTATTGTCGTAGTGAGGCAGTTTAATTATGTTATTTGAAGAAGATGAAGTAATTTAATAAGTCTCAAAAGTGTCTTTTATTCTTCAATTCCTTTTGTTGCCTCGCGCGTCAGCTCCTCCAGAAAAAGAAAAGGACGTGATTTTAATAAAGCAACCAAAATGCGCGTCATTACCCTCTTTCCCCCCCGCTTCGCGGCGCTGCCTAGGGCGCGCGGGGCGGGGGGCACAGGAACTAACTCACTTAATGGAAAGCGTGCGAACATAATGGGGCGGCGAGAGGGGGACGCGCCGGCAGGTCGCTGAAGGCGGGCGGGGGAGGGGGAAAGGCGACGGGCGGGGCGACGGGCAAGTTGACGGAGGGCGCGTGGGGAGGCGGAGAGGGCGTGGAGGCAAGGCGGCACAGGAGTGGCGACGGTTGAAGTGGCACGGGCACTGATGAGAGGAGGAGGGAAGGACACGAGATGCTGGCTGGGTGAGCCAGCGTGGATGAGCGGACGAGGTGGGGGAGGCGGAAATGCGGAGGGCGCTGGCGAAGAGGGGGAGGCGGAGCGGGCTTGCTGGAGGATGGCGGCTGGCAGAGAAGTGGATGCTTGGAGGAGCGACAGAGGTGTCAAGTGGTACGGAGGTGGCGACGGGGTGGTTTATGGAGGGGGTAACCGAGGGTGGTGTGGTGATAGCGAAAGATGAATAAAGTTGTTAACGGGTGGTGACGGCGTGTGACGGGGTGTGACGGGTGTACGGGTGGTGACGGGTGTGACGGAGGTGGTGACGGGGGATGGTGACGGGGTGGTGACGGGTAGGGTGACGGGTTGACGGGGGTGTGACGGGGTGGGACGGGTTGGTGACGGGGTGGTGACGGAGTGGTGACGGGGGGTGACGAGGGTGGCGTGGTGATAGATGAGATGACAGAGGTGTGGCAGTGGTGACAGGGTGGTGACGAGGGTGGTGTGGTGCTAGGAGTGACCAAGTCGCGAGCAAAGGTAGCAGGATGGAACGAGCAGAGAGGAGCGGAGTGGAGCGGGTGACGGGGGCGTGGCGGTGGAGGGAGGAAATGAGAAGAGAGGTAATTCCTGCCGTTGTCTGCGCGTGCCTGTACAAAGCAAAGAATGCGGGCCGCCGCCGCCCCCGCCGCCTGCTGCGGCATGTGCCGCTCCCTTTGCACGCGAACGCCTCGCAGGTATTTTGCGCGTCGCTCTTCCACAAAAGTAACTGTGCGAGTTAGTAATATGTTAGCATCATTGTCCTCGCGCGTCGCACAGGCGCCTCGCTCCTCACTGCCAGATCCTCAGATCCTCACCCGCCTCTGTGACCGAGGGAGCGCCTCACTGAAGCGCTGATTTCCCCTTTCCACCTCATTCCACTCTTCGGCTTAGAATAAAAAAGAAGTAGCTTGAATAAAAGTTACCTCTGTGTCAGAGAATCGTTTATGACAGATTCTCATTCCACCTGAAAAGGCGAGATGAAACGATAAATATGCGAGAAAATTTCATCACGAGATAGCGTAAAATGGACCACTTAGTCAGTAATCTAGGTACGATCTGAGTCTGTAGCTTGTAAGACAGCCAGAGGACTGAAATATGAAAATACATGCTTCCAAACATTTCATGAAGTGTCAAGTCATATTTCCTGAAACGTTTGCAATAATCGTAATTAATTTCACTAGTTAAGTATCATGTACTATAGAGTTATCGAATATCATGTTTCATTGAAATTCAGACGATCAATTTTGTTGGAAGTGTAGGTAACATAGGCTCAATTAAAATGCAAGTTAACAAGAATGTTAAGAGAATCAGCCCGACAGCATCTGGCTGTCAAATTTCCCTCAGATTCGCTTTCCACTTTTGACTACCAGAGAAGGCATAGACCGATTGCATTCTCATCGGTGGTTTGAGGAGGAGGAAACAATTCACTTAAGTTTCCATTCATGAGTAAAGGAAATTGATGTACTCGCACCAGTCCATACAAAACCTTAGGCAAGAACAGAGTATTCCATATGTTATACTTTTATCATATGTATGTCTGTATTTCCTGCAAGGCCACGTTAGCATCATTTTCAAACTTTGCATATACGTTTTGTTTGCAAACCATTGGTTACGCCTTATTTTACGAAGCTGGAACAGCGCGTTCTCTGTGCCTCGGACGCAGTAGCAGAAAGACAAGTGACAGTCGTTGACCTCTTGCAAGAGCCACGCGCCGAGGCAGACGCCCGTTGAGCAGTTATACGTGCACGTCCCGTCTCCCAGGAATTCCCTGCTGCTCGCGTTTGTTGTAGTGCCGCGTGGAAAGTCGTTCTAGAACCGTTCAGTAAAACATGTTAATCTCAATGGTCAAAGGGACTTCAAGGCATCGCCCACAGCATGCTGGGATTAATCAGAATGAGACATTTTTCCGACGTGAATTCACGCATAGTAAAAAAAGTACATGCCTTTATGCATTTCAACTCCTAATCTTACGCAGATCTACATTAGCTCTAATCAAAAGCGTAACAAAATGAGTGAATACCCGCCCGCAAACTTTTATGCGGGCCCTCTTTATAAAAATTTAAAGCAAACACAAGCTGTGGTAATACCTTAAATAAGAAAAAGAACCTTTAACAAATTCATATTCATCAGTCTAGGATTACTAAATAGACTATCCCAAAACCGTACGATCGCAATACCATCAGCCTAAAAATGGGCCCTATTTTACCTGGGCCCGCCCGCATTTGGGCCATGCGGGCCCGAACGTTACGCCACTGGCACTAATTTGTTCATTACATTTTAACTGTGCGGTAATCGCAACAAGCTGAATTGTGATCAATTTCACTACTCTTTTATCGAGTTAGAACAATTCTAGTGCACTGGTAAACTTCATCCCCTGCCGCGAGAAATTATATTCTTTGCGCGAATCTATGTCGCGCATTGGCAGACTTTCCTCGTAAGTGAAAATGCACATATTGTCTTTCTCCAGAGTACTTCGCCTGCTTTGTGCGGTTGTAATCTTTAAGTCAGCGAAAAAACACTTTTAAATGCCTATTTTAAACTTTTAAATGCTTATTTTATGTTCTTAAATGCCTATTTTGTCTGCCTATTTCTACAGTTTTCGCGCCTGTGGTTGAATATACGCAGCTTTCGGATAGCTTTAAAAAATTTACCTAACTTTTTAAAGAATTAATTTTTATAGCAAATTGTATTTAACAAAAAATCTACTTTCAATGCAGTAGTGCTAGGAAAACGCCGAAAAAAACTTAATTTTTGCATTTTCAAAAATTTAGAAAGTTTAACGAAAATGTGACCAGCACCTCGTTCTTAACCTTCTTACCTAGAGATGAAAAAAACAACTTAAAGACCAAATGTTTGAAAGTTGACTTTGTTTCAAGCAAAAGTACGCGAAAACTACTCATATTTTCGAATTATTATACGTGAGCTTATTTCAAGATCTGCCTTGAAGTGAACATTCTATGTATTTTTAAAAACGTCTATATTTATTGTTTTAGTTGTACGAAAACGGCGAAAATATGTTTTAACTTTTGCAATTTTGACAAATGCAGTTTAGTGACAATGGGACACCTGACATATCTTTTCGTTCTTCATGCTACCAAGTTCATGAACCAAGTTCAATCAAAACATTTTGAGTCATTTTTGAGAAAATTTTGAACATGTTGTCAACGCTTCATGTAAAGTACCTCCAAAATCCTTTCCAAAAATGCAGGGTCTTAAGCTCGTTCAGGACGATCAGGGAATATCAATTTTTGGAGAAAATCGTTTGAACGGTTTGGGCGTTAGCGTTGTCCACAGAGGACAGAGAGACATTTTTACATCAATCCATGTTTTGGTGGCAAGGACCCACAAAACATGAATTCTGACGGCACAACGTTTTCGAGACCGTAATCTGCTATATAGAGGAACACGATTTATCAAGTTTTTCGTTACCATGGTCCGGAAATAAGAGTTTTTCTGCCGAAAAATAGCAGTTTTTCACAGCATTACAATACTTTCTCGATACTGCTTCTAGGCAGTATGCGAGAACGTAAAATATTCATCTGCAGGTGATGAGGTATTGCAGTAAAATATTACTGACCATTAAGAGGTATTTGACATCTTGAATAAAATAAATGTTTGCTTCTTGTGATAGAAAGAGGTAGTTAATGATTTATTAAATTTTAATACCCTAATAAATGAGACTTGTGGGGGAAATCTTATATCAATAGCCAACAAAGCAATTAATTATTTTTGTACATTATTACAATACATTTAATTTGCGAATCTCTATACAATATCTAAAGTGTATCTCACAGATGAAACGTACTACATTAATTTATAATAATACCTTTTATATTAATTCAGTTAACTAGAACACCTTACAAACTCTTTCTTCTAAATATTACTACACGAAAAAGGAATGAAAGGTCTACTAAAAAGAATCTCCAATGTGCTTCAGAAAATTCGAAGGCTCTGAATGGAGCACCCTTTGAGAGTGCATCGCCGCCACCTCTGCCGGGAAGGGCCAATCTTTCTCAAGTGACCTCTCCACGAAGACAGGCGCATTTGATGAACCTGATTCTACTACACCTAACCTAACCTGCTATTCACCTCGTACCTACTATTTCTACAAAGGCACGCCGTGCGAACACACAAGAGCGTCGGGGGGGAGTAGTTCATAAAATGTGTTATCCACACATCCACATTACGCCTATTGTGGAGGGCGGCCCCTTGGAAAGTCGTCAGCGGTGCGTGAACGTAGGGTAAAAGTGATTTTTTAACACGAAAAAGACTCGTAGAATCGTCCAGAGGAACACACCTCCACAGGACGGGCCGGAGGGGCGAGCGAGGGGAGCGCCCTTTTTCTAAACGCCCTTGCCCTTTGTAGGGAGAGGGCCCTCGGCCGCGCGCCGCGAGAGGGAGAGAGAGAGAGAGAGGGCGAGTGCGCGGGGCCCTTCGCGCGAGGGCCCTTCACGCAGGGAGGTGGGGGCGCGCCCTTCATAGGGTTGAGCACACGGAGAGCGCGGTGGCGGGTGGGCCCGCGATCCCGCCAGAGTGCTCCACCGTCTGCCTCGGAAAGCCGCTTGCCGCGGGGGCAGCGCCACTCGCCCCGCGGGGTGGGGGTGGGGGCAGGTCACCTGCGCAGAGGACGTCACTCCGCACTTTTCGGAATCTCTACACTCGCTGTTATCGACTTCACCGCAAAGGGGGAAAACTGTTGCGATGAACCGATTCATCACTTCAGTCTACTGCCCTCAAAATACTTCTATCATCACCGGATGATCGGCTCCAGGGCAGCATTATCGCTGTCTTCGCAGCGACTCTAATTTGACATGCCTAGGTTTCGATTCCCCACGGTGGCACATTTCCAGCAGTAGCTACATTGCTAGGTTGAATTCAGACGCAGTCTGGAGGAGAATTCTAGAGGCCGGCTACTCTAATCGTTAGTTTTCCGTGGTTTCTCCAATCAATACCAGGTGAATACCGGAGCCCTACTCTATCAAATACATGTAGCGTATGAACCCCGTATGGTCTTTCCCTCAATTCCCTCGCGCTTTCCTCTCCCCTCACACACATACACACACACACACACACACCAATCCACTTACGTACATTACCACTCCGGAGCTTAGAGCTTGCGCCGGCTTGGTTGGTGGCCCTCTGGCGAACATACCTGGAGGGAGAGTTTTCCAACTGTAGGTCCGCGCTGGATCTCACCATCCAGCGAGAAACGGAATTACCGCCACGTCTCAATTAAAACATTCGCTACACAAAAGTGAGTGAAGATCACAGCACTTGACGTGCTCGGAAACAATCAACAATCCATCATTAATTGCGCGGGGTCTCTCTGGATGAAAAACCTGATTGACATGGAGTCAGTGACCGAGAAATTGGGGTAAAATACTTGTGACATGCATACTTAGTCTTCAAGAGTTGTACACAGTCCAAATTGTTACTAATGCATTATGTGTTATTAAATCAATATTTTTTTTCCTTTTCGAGGCTCAGTAAAGTATTTAACTACACAGAAAGAGTTTTGCAGCAGAAAGGTATATTATGCAACTACTTTTTAATTTTTAGCTTTATTGCATGAGGATGACGTTCTAAAAACCAGTGACTTTAGGAGAGAGTTTACAGACTTTTACGAATGCAATAAAGCAACATTATAAACGATCTGCATACTTATTGACGTGTAGAGAAAACGGTGGTTGGCTGTTGGGTTTGACGCCCCCACTCCACGATACTAACACTGCAATTGACTGAATGAATGATGACGCAAGTATTCGTCCTGTTAGGTCATCATCTCTGCGAAAGAGGCCATTTTATGAAAGATTTCTTGTAACTGAAATTTCGTTTATAATGGAAGAAAAAAATCGCGCATGATTACATAACTTTCTCTTCTTACGAATAATTCGTAAGGCAAGAAAGTAAAAAAGGTTTTACATTATACCCTTTGTAAAGATTTTAATGTCATCTGGCAATATAATGTAAAAATAATGTTCGTGTATTTTGATATTTTAAGTACTAATGCTGTGAGTGCATCGAAAAGGAAGGGGTACCAGAGAAAGAAAGTAGAAATGTATAAATTTGGACATAATGCAATTGGTTGAAAGATATTGCTGTTGTCCAACACAACGACCAGCCCGCTGGAGAGAACTAAAGAACGAGTGAATTTAAATAATGCAAATAGTTGAAAGAAACATGAGCTGAAATAGGATGAAAACATGAAATAATAGAATCGTAATGACAAAATGAAAAACAATAATTCTGAATGATTTTTAAAACAGTATGAATGCATAGGTGGGCTTGGAGGAACCAATATTTAAAAAAAGTTATGATATAGAAAGTTGAATTTTGTCTTAATAAGGTTTTAATTGTGTTCCTCTAAAAGGACGAGGCTGGGGCGAAGATGAGGAAGGAAATATCTCGTGCCCCATTCCTCTTTGTTAGGGTACTACTATGGAATTCTCCTTGTGTTGATCAGAGAAACCACAGGAAACTACGGATCAATGTAGTCGGTCATATGAATTCTCCTCCAGACAGATATATTGACCCAGCTATTGAGATGGGGTCGAAATGAAACGTTCGATGTTAGATACTAGTATCAAACTAATTCTATTTTTAAATCAATGATCTTCAAAATGAGGAATGTTCAGACGTGCCTAATTTATTAATATTTAATTTATGAAAAATGTGACATTTTTTCGCAGTAGATTTTAATGTCAGAAAAGATTTCTAATACGTAGATGTTTAACATTCGTATACTATCGTTATGCCGTATTTTCAACAAACTCATTTTCACGCTAGATCTAGACCAACTGCTTCCATCAACTCCCCAAATACTTGAAAACCACGAATTGGGTTCAGAAATATGATTCATTGTCAAAAAAGACAAATAACATTTAAAATTATATAAACAAAAAATAATATTAAATGGTTGTAGTTGCGCTGGTGTTTAAAGTATGTTTCTAACATATTTAATCTGCACAACTAAGGAACGTTACTACATGTTAACAAATTGCCTCATTACATTTGCATCTCAGAGTTGAAACCATACATCGAAGGTAAGAAAACGTAATAGCACCGAAATAGTTACAAGAAAGAGGCTCTTATAAATCAGCGTAGTAAGAAAGTGCCATTAGGAAGATCTCTGATAAGCCATATGACAAGCATGCGCCGTTGGCCTTAAATGCTACCATGTGGCCGTTGGTAATCATTGGGCGTTATCTGTGCGTTTATGTGAACATATTCCAACTGACGTATTAGCAGACGAGCTAATCTACTTCTGATGACATTTGACATGTATTGGAGAAAATTGAAGATTTCACTCTATGAAACTGTACATTTTCATGTTATTATTTGAAAACACCTGAGAGCAAAGAGTTGACAGTTAATTACCTGTTATAAAACAGTTATCATCACAATAAGAACGAGAAACTTAGTTCAGTATTTTGGAGGTGATTAAGGTCAGTAATAATAATGATTTTCAAGGTGGTATTTTTCATACTTTTGTTTTCAAGATAACAGATAGGTTTCAGTTTGTGTTAACAAACTCTGTAGAAAAGACTGCGCATGAAACGTTTCCAACAACAAACATTTATGTGAAGCGCTCAAACAAAAATCTAGCAATATTTGTTATTTATAAATAGTAATACTATTATTTATTTTATGTATTATTTATTATTGAAAAACAAATTGGTTAACCAAACATCTTGCAGAAACTTCCAGCTACCAGTGCAAAAACGTATAGCCCCCACACCCAATGCACATATTTTCATATGGTTTACGTTTTGGTTTTCATAGATTTCTAATTAAAAATTGATTAACCACGAGAAAATTTGAAAGCAAATTTTAGATTTTTTGGAAATTAAGCCTTTTAAAACTTATTTTCAATATACACAACACTTACGCATAGTTATTTTAAAATAATCCTCATATGTACGATATATCTGTATACGGAAGTAGATCAAAATATTTTTACGGGAGCTGGCAAATGGAGGGACAGGACGTGGTGAGGCCAGAGTGAGTGAGAGACGATGATGAGGGTGTGGAAGCAAGAAACATGTTGATGTTATCGTGGCAGATACGCCTGTACATCGGTAAATACTCTTCTCCAACAGTTGTCCAGTGAACGTGCTAAAGGCAAATAGGAGTTTCTCGAAGGTGTCATTTTCTGTAGGAGATATGGCGCAATCGAATTCCCGCGGGGTATGTAAGCGCTTCCTAAATGCAGAAGGTATTTCCCTGTCGGGTTTACAAATTGTGTTGGTGCGGTTCAATGTGTTTTCTTTACTCGTGATTAAAGTGAGGGGGATGTATGAGTAGTATGATATATTCTGTGATTAGAAAGTACGTTATTGTTACTTGTATTAGTCATCAATTAATTTATGATATAACATACGTTTTTGTGAAATGATATTTTATGTTCTGTTATGATGGTAATTCAATTATGAATGCACAAACAATTTACTGTACAATAGTGATTCTATTCATACAGGAAAACGAAGATCCAAAAAAATTCATAGTTCTAGATTTTCATCTTTTTTCTATTAAAAAATAATATATATATATATATATATATATAAAGAATAATGCCTAAGTGATCTTTTTAAAATTTTGTTTCATGTTAAAATTGCTCATTTTCATGTGTTTTTGTCACGTGTAACACAAATGTTTGAAGTTACCTCTCGGCCACACCAGCGGAGATCACCTATCATATTGAAATCAGCGGCACAAACTTACCGACTGAACTGCCCCTGGCTTATAACACCACTGATATTGGTATTTTGATAAAGACATATCAATTAAATTTAAAAATCATTTTATTAATTTTTAATTATGTTGATACACAATTTGAAAATACCATTCACTGAAAGGTTACATCTAATTCCATGATGGCCCAAATCGTCAATGAACGAACGCACAAAATTGGAGAAACAAATTCGATTCTCCTTGAGCCCGTGGAGGGCCCTCGGCGCGAAGGAGTTGAAAGACGGGGCCACTCATTCGAAGCTCGCGGAGAGTAAAATCGGTAAGTGGGTCGAGGGTGTTCCGATCTGGCTGCATTCACGGGCGAAGAAGTGGCAGCGCGAACCCTCTACACTCGCCAACGATTTTTCCCCCGCGCCGCACCGCCCGCTCCGGCAATTTTCTCTACCCTTACAAATCATGGCCGCCTCCATTCATTTGTATTTTATATTTCGTGACAGAGGGGATGATTGGGCCTCTTTGAAACGGCGAGAAAGGGATGTGTTCAGAAAGGTTCGTCGAAAAACTCGACACCCAACCAGGGAGTAAAAGCGCTCGTTGCCGCCAACTTTATTCACAAAAGGCTACTGTTTCCGAGGCAATTTGCTCGCCAAATTGCAGGTAAGTCCCCATATGGGCGCGGAGTTATCAGCGGAACAGCGCTGTCTCGAAGCAACTGCTGCTGCAGTTTGCGCGCAGGAAAAATTGTTGCTGTCCAGCGTCGAAAGAGGACGCTACTTTTTCGGCACAGTCAATCTGTGTAATAAAAGGAATATATTGTAATATTTTTGTTAGGCGTACTAAGAAATTCGATGGGATTCTTAATGAAAGACAATTTCTGACAAAGGTAAAATTTAAAATAATTAAAACGTAGAGACTTAAAAGGTAAATAATGAAAACATGAGTTCATAACTGAAACATAGTAAAATAATTGGTAAGAGTAATTTCAAAATAACAAGATTCTTACGACTTATCTTGGCGAAGAATGTGTAAAAATGATTAGTAGATAATAATTATAATTATGAATGATTATTGTAATGTGATGATGGTAACGTGTACAATTAGGGTGATAATCGTTTAAATTATTTGCTGATCAAATGATTTTTCTGGAACAAACAGTATATCATTCCGATATTCCAATAACGATGCATTTCCGAGAGAATATACTTTTGTAGACTTCTTTTGAAAACAAATTTGGATTTATTTGTACATATCGACTTCCCGATCTTTTTCCATACATAAAAGAACTACCTGATAAGTTAAAATATAAATATTTAAATAATTAAGTAATGTGATTATTTTATTCCAGAAATTGACAACAAGAAGGCAATGTTAAACTGATTCTTTGATTGGGGACATTTTTTACATTTCATCCAAAGAACATGTACGAACATGTAATAAGGGTTTCCTTCGGATGTCATAGTAGAATACTTCACTAAAAAACAGGGTCTCTTTAGTATATACATATTATAATTCGTCGGTACACAAGTGAATCTCAATAAGAGCATTGTTGAAGTTCTGAGTTATTGACATTGCCAAGTCACATTTCATCTAATCTTTGTCTGAATGGAATCGACTAATTCATGGAGTCTGAGTGTACTAAATTATCGATAATTTCTTTTTTATTTAAGTCATAAACCAGGGTAACATGCAACAGAAAAAAACCATTAGACCTTGATTATTTTTTTTCTTATAAGCAAAAACTTCATAATAATGTGTGTTTGCTCTCCGCTACGCCAATGTTACACTGTCAGCATCGATTGACTGATGTGTCCGGGCACGTCAACTAATAAGGTAATTATTTAATTAATTAAGGTAATAAATGTTTTATCTCAGGAAGTGGCGGTGTCCCCCCCCCCGCTGAATAGTCGTCTAAGATGTCGGCGGAGCTGAAAGTTCCCCTGTTATATCCCTCAGCGGGGCGACGACTTCGCCAGAACCTCTCGACATGTGTAGGAGCGTAGTGGACATAATGTATCTTTGAAGTAGAAGTCGGGACAATAAATAAGAAGTAAAGATCGCGCGCGATCCATGGTGCGCTTGTAAATGTACTTCTTAGGCTTTTGCCTGGTTTCAGTCGGAGACTGCACGTTAAACACATAAGAGCAGCCGTCTACTAGACACCTTCTGCAGACAGCGGCTAAATTCGACCTAGCGGCACAGTTAGTGCTTCAAATGCGTCACCGTCGGGACTCGAAACCTGGGACTTTCCATCCAGAGCCGCTGCAAAGACAACAGCAATGCTGCCTCTGCGGCACCTCCGTCCGAATCGCCTCCACCTGCCCCTCGCGCCTGCTGTAATTGCGGCCTGCTGCACGAAGTAGACCATGCGCCCGGCGCGGTGCGGCGGGGACGTAGATTGATGGGGAGGGAAGCGGGGCGCGGCCTGGGCGTCGTACCTGCGGCGGCGGTGACTGGGGCGGTGTCAGTGGCGGCGGCAGTAGAGATGGCGGCGGCGGTGGCGGCGCCGAGGCGGGCGGTGCCCGGCAGCAAACAGTGACTTGCTGTAGCATGACGGTGCTCAGCAAACTGCGCGCTGGGTGTGGCAGCATAGGCCCCCGAGCGTGTCGTCGTCCGGTAGCTATGACGTGGACTGGGGTGGGGCTTAATACGTGACAGTTAGTGACGGCTGGCCCTGTGATGGGAGTGTAGCGCTGACTGACGGTACGGGACCGTACCGGTGCGGACCCGTTGACTGACCGGTGACGTGCGTGGTCCGGCCGTTGGCGTGGCGGGACCGGTGCGCGCGGCGGCGGCGGGTTGGTGGTGGCGTATCTCGGTGAAATCGGGGCGTGACACGCGCCGCTGCGATAGAACGCGGTGAAGAAACTAAGGGACGTCCGGCGAACAGTTGCCACACGGGACAATTAGTGCTTCGCGCCTCGCCCCTCGATTGTCGTCTGTGACTCAATACGTAGCGGAGACAAACACAGGGTGAATCATTTCATGTAAAAAACACACACATAGTAGCGTTCTCCTTGTAATATTAGCAATTGAAAATACAACAATCCTTTAGCATTCTGCTTTTTAAGATGTATTTCCGTAGAAACGTTTTTTTGTGATTTTCCATCATATATATATCACCAAATCATAGTACGCTTTTTCAAAATTTGAACGCTTATAGTAGAATAAGGAGGTCATGATGGTCATTTGCGAACAGCGAGTGCATTGCATTTCATACAGCTGGCTGGCGGACTTTTGTTTTGACAACATACAATAGGTCGCGATCGCGGTGCCGCGCGCTGTACGTAATATGCACCCTAACTCCGACAAACTACTTGTGGTCGATGTGTCCGAAAATGTTTTTTTTATGACAGGCCTTATAAATATCCTCAGTGTGTCGACTTTCTTCAAACAGAAACGTTTGGACATTATAAAAGAAGAGAAATGGCCAAAAATATGTTGTGCAGTAACCATGTGTTTATCAAAAAATGTACTTTGGTTACATAAAGTACACTTTACGAAACTGAAATCAGTTTTGTATCAATAATTATTAATACACAAGTTTTATAGTAATTCATAGACTCATAAGTACTATCCACATCAGTTAGTCACCCTTGCTAAGATTTAAAAAAAATTCAAGCTTTCTCGTTCGGCTGCGAAGCCATTCCAGCCATGTACAATGTTTACAAAATAAATTTGTCTCACAGTCATCCGACTCACCCCTCAGCAAAATTAAAAATATAATGCAATATTATTTAAATGGAGTATATTTACAATTAGGCATACTTCAATGCCAATATAATTCTTAAAGAGAAAGTTTAGTATCGAAAATAAAAATTAACGCCTCAAGCAATTAATAATGCATATTTAAAATGAAAATTCTTGAACTTAGTATATTTTACAATCGTAATTGCAACGTTGATACAGTACTATAACACTCACAGATTGCCAATATATTTTCGAATTTTAAAGTAAAATATAATTTAATTTTCGTGACGATTTACAATATACTGCCTTGAACAATTAGTTAGTGACTATTACAAATAATGTTCTTGGATTTACATTTTTACCTATCACAATTGAAATATTACGACGCTCATTACGATACTATATCAATTTATAAGGTTGAGCTTGTAAGAATATAAAACAAGAGACAAATATCTTAAAGCTTAAAAATATCACAAAAACTATGTTGAAAGAAATTATATTAAATGCAAGACATAACATCTTACCAGAAACGATGCTATACTCGAACAACATATTAAAATTAAACCTGTAGTACGGAAATTCTGCTATGATTTACATGGATACATATCTTATGACAATCCATACTGTCGCAATTAATGTTTAGTTGCATTAAAACTAAATCTAATGCAATATAAATTGTATTACGAGCGTGTTACACATCCTCTCTCTAGTAATCTGCGCACTATATGGGCGAGATCCCACCGCCTTTCTGTTGTACTTCGATTTTTATATAGTGGCTGATGACATTAGGTCATCGTTACACATCTAATGCCTTATAACGTGAATCTTTTTAACAGTGGTGAGCACATTTCCGAGGCAACGAGCCCCGTTGAGAAGAACGTTATAAATATTAATTTTATAAGGCAGAAGGTGTGTAACGATGACCCAATGCCATCAGCCACTTTAAAGACATCGAAGTGTAGCTGAATTGACGCGCCAGATTTCCAGAAATTGATAAATGAGATATTAATGCAGTAGAGAAATGAAGATCAATGAGATATGAATGATAAATTGAACACAAAATTATCTAACTTCGACAAATTAATAAATATAGGTAATTGAAATGTAATTGAATTGTATCTCGTAGTTTAACTAGTAGAGAGGGACCGAATTCAAATTTTGTGAATGATATTATAATTTTTGAATTCTGATTAGTTGATACTGTGCTTGCGTGCTGCTCTCTGACTATGAGTGATGGCGCGTCTTGTGATTGTACGTATTTCTAAGAGACGTGGTTGGATGACGCAACAATTGGGTGGCTCTCTTGTTACTGTGAAGCTTAACAGAGCGTATAAACACTCGTTTTAATGTCAGAGATTTGTAAGCATGATATTCTATTCTATTTATTCAAAAACCGTTCAATACTTCACAAATTTGGGGAACTCATGGGATATGACCTGATAATCCTGGAAAAGCTAGGAAAATGTGTCCAAGAATAGGAGTGGTCAACCTGTTATTCTTGAAAGTTTGCAATGAAATACAAACGTCTTGCATCAAAGTTTGCAATGCCTTGATCAGAGTTTACTTGATATACTATTTCCTAGATATACGATATACTTGATTTACTATTTAATTTAAAAAATAAATACTGAGCGGCGAGCTGTAGCTCGCTGTTCAGCGAATGCCGAGTGTGTGAAGCCGCCTTAATATTCTACAGTTTGGTGTGCGCTTTACTAGTGACGACAGATGTATTAATATAGACAGAAATTGCTGTATTATAATATTACTAAGTGCAAGAAAGTACGTGCAATTCACCGCTAGTTTAAAGAAGTAAGGAGGCGAATTTCAAACCGAATTATAATACTTCATATCCTTTTCTTTTATTATAAAAATAACGAATTGAATAGGACTGTTAGACCTATTCATAAAAGGAATGTTGAAGGGGTTTACAAAAATTATGACTACTATATTTCCTTCTCCTTCCTTTCTCTCCTGCATCTTTCATGAAATTTTCTATCCGTGTATTTTTCCTTTGTACTCCGTCATACACTGTATGTATATATTTTAACTCTCGCCACTTAACCATTCTCAACTGTTTCCACTGCCTTCGGTCGAATATCGCAACGGCACATACAACCGCCGCCCCCCGCACATCTAATCGCTCTGCCCCCACCCCATCGAAAACCGCCCCCGCCACCTCACCGCCGCCATCCTCACCGCCGCCACCTACACCGCCATCGAAACCGCCCCCGCCACCCTCACCGCCGTCGAAACCGCCGCCTCCGTCGCCACGCTGCTTCCCTCTTCCCTTTCCTGACCCTTCAAATGTTATCTGCTCGATACATCTTCTCCCCATATACACGTCACAGTGCGTTGTCATTTTATAACTGACTTTACTAAACCTATTACGTTTCGATTTCGGACTCAAACAACACTTGTTTTCGTGACTCAGGCACTGACTTTGCCTTTAATAGAGGATGAATATCAACTGCGATGGCGCTGTCCCCTTCCTAAATAGCTCTGTAATGTCGAATAATTCACCTGCCTTGTCAAGGGCCGTACATAAAAGATACGCAAATTTGATTTTAATACAGAGAATGTGTAATTCATCTCACGTGCAGAACAAGTCATGAGGAGACATACACGCTTTGTTTCCGATCTATTTTTCTCATACAACGATTTTTACAATAAAGTAGCTCAATTTTTACCAGAATAAGCATTTCTTAATAAATGTATTTCAATATTTTAATTGCAAATTTTTTTCATTGAGTGCACTAAGTAACTACTTTCAAAATATACTTGCTTGACAAAGAATGGAGGTGTACTGTTATTTGAAAACTTGTTTTAGTATTTTTACCTATCACTAAGCTGTATCAAATAAGTGGATCAGTGGATCTACAATGACATTACTGAACGAAAGTACACTCTAGACCATAGCTTTACACTCTCATAGATATACCCGACGAGTAAGTTTAATTAATTGTAAGAAAAATGAACTTGGATGAGGCAAAATTTGTCAGATTTCATCATTATCTAGATTCTAAATGACAAATAACACATCACAGAACATAAACGAAGGTATGAAATAGTTCTCTTTACAAAGAAACGTACTAATCGGCCAAAGTATGATGAAAAATTTAGTAAAAATAAAACGTTTGTCCTAGCCATTTAGTAACAAGCAGGCAGGTATGGAAATTTTATTTAACAGAATGAATGTGTCGAAATAAGAATTAAATCATTGTGATTCTCTGAATGGTACTTTGAAGATATTTTTTTATAAACAGAAATAATTGAGATTTAGTTACCTCACAACTTTGTTGAAAATGAAGTAGATTTCATAAGCAAAATTTATTTACATGCTGGTGACGTACGATTACTGTAGAAACCTTCAGACACGAATACATCTATGTAATATTTTTCTATACAACATCGTTTCAAGGAAATTCTCTATAATGAAGAATAAATTACCACAAGTATTTAGATTAAAGCATTTATTGCCAAGTAATATTTTAATGAAAAATTAAGGAGCCGGGGAAACGGATGCATAAGCCATAACTCGCAAGAACCTTATGAACTCTCAACCATAATATTCTAAATAATTTAGAATCGTAAACAAATAAGACATTGAAAGTTGCTTAATACACTAAATATGATATGATTCAATTTAAACAAAATAAATTACCCTAAGAGAACGGACCTTTGATCATATGTAATATTCTGTCGTCTTCACTTACTTTTCCTTTCTAAGATACAAAACCTATCAGAGGAGAACAAACGATTAATTTTTTTTTTACATTTCAAGTGAATGGACCTGATTGTTGAAAAAATAGTTTGCGTACTTTAACAAGGAAAGAGGGAGAAAGGAATCAGTGTGGAAATGGAGAGGAGAAAGACTACATCTGTGGAAGAGATGTGGAAGTCTGAGTAAGAAGGAAGGAGTGATTTACGGTTATTGCGATGTTGATTAAAGAAGAGAATGAATAGACAGGTTTATGGCATAAAGGAGATAATAATTCCTTAAATAGGAGATAAACATTCCTGAGTGGAACGAAGAAAGGAACAGCGGGACAAGTAGTTCTGGAGTAATTCATGAAGTTGAGTGAGATGATAAGGTTTACATGGGTGACGAATTATATCGTGAGAATGTTAGAGCTTTAAAAAGGAAGGCAGAACGGTATTAACAGAAAATGCAGGATTCTAAGCGGAGAATAAAACTATGCAACATTTTATAACTAGATTGAAAACGATTACATGAATTTATTAGTATAATAACGTACCATATTTTATGATTAAACTTTCAATAAAGTAAAGAATACGCAGCACCATGAAAGGATATTTGACTTTATATGATGAAAACAGACATTTTCGCTCCCATTTTCAAACTGTAAATACCCCTAAAGAGATTGAGTGCAGAAGTCCTAATGATACATTATCAAGTGAATAACTAACACTGCAAAATGTAATTTGAATTTGAAAATGTAATTGTAAAAGTAAAATTAATTTTTCCAAAACCCATACGAAAAAATTCAAATCTCTAAATGGGATTATACATTTGTCGTTTTATTCCTCTTCAAACTTTACAGAGAAAATGAATCACTTTTGAGAAAACAAACAGAAAGGTGAAGGGGCGCTCATGAATCGAATGTTAAAAATTCCTAACGGAAGGAAACTAAAAGAATCGGACAGAACACGACGCTAAATTCAAGTGCCCAAAGAAATCCTTGCAGTAATACTAGGTGTAAACAGGTTATCATTCAATCATCCAGTTCGTCGCTCACACATCGACGGGCAAACGAACATCAGACATAGGCTGATGAGATGGATCAAATTTCATAAACAATTTTTTTTATTATGCGATTCCAAAAATGATTTCATTAGTAAAATTAAGAAGTTGGAATAATTTTTTCCCTTATTGTGCTGCGCATAAACGAGAAAATAAAACTTTTACATTGAAATAGTATTTACGCACTGGCACATTGCCATCTAAATGTATGAAACCGTTCATATGAAATTTAATATGAAATTGACCCAGGATATTCCTATTAGAGAATCTTTTACATAGTTTCCAGCGTCCCAGAGATTGTAAGCAAAGTTTGAGTAACTTAAGCAAGACAAACGTTTTTCATTTGCATTTTAATACCTTAGTTTAAGGATATGCTGCCAGAAAATATTTCTCCGATAGAACGTTCCCGTAGGTAATAAAAAATAAAAACGATGGGATCGCTATAAAATGTGATATTATTAGAACATCTGGCGGTACATTTGCGTAGTTTCTGCGAAGGGCAATTTCGTTTTGGATTGGAAATGGGGTAGCACCTCAAAAAGCGCTTCCAAAAAATTAAAATTAATATATACATTTTGAAGGAGATTTCATCTACCTTAATTTTGCCAATAAGAATTGTTTTCATAAAAGGCTTAAGTTTGAAGATATAAAAAAAAACAACAGAAACATTTAAAGTGTTTTTCTTCTTTTTTCCAATATTGTCTGTCTCTTTTTGAGAAGGCAAACTCCAAATTCGAATTCAGAACTCTCAAAATATATAGAACCGTCGAAAAAAGAACTTTGAAATTTTTTCTTGGTCAGGTACCTTTTCACTTAACTATACTCCCATGGCAGAAAAGTGAGCGGGTTTCTCGCGTGGTCTTGCGATTTCTGGGAACGCAGTGGACCTAATCTTTAATACACGCGCAGTAGGATCCCGAGAACTGTGTGTCTAAAGAACTTTAACAAATGAAGGGCTCAGAAGAACTAATCCACTTTTTTGTGAAATTGAGTTATATACAACTTCAAATATTATTATTTTAGTGTAATATATTATTTAAATGTAGTATGGGCTCATATGCAAGTCCTGTGCTTAAAAATGTACTGAGTTATATTAAGGAAGATCAGCTAAAGCCCTCAGAATTATGTCGATGTGAGATACCCTTTGCTCTACTGAGCCCTTTAAATATGAGTAACAAAATTTAATTCCTTCATGGGACGTGGAAACCAGTGGCACCAATAGCCAACAGTCCAAAATTTCGCCCGGTGGCCCCTCCGTTTGTACTTGGCGCAACAGCGTGCGCACGTGTCTGGGCCTACCAGGAGAGTCCCGGCCTCTCGGGTATGTGTTAGGGGGTTACGTGTGGTTAGCACGAAGACTTCCCTGCGACGTATTCCGGTATTATCAATGTGAGAAGTGAGTTTTCTCGAAGTCACACTGCAACATACACTGGGACATTGCAAGAAAAACGTACACAATAATATTGCCCGACCGGGGATCGAACCGGGGATCGCGCCATGGAAATCGAGCTGACCAATGAGCTACATAGCGAGAGCCGGCGGCTCCAGCAATCTCCTTAAAATCGCTTTGCGGGCCCCTCCTAGAGGACCGCGCGCCCCAATTTGGGAACTTATCTGTTAAAAATAAGGGAAATTTTCGAATGAAAAAATCTTACATTAAATATAAGAAAAAAACTTGTGTTATAGTATGTCTCTTTAACGTGTAATTTAGCTTTTATGCCGTCATTTTTCGCGGGTTACTTCTAGTCTACAACATAATTTCCAGCGTTCCCAAGATTGTATTAAAAAATTTGATCTACTGAGGCAGGAGAGTTGAATTATTGTGCAGATTGTTACTTAGGGTTTAAGGATTAGTCAAAAACGATTTTTCAGATGAGATGTACCCATGAGTAATACAAAATTAAACTACAGAATGGCATTAATATTCTCGAACTAGTTAGTTTTCTAATTTCTTTGGACTCGAGCAACTTTATAATCTTGCCTCATCTTCTTGCCATCTGTCATACAACGCCGTCCAATGTAAATTTGTTTCAATTTTTTTCAATTTTTCGTTTTCCTAATAGAACCGAAATATTACTTTAAGAAATTTGAAGAAGAGAAAAACTTCGCCCCATATGGAAATGTCGTTTAACTGTTACTGTAAACGCGAAATTTAAAACTCTTTTTCACAGAAATCTTTTGAGTTTCCGACAAATTTTATAAGAAGTCATTTAAAGCATTACTACTCACAAATGCAAGAATGTACACAAATTGCTGGAATAGTGCATATTAAAGGCGTGGTATATTTCAAAAAAATACATTTGTGTATTTTTTTAAGACAAAAATAATACACCAAATTACATTTAGGACATCTTAAACAATGCAATTAGCATTATGCGTACGAATAGTTTGAAAAAAAATTGAAGTCGTTTTCGTGAAAATGGCGTTTGAGCGTTTCTGAAAATGTGGAATTTTGAGATCGTTTTCACCGAAAACTTTGAGTTGTAGAAAAACATATGACATTATTTAAAGCACATGCATTCATAAGTGCAATAATGTAAAGAAATCGCCGCTAATCCAAATATCAATGAGAAACAAGTAAAACATATTTTTTTGTAATAAAAAAAAATGGAGCAACATGGTGCTTATGCCATCTCATAGACTTCATTTAGAACTATTTCTACCAAATAAGTAAAGAAACAATTTGGAGTCGTTTTTGAGAACATCTTGTTTTTGTTCTTTTTTAAAAATTGCTCATATTGCATGCAATATTGAAAGAAAGCGACTAAAATTTTCAAAAAAAAAAATTACCTAAATGACTTCAATGAAAGAACTAATTATAGACAACAAATTTTATTTGAAGCAAAAATCTCTATCTTCAATTTTTTAGTGGTACGAATTCGCCGAAAAAATCGAACTTTTGCTATATTCTAAAATTCAGAGTTAACAGTGAAAATCGTATCTATGCCACTTTTATATGTGTATTTCACACTATTCTTACAAGAAATTCAAAGAAAAAAAATTGGAGCAGTTTCCGAGAAAATTTTGAAAATGTTCCGAGAGTTTCAAGTAAAGTACTCACAAAATTTAGTGAATGTTTTTCAAAATCGCAGAACTTTGACTCGCCAGATCGTGAGGGGTTTCTTCAATTTCAAAAACTTCTACGCACGTAGTGTTGTTTACATACACCAGACGGACTGTCAATTAATTTCTTGGTATGAAGGACCCACAAAACATGGATTCTGGCTACATCACGTGTTCAAGGATTTTTTTCTGAATTTAGACACGATTTATCTACTTTTTCGTTATCAAGGTCTGGCAATAGGACGTTTTCTGTCGACAATTAGCCGTTTTTTCACGCAGCATTACATAACTTTCCTTCTACTGCGTAAGTGGTAGCGAGAAAGTAAATCAACTGGGTCGCTTTTAAATGTGGTGGAATTATTGATTACTGATTCCGGGCGAATTGACTGCTAAGGACATTATTCCGTTAAGTGCAGTGCATGTTTTTTTATGACGGGAGATGGTGATCTTTTCCTGTTGGATGATGAGATGCAGCGTCGGTCTACAGGTCGGCTGGTGGTAGTGTAGTGTATGGAAGTGTGTGTGTATGTAAAGGGTGAGGAAAAACAAGGAAATGGAAGGGATAATCACATCGGTCCGCGCTCCATTTGTTAGGGAACTTCTCCAGCTTTCGCCTGGTGTTGATTGGAGAAAGCATGAAAAACTGCAATTCTTTATTTTTTTTGCACAGATGTATCAAAATGTAATCTAATAAATATATCACACTTTCGGCTTTCATTAAACCATCGAAAAGTTCAAAGATTTAAAGTAGTATTTCAGGAAATGACTGAAGAATTAATAGAATAGTGCATCTTGTAATATTATAATCATATATCATTATTGTAATATTATAGTCATATATCATTATTACAAGTAATGTGAGAAAGTATGTGCTGTTGAAATCACCACTAGTTTCTAAAATTCATTGCTTGAGAAGTCCATTTGTACTCAGTATCGTGCGCATGGCGAATACTTCTCTAGAAGGAAACTAAACCAGCAGTGGTGCAATAACTACGGTTAATAGGATGTCGAAAACGGAGAGGCAGCCGAGCAAGTAGTTCTCTAATGCTTCTTTTCCCTCTAACGAGGTTAACCCATATCACGCTATTTACGGAAGCTTAATCTCTAAAGGGTTCTTGGATAGTAACGAGGAGTGGTCCCTAAACAAGTTCCACTACGAAATGAATCATAGCAGGTTATTCCGCATTCTTTCCTAGAAAGAGCAGCAGGTAGAATCTTTCGCGCCTTCCTCACGGCAGGATGCGGAGGAAGATGAGACGAAAAGTGCAGGACGGCAAATGAGAGGCTTAAACACTTGCTGGCCGACGACAGCGGAGGGGCTACGGTGGCCCGCGCTAGTCCATGGGCCGACGGTCGGTGAACGTGATGTTGATGGGGTGATGACACGTGATAAAGCCTGAAGTGAAAAATTCTCACCTGAGAATGTAGTGGTGGTGGAAATGAGAAATGAGGCGTGGGAAGGGAGCGTGGGTATAGCATGGATGGTAGTAGTGGTGGAAGTGGTGAAGTAAAAGTGACAATGTTAAAGATTTTGCAATGGATGCTGCTATGTCGGTGATGGGAGTAGTATTGATGTAATGATGCGGCGATGGTGATGTGGTGAAGGTGACCATGGTGTGTAGTAGTGTTGTTACGACTCATGAAAGAGCCTCAGTGATGTTTTAATAATGGTAGAGGTGATAATTGCTTCTCGTTGCAAACAGTAGTGTTTGCGGTGGCACAATGGAGGGATGGCGCGCCGACGCCCATCGTGGCAATTGGTTTATGATGGCGGGCACGTCAACTGCTAAGCGTTGCTTCCGTAAGCATTTGCTTACTTATATCTCGTTTGGGCGTGTATCTCTCCCACGAAACATAAGATCCGCACCCGCCCGCCCAGCTGGCACCAGCGCTTAGTATCGAGACCTAGTGTAAGTAAGGGATAGAGGGCGCGGCCGTTCCCATGGTTAAGGTACTGCACTGATATTCGCGTGGTTAAGTCACGTTGCGGTGATTTTGGCAGAGGGCGCAGATGGGCCGTGGCGGTTGGTGGTGGTGGTGGTAGTGATGGTGGTGTTGTGGTGGTGGAGGTTCGTGGTGACGGGCCGTCCTAAATGAGAGGAACGGCGCGAGGTGGTGCCGGGATGGTGGTGGTGAGATTGGTGGTTAGTGATGGTGTGTGGTGGAGGTTGCGGTGTACGGGCCGTCCTAAATGAGAGGAAGGCGGGTGGAGGCGTGCCGGGATGGGAGCGGAACAGCGGTTTTGCCTGTAGCGGGCGGCTGGGGAGGGGGCTGGGTTTTAGAGCAGGGACGCGGGCTGGCGGTGCGAGGGCGAGGGCGGAGGCGAAGCGAAGGCGGAGCGGGGCTGCCGGTGGTGCTGTGGCCGTGCAGTGTGGCGCAAGAAACAGAACGCCGCCCCTTTCCTCGCGCCTCGTGACGAGCTACCTGCGAGAGGCCAATTAGTCATCTGGGGCGCACGTGCGCCGGCTCGCTCACGCGCCCGCCCATCTGCTCACTCCTCACTCCTCGCCCGCCTTACGAAACAGGCGACTCCTCCGACCTTCCACTTCCCTGCCATAAGGGACCCTTATGACCAGTGGGGAAACAAAGCAAAACATAACATAAAAAATATTTCAATCAATTTAATGGTTTCAGTCAAATTTTTCTTCAATTATAATTATAATGATAAGTCATATAATCTAAAATATTTTCATTGTGGGTGATTAAATTTTATTTTCATAATCTTATACATTTGAAAGGTCATAATAATACGTAGCAAACACTTTAAATTAACAACCAACGATTAAATGATTTTTAGCCATCATTGAAATGACACAAGAGAAAAATTTTGAGGAGAACGATGCCAAAAAAATTAAATGTGCTCATGAATCAATTTTTAATATCAATTTTAAATTGCAATTCAATAAAAATAATTTTTGACGAACCAGTAAGTACTACAATAACTAGCAAAGTAGCTATTAAAATTAAATTACGTTTCATAAATAAAATTACGTATATTTGATTAACAACTATTAACGAGCTGCGCTGTGCTAGAGAGATCATTACCTATTTTAAAAACCACAGAATGTTCGCAATATTTTTTTTCATTACCTTCAAAAGTACTTCGAAGTATCTTTAACTGGTGGTGTGTCAGAGATGAAAACAAATTCTTTAAATTTTCTATAATAAAATCATCAGAAGTTTTCGTGTGTGAAATGGTAATTCTGAAAACCAGCAATTCTCGCTACAATTTGTCCTAAATGTATCTTAAAAACAAATTGGTTGTGGGAACTAATACTTTTAAATAGTGGATGCTTCAGTTAATTATATGGTACTCTTGAATAAAGCATGAAACATAAAGTGCATTTCGGTCGATATCAATCCAATGAATGCGGTGTACAGTATATAAATCTTGTATTGGCAACGCGAGAGTGGGTTTGTAACCGCAATTCCCCTCTTTTGTGACCACTGCGTTGCAGCGTATGAAATGGCGCCGATATTTGCTTGATTAACTGCACCATGGGTCTTCCCGTGGTTTTCGTTCCAATCATTCCTTCCATTTTAAATTAATACCAAAATACCCTCGTTGCTAAATGTGACGTATCAATTGAACAATTTTCTTTATTACTTTGATGATACGTTAACTAGAATCTGATTTTTGCCGATTCGAGACCACACTCCAGCCAATTTTGTGAATCAAATCGGTTATGGAATGAGCTCATATATGACGGTCTATCGAATTTCTAAAAGCATTGCAATTTTGCTTGAACACAAAGCTCTGTTTAATAATACTATTTGGTCTATTTATTATTAGCAAGTTTCTCGTATTCATTGTGCTAGCAGTTTGTATCCATTACTTCGAAAATAACGAAGAATTTCTGGACTTCTGAATACGAAAGACACTGATATTTTACCTCCAATTCTTTCAGATTTATCCTTTGACCGTGAAGCGGAAAAATTTAGCAGTTTTCCCTCTCAAACCAATAATGGCTCAGTCAAAACTTTTTGACAATACGGAGTGTCCTTTTAACTAAAGGGACGCATTCAGAGCACAAGTGCAGGACAGTCCTTCACTTTCCCTTTTCCCCTTCAAATCTTTTCGCAGTACCAAATCTTGGAAGCGCTGTGTTGTTTGCTCTACTAAAAAGACTGATTGCTCAAGTACAAAATCCTTTTTGTATTTTTAATAACAAAATGTTGTTATACTTAATTCCATCTGCGATTGGCACATTTAACAAACAAATGTTTCTTCAATTAAACGACGCCATTGAAATGTGAAATAACGTAACCAGCAAATCAATTTAATAACGCAACCGGCACAAAGTATAGAGTAATATTAAATAATTCCATTGGATAAGTTACTATTGTCATAAATTCATAATATTTAATTTCTTCATCAAATTCTGATTTTTGAAGAAGATATTAACTATTGACCCTACAAAATAACACAGACTTTCTCGTCACACAGCGTTATTAGAATTATTACATCTCAATACTTGTGAATTCCTAAATAAAAAAACAACAAATTATTATTTTGGTAAATAATGCAGGATGTTACAACAATTTTTGTTGCAATGTGTCCGTTTTCCCAATTTTATTTTTTTTAATTTTTTTGCGGTAGTTTATTATCATCAGTCTAGAAAGTGAGTTCAGTAATACTGATTATAAAAATTTCATTGATGGTACACTTGAATATAAAAATGAAATATTTCAGTATTACTATCCCTGTATAAAAACTGTGCATCACGCTGATTCTTAGTAAAAACTCGCACGAGTAAGTGCGTTAGCACTCTGTACTGCATGTTGAATTTAGAATCTAGAATTTTAATTTTAAAAAGACAAAAAAATAATCTAAAAAGTGGGATAACAACCTAAAGTAATTGAGTCTATTTTTTCTTTTTTTGGAAAAATTGTAATACATCTGCATTGAAGAATACAAATAAGATCAGAATGAAACAATAAAACTAACTTCACAAAGGAGTCAAACCTTAGTGATCTGAAACTAGGTCTCATCTACTTTCATTTCGTTTTTAAATGCATTTTTGTAGTTGGGTTATTATTATTAGAATATCTTATTTTTTCACATTTATCTTGTGTTGAAAGACTAAGACATTGCTGATAAATAAAGATTCATAAGAAATATATAACTCAGTGTACGAAAATAATCAAACTTTGGTATGGGAACTTTCCTTATTCGGAACACACTTCTTTCTAAATAAATATATTATTTATGACAAAAAAATGTTTACAAGTATGATTATGAGATTGTTATTACACAATATGTGAATGTATAATATATTATATAATATGGATTAATAATAATGATTATTATTATGATAATAATAATAATAGATATGTGAGGTACATTTAAATATTGCAACAATTTCCTAATTACGAGAAGAAAAATATTTGCATCTACGGGCTTGTGCAGCAGAGAGTTTAGCTGTTACGAAATGAAAATATAAATTTGTTCCAATTTTATGAAGCCGTGGAAAAGGGTCAATTGTGGAAGGTAGCGTCGATTATCATGGACGCACGTTTGTAAAGGGAAACTGGACGGAGGTCCCTAGAAAATGGATGGCTGAATGTATACCATAAATATTAACGTGATATTCTGGTTTTAATTTCCAATTAGCAGCAACTTCAGAATGTTAGAAGGTTGGCGAAACTTTGGGCAACAACTTCAGTAAATTAATCGGTAGTTCTCAAATCAAAGACAACATATCTGTGGAAGTGGAGAAGGTAACATTTGCCTTCTGCCATTGATTCTGGTTATATGACTTCCCGAACACTACTTGCTTTGAGTTTGATTTAAAGTGATATTTAAATTATCTCAAGAGAGAGGACAAGTGGTGACAGGTAGCTGAATTAGTAATGGCGATACTATCAACTATCGCGGGCACTCGTGTTCATATGCCGTTCCGGGGATATTGGAGTCAGTAGATTCGTAACAGTGACCCTCAAAGTTGTTCAATCAACTAAGAATTGATCTTGCTCTTCTGTCTCTGCAATCTTTTGCGGCAGGTCAGCAAAATTATGCAACACTGCTCCAAGCCAAAACAAGCGGCTGCCCCAAACCAAAACAAACAAAACAACTATCTTTAAAAGAAGGTTTTAATTTTTTTCTTTGAATTTAGATGTGTAAATACTGTATTTTATCATTAAAACTAGAGAAATCATAAAAACAGTATTTGCTATATTGCATACTACGCATTTTTGAAAAAGTTTGGATAGGACCAATAATGGCTCTAATGCAAATTTTGGAACCTTTGTAATATAAATTTATTTTTGTGAGAACCCACATTTATGCGATCATTCTGTCAGTTAAGTCATTATAATGAAATATTTTATAACACTGTCTAGCACTTTTGATACAATTTCAGTATTAATTTGAATTTGATTAATTCTTAGAGAATGTAGCATCCAAAATATTGTAAAAAGGAGAATACCACATAGAAAAATTGACTTTAGGAAAAAAAAACGCATCTTCTAAAAAAGTGTTGCAACTATTGAAGGTGATCAGATTTCGAAGAAGCAATCGGGTTAAGGAACTGTATATTAAATATTATTCAAGAACGAAATTGCTATCACATTCAACCTTATATTATAAATAAAGCATACAACAAAATTCACTAATTCACAGAATTAGCAAAAATTAAAATAATTTGAAAACTTCAACAAGCACGAGTTCATCCTTTGGTGATCCCAACAATATGAAGTGTTCCTCATAATTAATTACTGCAATTGAAATTACTCAACATACGGTAAATTATTGCAATAACCCAAAAATCTGTCAATAACGCTCATGTAATGAAGTAAGAAGATGTCTTTTCTCACCACAAATGCTACTTTTCATTCAATTGAATACTTAATTCAGTGTACTGTACCTTACGTGCCTGAAGAATCTGAAATAGAAACAGAACACAATAAGAATAATAAAAATAATTATAATAAAAATAATAATATAATAATAATAACAAGAAAAGTAACAGAATTAATGACAATATGCTGATTATTAACTACGTTTTCCGTCTATGTCTCCGTCTATGTTTCGTCTATATTTTTAAATTAGTCAGACTGTATTTGGCCTTTAATTTAAAGAAAGAAAATTATATAACTGCTTTACATCAATGGTATTGCAGTCTGACTAATAATAACAATAACATACTTTCGTTACAAGCTCCATGGAGAAGAAAGTCCATTAACATTTGTATGGATTTGATTTAAAACTGTACGTTAGGCATAGAGTGGTTATCTCTGAAACGTTTCCTAGATAATTTCAGCAATGACATCTGCATGATATAAGGTCAAAAGTCGATGTAGTAACGTAAAAGTATTCAAGTGTATATCAACTCTGTGATTCGAGAACTTGAGCCAGGCAAAACCTTCTAATCCTTAGTGGGGGTGATAGTTGTGCTGGTGGTTGTTGTGGTGGTGGATGTAGTGGTGGTGATGAAAAGGGAATAGGAAGGAAATATGGCACCCATTTTCTAGGGTTCTACTTCGGAATTGATCAGGGAATTACACACGAATCCCCCACAGTCCCTCTTCAAATTCGATTCCGACAGGCGCCACAGACTCACAGATGATGTAAATTTCCGGTACCTCGCCGGGATGGAACCCGCAGCCTCCCAATCACTGGTGCGTGAGCGCTAAGGCGTTGTCTTCACGCCCGCCGCCATACGTGCTGGTAAATACCGAGTAACTTGGAACGCTCTTCCGCATTTCCTCGATCAGAATCGGGCGAGGGCGGGGTGCGGGCAGGCGAAGGGGCTCTACGAGGGTGGAGGGGAGCGGGTGCTAATAGACTGCGTCCCCAGCACCAGGAAACGAGCTAACGAGCTCTCCACCGCGCCACCTGGCGGCGCTGCGGTCGGCCCCGCCGCGCGGTAATTACCCACCCACGCCCACGCCCCCCTCGCGGTATTAATTACTCCCCTCCTCCTCCTCCTCCTCCTCCTCCTTCTCTGCCACGCGCACCGGCAGGTAGCGGCCCGCTGACTTCTCACGTCGTTGCCGGGGTCGAGACCGTGTAGAGGTTTAGCAAAAGTGAAACGGTGTCAGGTTGACAACGCACAGGATGATACGGCCAACCACGAACCTGTACCCCAAAGAAAAGCAGCAAAGCGGTTTCGTTCGTGAACGATTTATCCGCGAGGGCGTGATTACAGCCACTTGTGTTTACCCGGTTATAGATATTAATGGCATTGTGGTCAATGATGTGCAAATACCGGTTGGGGTCCGATAAGATTTAAACAGACTGCGGTCCTTTAAGAGATATATTAAAACAAATTAGTGTAACCTAGAAGTGGCGTATGTGTATTTATAGTCAAAGGAAAGGTATTTCTTATTTATAAGGATACATCTTATATAAAAATATTCTATTACCAAATGTATTGAACTACACGTGACTGTTATCACTTCGTTGTCGTCTCGATGTACAAGAGCTTCGAGAGAAATATGAAATACCTTTTCTTTGTCGAGAAATAGTCATACACCATTTTAGGTACCACTCTTTTGTTTTAATATTGCGTTTAATTGAGGGAAGACTGTTTAATACATATCGGACGCCTGTGGTAATAAGCGTTTCTTTGAGCCCTTCGGTCTCAAAAATTTAGTTTTTAAGGCCTTAGAACGCTTTGTTCAGAAGCTATTTAACTATATAGCTGAGTGCAGCGGGTTGCATTTAACATGAATATTTAGATGCTTTTTTAAAAAACAAATCCTTCATATCTTCTAAGTCAAAGTGAAATTCGTCACCCTCCGTAAAATTATCTTTCTTTAGAGATCTAATGTATAAAGATCGGTTGCGTGTGAGAGCAAAAGGTATGCATACTACTGAAACAATATAGAAGATAGGGATGGGCCCCATTTCGATTTTCTGCGCCGGGTTCCCAGAGTACCTAGCTAAGCCTCTCTAGCTAAGTACGATATACCAACTAGAAGAATTAGAAACATAGGTGATGCGATGTAAGAGTTACAAGAAAGAAGAAGATATGAAAAAGAACAGAATGTGTAACGTTTATTTACAAGAGGTCTAACAAGGTAATCGAAGAGAATATACAATTTCAAAATATTCAGCCAATATGAGTCGAGAAGTTCGGAAAATCTACAATGACGCGTTAAAATTAATGGAAAAGATGAGAAGTAACTGTAAAAAAGCAGGGCATGACACAGTTTAGATCCATTAAAGAATGAGGTAAAAGATAATAAAAATGATACTAGAAAAAAGGAAATAGAAATAATACCATACATAAGGCAAAACTTGATTTAAAAAGATACTTGTATGAAACCATCATAAGATAAATACCAGAGGAAGGTAATTTACCAAGGAGGTTAAGTTACATGAATTGTCAAAATTAGGAAAATATTCGTGTGAGTAATTAGTTCCTATTATCGTGAATAAAGAAACGAAAGCTGATCCACGTATTTTTGCTGACAAGAAATGAAAGAAATTGTTAGCTGAAGAATTGTATCATCGAAGGAAAAAGTTATAGACAGGCTGATTGATGTGTTACAACGATTTATTAAACACAACATGAGTTCACAAAATTTATTATAAAAATAGGGATTTCAAGAGTTGTTTAAATTTCGTAATTCGTAGATTACTGTAAGAACTGATGACTGTATGACTCTATGAAATGATACTAGTAATCTATTAAGTAGTATTTTGTTGTTTGAAAACAATATGGGACCGTGGAAAATATGGTTTATTTATATATGTTGTGGAAATGTACATATTGCATATTTTGATAGGCTTGGCCGAGAGTTATAACTTTAAAGCAAATTTCAATTAGTAGGGAAACTGGGAGAGCCTTTAAGGGAAGATTGAGTGGAATTTTACTGGTGTCAATCTGAAATGTCGACAAATGTAAGGTATTCTGAGAACTTTTTTCTCATATAGAGATTTTGTTAGTCGAAAATTATAACCCACGTATTGAACCAACAATACTAAAGTTGTATACGGTTCATTCCTTTCAAGTGTGTCAGGAATTAGCATCAAGAAGATAGAAGATGCATGTCTTAGTTTTGCATAATTAATCTGGAAACTAGTGGTGTTCAAATGAGCACGTACTTTATTACCCGTACTTTCACGGAAAATTATGCGAAAAGTACTCAAATTTTTGCAAATTTGTTCATGACTAGTGCACAATCTATCTCTAAAAACAATTTTGGCATTACGAGAAAAATCTCCATCTTTATAATTGTAGTTGTAGGACGACACTTAAAACATTGTGAATGTTTGGAATTTTCGGAAAATCAGAGTTTTCAACAAAAATGAGACCAAAACCATTCTCTTACGCGGATTTTTTCACTATCCAACCACGACATTTAATAAAAAACAATGGGGCCATGTTTTTGAAAATTTTGAAAATGTTCTAGAGGCTTCACGTACAGTAACTCCCAAATTAAAATATCGGTTTCAAATTCAAGGGACCGTGACATTAGCCAGAACGATTGGGGAATATCAATTTTGGAGAAAATCGGCTGATCGGTTTAGCCGCAAGCGTTGTTCACAGACAGGCGTACAGACATACTTTTTGCCGTCATTCGATTTTTCGGTATGAAGGACCCAAAAAGACAAAACTAGGATTCTGACAATACCACGTGTTAGAGAAAACTGGTAAAACTTTAGTAACTGGATTTATCCCATTTTTCGTTAGCAGGGCCCTGTAATAAGAGTTTTTCTGCCGAAAATTTGCCGTTTTGCCGCACAGTATGACATAACTTTTTCTCTACTGCAGAAGAGGTAGCGAGAAAGTAATGACAACACATCACCTTCATTTCTTGATTCTTATACTTATGTTGTCGGTGACCTTTACGGTTTTATGTATTGATCTTAAATGTTGCAACAACCAGTAATTCATCGTCGTTATGTTATAAATGTGAATTTTGCAGTGAATTTAAATTTATTTTATTTTATCGTTAGTTACTCGCTCATCTTTTGAAATGTCAATCCTTAATCCTAGAAATGCTACATGACAATCTACATTTTCATACACAGCATCTTCATTTCATAATAAAATACCTGATTATATTAAAAACTCATCGCCAAGGTGCTTTACGGATTTTTCTATTCATTTTTGTAAAACCTATTAATTGCTCAACATAGAGGAGCGGGTCTGTATGTATTTGCTAGTTAGTAATGGTGCCATTACAAGGACAATGTTTCACGCCAGTTTATTTTGATATTTTTCGTTAGAAAACAGTAAAAAAAATAAGACGTATGTGGAAGTGTCATTCTTATTAGACGATAGTGTGAAAAGTGAAATGCGAACACTTGACAGGTAACACTGATATCTGGCGAACATGTCGCTAACTCTAAAAGGGTAGTTTCGTCGGATCGCGTAAACTTACTTAGTACCTCTCAGAGGCCGATAGAGCGCTACAAAGAAAACTGAGGCCCGTGCTTGTAACTTCGTGCGGGAAATAGGGACTTCGCGCCTTCCTTTTGAATCTTCATTTTGAACTGGAGTGTTGAGTGCGAGTTATAACTTAATGCCGCGAAAATGTCTTTACATTTTAGTAGTATAATTTATAACGCTAAAGTTAAATTTCTTATTAGTTGGAGTTCAGCAGAGGTATGTAAAATATTTTTTTTAAAAGATGTTCAATTATCGCTTTGTTCAACAAACACATATTACAAATGGTAGTATAAATCGCAAAAGTTAATTTAAAACTTTTTATCGTCTTAATTATTGATTTTTATGAATTATTAATAGAAGATTGAAAGTATATTTGTCTTTTTCACACGTCAGTTGTCTTCCTTGCACATTTACAACGCGACTTGCATCGCTTTTCGCAACCGCGAATAAGGACAAAACTGCAAAAACTGATAAACAAAAACTGAGAAATAGATAAGACCTACAGAAAACAACTCGGACGGGCAAACTCAAGGTTGGACGGAAACAGACACACGGAAATACGGACCGACATAAAGGCGGACAGACAGACGGACAGGAAGAAACACAGACGGACAGAAAGAAGACACAGGGGCAGTCGATTAAAAAAAAAAGAAAAACAACAACAAAACAAGAACACATTTTTACTGTATCAGAGTACACCCATGTTTTTTCTGTTAAAACACTGATTTTAATCCTATTTTTTGCAGCATCACAGTATCTTCTCTCCACTACATAGATAAGAAAGTAAATCGGAGGAGAAACGTGAAACAAAGAGATCCCTGCTTTTGGAATGAAACCTATAAATATTACAAAAGGCAAGAAAGGATAAAATGTGAACGATCCCATAAACGTAAGTGTAAATATAAACGTGTTAAATACATTAAAACCTAACCAATCAGTAGAGAAATTAATTAAAATTATTAAATCGTAATATCGTAAAATAATTAAAATAATTAAACGATTTCATCAAAACAATTTTGGCTTATAACGATATTCAGAGAGCGTTATTTATTTATATAATAAAATATTTTGAATAATTTATTTATACAGTATTGAAACTTGTTCTACCTCTTGAGTGAACTTTCCTTTCGATATTACCTCACATTTAATATTTCTTATTAACATTTTCCAAAAGATAAGGAACTCGACTTTTATAACATCGTGCGAAAATATAAATCATGCATTGAAGTATAATCACGATTTACAATTTATAACATGCGTGCATATTCTGATCATGAATGAGTAGACCATTATTCAAATTTTTATTCATCGACCCAAATTTTACGTCGTTATGCAATGTTAAGTATTTTGTTAAGGTTGAGCTCCTCTATTCATTACTTTTATAAGCGAAATGATTTGGAAACTTTTAGGTCGAATATTCTCATTGTACTTCGTATAGCCTTTAGCATAAAAAAATAGCATCTACACACACGTTTATGATGAATACAATTCAATGTAAATGTCCACCAATGTAATTCCATTTTTGGCGAATAATGAATACAAAAGAACTGTGGCCAATGGCCGTTAATAAAACTCTATAGAACTTATTTTGGAATACTGTTAATTCTCATTGCTTCTCTAAATAAAGCAGGCATGTACGATAAATATTGAATGAAGATTGGAATTAAGGACAAATTTATTTTATATCTAAAAGGGTAGTTAAGTTCTAATAATTTGATCATTTGCTTTACATTCGGGGCTGATAAAAAAAGTGATTTGTTTTGAACTTAAAGATTCACATGCGATGGAATATTACACATTTTTTTCAAACACGCATAAGCAAGCAATACAGTGATATAGAGCATAAGCAGAGCAATGCTATAATCTTACATAATTACAAAATAAACAATCGTTATTATAATAACATAAGTTGGGGAGATATACTTGTGATTAAGGTTACTATTTAAATCCACAATGTTATCGTTCATTAGTGTCATACAATGTTTTACATTGATTTCACTTGCTTATAGTTACATTCATCACAGGCATTTTTTTCCAATTAAAGTATCTCTCAATCACATTTTAGAACAAACTTGTCAGTCCTACATACTCCTTTTTTCTGAAATATGCGTAACGTTTGTGATAACAAACGCTCTCAGGACATTAGTATAAAAGCTAGAGGTGGGAACACTCGTAGAGTTGTAACTTTCTACACGCAGTCCGTTCATTTGGTTGCGAAGAGAGGCTCGAAGCGTCAAGAAAGAAAGCCCGAGAAGCAGCCCCAAAAGACACGTGCCGACAACAAGAGAGCGCGTCTCATTAGAGGAACAGTAGGTTTGGAAAGTTGCGAAGGAAGAAGGCAGGGTGTTCTTTGGCTAATTTTTGTTACTTCCGAAATTGAATTCACATAATTTCTGCCTCTTAAATAAAGCCATGAACGCTATTTAGAATTAAAATATTACGGAATATAATTCAATATATCCCAATATAAGAACTGAGTGGCGAAAAACTTGGTAACTCTCCCCACACAAATAGATGAGAAAAGCGCAGAATACCACAAGCGCCGTAATTAAATAATTGAAGGTCAAATATTCGTTCAAAAAAAAGGAAAACCAGGAGAACTTTCGGAGACAATGGAGATTCGCCGTCACTCACAGCTCAGCGGTCCACTTTTTGAAAAGCGCAGATTTGTTAAACACTTTATTGAACACATAATTGAGATTAATTTAATTCACTTTACATTTTTTAACTGATACACATTTGTTTATATTTAATAGTGTGTATCATCTAGATGGGGCTAAGATTATTGCATTTACTTTATCGTGAACATCCTTTCTCGAACTTCATTTTTATTTTACTACTCTATTTTTCAAAAAAATATTTTTTTCTGCCATAACTACCATTGTTATTCAAAATGAACCAACGATCATTAGTCTCTTCGATAAAACAAAATCAATGATACGAAATGAAAGACCGCTAGTGGGAAAATAATGTAATTGGTGACATTTGAGTTTGTCGTAGTCTTTATCTGCTCTGAAGTCTTGGCTGACATTTCTTTGAATTGACATTTGAAATCCTTTAAGAGATGAAACCACAACTAAACTCGAACTCCATCAAATCGTTTGACTACCTTCACTAAGAACTTTCCTTTCAACGAGAACTTCATTTTCTCGTAATACATATTTCGTAGTACTTGTGGCATTTCCCTAACTAACTGGTTATTGCTTGAGTCAACGGGTTCTCGGAAATACCTTATTGGCAAACTCATTCTACATACAATTATTGGCAAATACATTCTACATTTCGTGTCTACGAGTTTTGATTGTTTATGTGAAATATAAATTTCATGAATATTGAAACAAGCATTTAAGCAGCATTTATTTATTTACAAGTTGCTAAAAGTAACATCATGAAGGTATATTGAAAACGTTTCTAACATTAATTTTTTGAGTTCAAGTCAATTTTCAATACGAGTAGTGAGTTCAGCAAATAATTTCATAATTTGTACTGATCGTTGGGTGAAAAGATTGTCTACAGAAATATTTTCTGATCTTTTTACTACTCTTTTCTCATTCTCAGAAATTAGGGGATTTCTATCTAATGTGTATCTTATTGTAAGTTATATCTTATGATACAAAGTTCGATATTTTTCTTAAATTGTCCATCTAAAATTTAGGTATGTTCTTGTTCTGTCACGACTGTCGAATAAACGTACTTGTTAAATGTACTAAATTAACTCTACATGAACAATTCGCTACATCGTAGAGCAACTGTTAAGCAATGAATTTCAAACAGCGCCCGCTCACCTGTCACTCCATCCTTTCCTGTCACTTGTTCGGGAGTAGCCTATTAATTCAGAGGAAATTCCGAGACGAAATTAACTTAACCAGTGGAGAGAAAGTGTTGCAGAGGTATCTCGTCAGCACCATAAATAATATTCCATAAATAATATTAGGAACTAGTTCTAACTTCGAAACGTTCTAACTTCGAAACGTCGGCAAACTAATGCAGTCGAATTTGTGGACCAAATTCCATTAGCAACGTTATGCATTGTACTAATGATGGTCGTGAAACACAGAAAATTAGCAAAGTCATTCATATGTGAATTTTCGGAATTTTTACAAAACGGGTTTATGACAGGTCTGTGGGTGACCTCAAAATCAATATAATCGAATTTTGTCATCGAAATTACATTACTTTTCAAAATTTCGAAAACCTATATTAGAAGAGCCGTATTTTTACTTTCTCGCTACGGAGTACACAAAAGTTATGTAATGCTGCGCAGAAAAACTCTAATTACAGGGCTCTAGTAATGAAAAAGTGGAAAAATCCAGTTGTTAAATTAAAAAAAGTCCTCAATCACGAAGTATAATTGTGGGTTCTTGATTCCGAAAAATCGAATGACGTGGTAAAAAGTATTTTAAAAGTCTGTTCGTTCGTCTGTGAACATCGCTAGCGGCTAAACCGTTCAACCGATTTTCTCCAATCTTGATATTCCCCAACCGATCCGGCTGATGTCGCGGCCCCTTGATTTTAAAACCGATATTTTGATTTTGAAGGTTACTTTACTTGAAGCCTCTGGGACATTTACCAATTTTCATTATCAAAAAATGGCTTCATCGTTTTTGATTCAATTTTGTTGTCGGATAGTGTGAAGGACGTTTAAGAGTATGGTGCAGGTCTCATGTTTATTGCTAACTCTGATTTTTCGAAAAATGCAAAAGTTCAAAAGCTTTTTGAAGCCATCATACAGTTAAAATATTAAATATATAGATTTTCTCTTAATAAAATGTGTTTCTTAAATATAGATTTTAAAAGAAGCTCATTTACAATGTTTCGAAAATTTGAGTACTTTTATAGTAAAGTATATCAACGGTTCGTTTAGCGAAACAAATACGTTTTCTATTACTCGGAAACAATTGTTTCTAGTGTTCAAATGTTGCCAACGTTACTAGTTAGAACCTTTAATCATAATCAACTAGATATGACAAAAGAATGGGGTAGGGACTCTAAATCTCAAGGAAACTTCGCAGAATATACTTCTCTCCTATTCGTCATAAAGTTGTTCCTGTTTTCAACAACAAATAAATTTTAAAAAAATCATGAACAAATACGTTATTCTCCTCGACGATTTCATGACCTGCTATGATCTGAAGTTTAACTAGTTTGGTAGAAATAGAACAATTTAATACTACAAGATTGAACCGTACACAGGAGGAATGTATGAGTACACATAGCCACGCTGAAGGTGGGACCCACTATATTTCAAACCGAGATAGCTAGATGACGATTAAGCTTCTTGAATGCTTCAGAACCGCGCTGTTTTTTTTTTCACCTTAACCTTCTAACAGGTCGCCAGCTCGCCCACGTACTCAACGTAATCAAATGTGTGACTGTGCCGAGGCGCCTCAGTAGAAATTGAAAAACCCGCACCTCCACTTTCTTTCTTTCATATTTTTTTTTTTTTGTTTCTTCTTCTCTTTGTCTTTCGTTCATCTTCTCCTTCTCTTTCGATCTTCTTCTCTTCGATTCTTCTTCACCTTTTTCTTTCTCTTTCACCCCTTCTTTCGTTCATCTTCTCCTTCTCTTTCGTTCATCGCCTCCTTCTCTTCGATTCATCTTCTCCTTCTCTTTCGTTCATCTCTTTTTTTACTTTCTTCCGCAACCACTTTAACATCTCGTCTATCGCGCCCACGCACCCAACGCAATCCAATGTGTGTGTGCGTGTGCGGCGAGGCACCGCGCCGCGGTGGGATCTGAGCCGCTCGCACCTGCCGCCTCCTCCTCCTCCTCTTTCTCCTCTTGCGCGTCTGCGACGGCGGCGGCGGCGGTGGCGGTGGCGGCGGACGCGCGAAACGCGCGGGGTCCCGCAGCCAATGGACGCGGCGCGGCGCCTGCTGGCTGGCCGCGCTCCCACCCCGATTAGCCGCCAGCCAGAGGGGGCGGCCGGCGAAGCGCCGCCGTAACGCGCGCCATCCATTTGGCCGCGCGCGTCCGTGCGAAGGCACCGGCCGACATTGCCGCGCCTGCAGCGAGAGCACCCTCTTTGATACGAATTAAAGATGAGACGAAGAGACAGCGCCGGGGAGGGGGGGTGTTACGGGAGTGGAATGAATAGGGGATTTAGGCTTCCATGTACTAATGAGCTGTTTGAGCGGCGGCAGGCGGCGCAGGGCGGCGGCGGGCGGAGAGGCCAAGCGCGGTAGCGGCGCCGGGGCGGAGGGGGAGGGAGGGCCAGGCGGTAATTGTGTCGCGCCGCGCCGGGGGGCGCGGGTGTGTGGGAGGGGGTTGCGGCGCAGAGGAGCACGGCGTCGGCGGACCCTCAGTCCGGGACCGCCACGAGCGTAGACGGGCCGCCCCGAGGGACGTCCCGGAGAGAAGATGATGGACAGAGCGCGGCAGCAGCAGCAGCAGCCCCAGCAGCAGCAGCGGCAGGCGTCGCCTGTGCCTGGGCCCCCGCCGCCGCTGACACCGCCGTCGCTGGCCACGGAGGAGCCGGCGCGGCCGCGCGGCGTGTACAGCATCGACCAGATCCTGGGCACCGTGGCGCGCGCCGACGACGCCAAGGAAGGAGCGGGTGAGTCACAGGGCGCGCCGCCCGCACCGTGCGTGGGCCGTGACGTACACCGAGATCGCGCGTCAGTGTCTAGGCCAAGCGCGGCACGGTGTGGATTTCTGTTGACGGGATGACACCGCCACCTGCATGCCAGAACCGGACTGGACAGACGCTAAAATGAAGACTGTTGGTTAAGTGCATTCGTTTCCGATGATTTACGTTCTTCGAGGACCAGAACCGTGCGTCTTTCATCCTGGTGAATGATAGCGTCATGTTGTCTCACTAGATACGATTCAATAGTGAATGTCACAGTTTTGGGATTGTGTAGATGCATGTTTGTGGCATACAGGTGACAGTTATCTGCGTTTTTGACAGAAATCTTACATTTTGAAAGACGTATGTAGTTGGAAATTTACCGTTTACATATTTAAAGACTGTCAACACAACATATCCTTCGAGAACGGTTAAAATTTTAAAATATATGAGTATAAGTTGGATACCAATGATTTAATTACATTTAATTTCAGGAGAAAATGTTGAATAACTTATTTCACTTAGATGTTCGTAAATAAGCATTAAATTACTGGAACTGTACCGACATTCAAACAGCGTAAATTTTTAAGGAAATGTATGTTTATATATGTGCAACACGGTTTGAGAATTCAAAATTATAAGTGTTTTGTGCGGTTTAGGTAACGACTTACTGTCCGTTTTCGTAAATTACATGTTACAGTCCGTTTTCGTAAATCAGTAACCGAGAAAGAAAGAGTGGACCGTTTTACACGTGATCTTTTCAGAGTTGTTAATATTCACTGCAAACATTTGCATGAATACGATAATATTGTGAACTTTTCTGCAACATTATGATGAAACATTCGGTTAAAGTGCTAGTTTATCTGTTTAGTTATTTTAACCAGTTTTGGAATTGTGATAATCATTTTATGTTTGCAGTTTGCAAATACAGTGTAAATGTGTAAAATTGTTCAAATTCAATAGACAAAATGTGGGGCTTCCTTGTGATCAGAGGCAACCACTGTAAAATAATTATTTTTACTGTTTTATATCACGTGGTCGAATAATAAAATGTAGGCAATATTACTGTTTGTAACTTAAGGATTTCATCATCAATTGTTCAGAGATTTCTTCTATCTCATTCTTGACTTTTCTTCTTTGTGACTTAATCGACTTTTTTAGTTCAATAAACTAGTGTTAACTAATTGGCTTTTTCTTTTAAGCCTAGAAGCTGTTCTGCTCGATTCGCCACGTTTTTAACGACTCGAAACCATAAAATCACGAAGAAAACAATGTAAGGGAAGATACAAGAACAAAAAAATATCATGTCACATATATCCATCTGTGTTTCAGTCTGTTTCTGAATGAGAGGGATAATGAAAGACATTTGTACTCGGCAAAAGAATCATTCCATGCATATTTGTATTCTAATTCCTTCTTGTAAAGAAAAATACATTGTATGTTGTCTCCATTAAACTCATTTGCCTAAAATTGAACTCACAAACTCGAGCCTTTAATACACTCATTATGCGAGGAATTCCTACTAAAATGTGTTACCTATCTTGTTTCTACTACTCGCACGTTTAATTTCTGCTCTAGTGAATGTTGTGAATTGCTTTAATAGGGTAGAATACAATTGACTTTAGTAAGCATTCGTATTCTGAGTGAAAGTGTCTCTGGAATTGCCTGATTTACTGGAAAATCACTGCATAAAAATTACTATTTACTTAGAAATAAAACAACTCTGTCATTAAAGTTTGAGTGTTCATTTATGAATAATCAGTGAAGATAGGAATTATTGTAATAATAGTTTAAGGTCCTTCAAAAAATTACAATTCGTTTAGTAACTAAAGCATTTTATTCAACACCTAAAAGAGTTATAGATCAATTAGTTAAATTTAGTCAATTTTGAGTTACTTTATTCCTTGAATTTGTATTGCTAATGTGATGACTTTACCAAGCAATGGCGCTAACTAATAGAATTTTTTTCTTCAAGTCTTTGATATTCTTCTTCAGTAATATAATTTCATAATATTTTTCACTCGCACAAAAACAAGGAAGGGTCCTCACGTTAAGTAAATATGGGAGGCCCAAGTGTCACAAAATAGTTCCTTATGATACGAGTGGTAAAAGGGACATTTTATATTGCGAGTAGGAAATGTGACACGACTCCGAATGACGCAATCCTACAAGAGAAATAAAACCTTTTTTACCACGTGTGTCATACACTATTTTTTAGACAGCCTTAATGACTTTCTCGTTATTTTAATTCAAGTATACAAATCATTTCATGGTACATTTAGGTCGATAGTAGCCGATGCGGTCAGATGAAAATATTTTGTTGTCTTTGTTGCATTTTGAGATTAATCTGTGCACTTGAATATCGTGATACTTTTAGCACGGTATGCATGCCCTGAAAGAATCCCTTTTACTAGTGGCTGTTTAAAAGTATATTTTTCAGACAGGCACTCGAAAAGAAGTTGCTTTTAGGGCAAGCAAATCGTGATAAACGTTCAATCTCTAACACTAATGATGAAAGTGAGACAATGATTGAATGTCCAGACAAAATAGTGTGAGCTTAATGTAACATAGAATAATTAAGTAATTTGTATATTTGAAATAAAATAAAAAGAAAGTCAGTAAGGCTGTCTAAATGTAATATATGATACATGTAAAAGCCATTTTTGTTTTTGCTCATATCAATAGGCCATCGGCCTCGGGTTGCAACTTTGCCTACCCGCAAAATAAAATTGTAAGTTTGGATAAAAAATACGATTGTGTAATGGCAATGACATTTCATTTATTATCCCCACTTCGTAGCAATCGAATCCTTAAAGACAGTCATCAGTAAGGGCTGAATTAATGTCTTGAAAACTAGTGTGGCCAAACATCTTAATTAAAATATTGAGCATGTATAATAAAAATTAATATGAAAATAAATTATAATCTTTGTCATTTAATATCATTTCAATGTACAATATGTATGAAAAAACATGGAATTTTTTACATCTTTATTGGGGGCATTTACCCAGTGGGGACCCAGAGGGCTTAACATATTAACCTACCCTTGATTATCAGACAATATCATTTTTATAAATGAGAATTCACCAATTCGTATATGTGAGAGTGTTATAATAACAAAGCGCATTTCAAGGATATGCACGTACATGTGTTTGCCCAGCCCGTGGTGCAAACTTCGGTACTTGTGCAAGTAATGAACTTATCTACTACACCAACTGGATGTTCCCCCATGCAACAAAAAGAGAGGAAAATGGACTATTGCAATTTTTCAAAATTCAGAGACTTTAATGAAAATCACACCTACGGCATAAGTTCATGCCTGCCAATACCATAAGCATTCAGTAAACCTTGCTTTGTTTCAGCAAAAATGTGATGAACAAAAGTGGATACGTTGAGAAAGTTTTGAAAATGTTTTAGGAGTTTCATGTAAAAGTACCCTCAAAAATTAAATGATTCGTTTAAAATTGAAGGGCCCACAACATCTGTCACATTGACCTGAGAATATACATTTTGGCGAAAATCCAATATTTTCCTTACAGGGAATAGTAATATATTGTTTACAGGTGCCAGACTACTTCACTTTTCCGGTCTCAGGGACTCATGAAACGAGTTTTCCTGTGAAAAATCAACACTTTTTTTTCTATACTATTACAAAATTATTTATATATCTTTTGACAAATTCACAAGCTTAAACGAATTTAGTATACTCTAAATACTATTTGCAATAAGAAAATCACAAATAACATAAAAAAATTATAAAAGACATTCTTCAAAGACACGAAAGAGAGATATTCACTTTTGTAACACGTTGCAGTTGTCGCTTAATGCGCAAAGTTTGACTTATAAGCTGACGAGTTAGACCACGAGGAAGCGAACCCGCGCTCGTCCAAGGCGGGAACGGTCCGTCCGTCTCGGAGGACGCCGCGCAGGCAGGCCCGGCGGCGCGACGGGGCCGCCGAGTTCGCGTGCCACGCGGTCCCCAGTCGGAACAGCTGATTGCGGCTCTCGCGTGCGCCCGTCGCGCCGGGGGAAACGCCAGCAAAGGGAAAGGGGGGCCGGGGGCGGGTGGGGCCACGTCGAAGCGCACGGCGCTCTGCCCTTCCCCGCCGCCCGCGCCCCGCCCCGCCCCCGCAGCCACCCGGCCAACTTTCCCACGACGCGCTCCAAATTACAGGGTCCGGCCGGAGAGACCGATGGCAGAAATTGCTTGAAGGCGTCACGGCGTTGAAGGAGGGGTGAAAATGTACAACTTTTTACTAATTGAAAATTATTTATGTTTGTTGTCACTTTTTTAATTGTGTACTTTTTTTCTGTTTGGATGGAACGTCAAAAAAGCACAATAATTAATTATTACATAAAATTGAAATTGTATCTCCTGGCTTTCTTTTAAATGAAATAAAGTTTGAAATTTGAATGTAACTTAGTGAATGTTCAAGTGCCCAGAATTTCTGTCTGCGTTTGGAGACTTCCTTAATTCTTTGTTTGATAATGGAAATTATCCCTCAATTAGTAGCGTGGCGACGTCGATATCCCAAGCTCTTTGAATTTCTTGTTTTTTCGAGCTGTTACTGCAATTGGGTTTGGATTTCTTTCTATAGCTTCCTAAACTGATTAATTATTTCACCTTCCCGGACTGGTCAAGAGCTATACTAGTCATTAATCCCGTAAGAGGCGTGCATGCTATGAAGATGAAGATGGTGGTGTTCCTCTTCCGCTTCAACATTTTACGCCTCAGCTTGAGAGGTTTTCCCCTCTCCAGGTATCTCGTCTAGCAGGGCACCACTCTATCAGGGACAAGCTGTAAGCTCCCAACTTATCTCCGATATGTGTGTAGTGCTTGTGTGTGTGTAAGACGATAAGGCAGATGAGGAAACTAGCGGTCCTTGACTCGTTTTTTCGAGGACTGCTCTAGCATTCGACAGGTATTGATCGGAGTAACCTAGGAACTCTACCGATCAGAGCATGTGGTTACTAGAATTGTCCTCCAGAGAAAACGAAATTTTTACCTAGATATGTAGCGCATGTTCTTTTATTTTAAATGTTTTCTGTTTTAATGTTTCTGTCTTAATCGTGGAGGAGAGTGACGTAGATTGAATGACATGTTAAAGCGTCAATAAATGTATGTACATACATTTAATATAATTGCAAGTACCGACGTTAATATAATTAATGAAATTAACTAGCTGTCACTTCAAATACGTTCACATTGTGCGACGATCATGGATATTTATTGAAGGGTTATTGTGAGAGTATTCATGAGTCTATAACGAGAGGACATTTAATGATTCACACGTTCGCTTGCTATTGTTCAGAGGACAAATGAATACGTCCCCTCGTCCGTATACTCTTCTCACTGCGATTTGGAAGCTTCAACAATAGACATGCAGCATTTCTTTTCATTCTAATGATAAAAAACGCCACTTGCATTCTGATGAATAATGTAATGAGTTTTCTTTCTCTCAAAATATAAATTAAACAAGCAATTTACTCTCATTCCTCGTATATGCGTATTTTCGGAAACAAGATTTTGTGCTTGGAAATACTATAAAAATGGATGAAATGTAAAATCTGAAAAATGTTAGAGAAAGTCATTAATGCGCAAAAAGCAACTTCAAAAAAGAATGTGTGAATTTATTACTACACTTTAGGATTGAAACAAATTGTAAAAATTTAGTGCAAGTCACCTGTGAATTTGTGCAAGTCACCTCACATCTACATACGAATGGACCATTATCTTCTCACAAAAGAAAATGACGAGTACTTAACGAAGATTCTTATTCATTAAATGCTAATACATCTTTATTTAAGGGGGTAGATATTAGTAATGAGAAAACCCAAATATTTGTTAACTTGTTTGATACTACTAGTTATTTTTAATGACTGCAGAACTTGAAAGAAAACTACTCAGCCTCCGGCCGTGTGATATATGTGTAGTAGTGTATAGATGTGTAGTAAATGTGTACAGATGTAAGGGTATATAAGGGGAGAATACTCGTAGGTCACGAAAGAGGGAGGAAAGATCGCACGCGGTCCGATACCCTTTTGTTATAATTCTGGAGAATCTGTAGAAAGCTGTCGATCGGAGCAGCCGGTTGCGAGATTTCTTCTCCAGGCCGGTTGCTGAATTCGGCCAGCTTTCTATCAAGGGTCGAAAATCCACCACTATTGAATTAAATTGAATTGAATTTGCCTTATTTTACGTGGCGAGACTCGGGCAATCAGGCCCGCTCTTCCGTCTCACCATGCAAATTTCGCTACGCTCCTTTCACCAACTAGGAGAGAAAGGCGGTATTTCTTGGGCGAGAAACAGGCGATTTGAATTTAGCTCAGAGGCGTCATTTAGGCTTGAGGATCTTTTACATGCAAGTAAATCTACGAACATGGGACAGCCGGCTTTACTTCCCCTCCGAAGGAAGGCGTACGAAGGATTTTTTTTTTTTGACTTGAACTCCAGAACTTTCTGTTCAGAGTAGCTGCAGAGAATGCTAATGCTGGCTCAGAGCTAACACATCCTGTAGGAATTAGGATGAAACACGTTAACACAATTAATATTTGCCGCATTCACGGGGGTCCGTAGGAAATAATTTCATTCGTGAAATTGTCTTATTAAATAGCTCTTGTGGTACACCTAGTGTTACGCGCGGAAAACGTCGAGCAACTGCGAGCTAGACGTCTTCGCGAGCAATACCCTTTCCCCAGCCACCTCTCCGCAGAGCAGCTCCCTCCAGCAAATCCTCCGTCGAACATGTGCCAAGCCCAGCGCTTTTCGAGCCCGATGATTCCGTAATGGGGGTCGCGCGGCCCCCCTCCGACTCGAAATACTTGTGATCCTTTTGTAGCGACATAATGAGCCGCATTACGCCTGCGATGACAAGTATCGGCTTTTGTCCTAGCGCCGGTAATTGTTTTGGAGGGGCGCGGGGATGTCGGAGGCTGCACATGAAACGTCTCCATAGAGGGGGGCGGCCCGCAGGGAAGGGCGGTGGGGCGGGGCGCGGCGGGGCGCGCCGCTGTCTCCCCACGGGTGGTCGGGCGGGGAGCCGTACCCCAGGGCTGCCACCCCTCCCGAGCGTAAATATCGCGTTAATCATCTGTGGGCCGGCTTTCAATTTCGCTAGGTCGGATTAGGGCCGGATCTAGCTTGGAAAAGAGCTGTTGTGTATAAAAAGATTTCAAGAGTGTGCCGTTGTGGTTGCGTGTACCTAATGCTGGTTGGAAAACGTACCGTCGGATATCGGTCACTCAGGAGTCTTTCGGAGTTCGTGTGCCGTGGAGTTACAACGCAAAAGCATTAATTTCGAAACTCAGGTAATTTTAGAAATGTAATGTATATTCTTTATTGAAGCCCAACATCACAAACTACAAACGGTAATATGAGTCTTTGACTACGCATTCTTAACTATTTCTCTACAGTACTCTTCGTTTATGATTTTTTTTGCCCAATAGTTTGGCGATTAACACCATCATTTACCTCTTTTGAATACATTTACACTATATTTTCTGAATATTGTTGGGAAACATATTGCAAATGTATCCAGCAGAAACTCTAAATTACGAAGTGATTTGTGTAGTATGTTAATATATATTTACTTTTTCGCATGATATTGTTGATATTATAAAACAACATACAGTGAAATCTGCTCAAACTGCCACAAAATTAAGTGGTCACCTCCATTAACGGCCATTTTCCGTTGAACTGTTTGATTTTTGAATACGACACATAAAATCTTCACAGAATTAATTTGTTTCACGATTTTGCAAACCAAATCAAGAAAATTGAAAGAGTACGTTCTCAAAAATCTTATTTTTTTAGATATTTTACAGTACAAATATGGCGATCATAAACTTGGAGATGGTTACTTTAATCCCTAGTCAGCTTACGAAGGTGAAAGTCGGTTTTTTTTTCATTTTCGTCACCTAAAACGAAGGCGAACTTCAAACGCACCAGTATTTCCAGAAATGCCCCTGGTATTTCTAGGTTCTTAAAACCCAATTCTCGCATACCTGTGAAAGGTATTGTATTCCTTTGTTTTAAATGGAATATACCCAAAAATTCTTAGAATTAATCCTGGTAACAGAGGCTAAATTTAGTTACAAGGACTTATATGTTGGAATATAATTAAAATATGAAACATGTATTGCGGCGAAAATTAACCCAATGCTTGAAAGTCTTTAGAGGAGTTGCCCCGTAAAATACTTATTCGAGTTAATCCTTAGGATCCTTTCACATTTTCCTGATTTTGAAACCTTTCACTGTTTCAATAGGGCGGAGATTGTGCGTACTAAATAACCTGACTCATTTGGACCACCTTCCCAATGTTACTGAAATGTGCCACGTATATTACAATTACTGTGGAACATCTCAATAACGGAATAAAAAAAGGAATATTCTGATCTTCGTCATCACAAATTTAACACTTAGTGGTAAATCCTCTTTGAGAGTATGTAACAAATTCAAGTTCTAGCAGTTCTGTGTTATCTATTATCCTTGCAACCCAAATTTATTTTTATCTTCGTACCGTTATTACTTCATATCTTTCAAACTTCATTAGTCAAAAGTCCTTAACTGTAATTTGTATTTTCCGTGCCGTCATCAACAGGATATCTCCGCTTCTTCTGTTCGTCTTATGAAATTGTCGTCATTCGTTCAAATCAAAACCAGGAATCTCCTACGTCAAACTTTAATTAATTGTGATGACTCCACTATTCGACTTTCAAAATAGGTTTCGTCAGAGAGAGCATTCATGTAGTACAAATGCATGCTCTTAAAAAGAATATTTTTATTCTACAAATTATAATTATAATAATGAAATCAAGGCGAGGAAATATATATATATATATATATATATATATATATATATATATATATATATAGTCTGTAAACTTATTTTATCACAATCATGAATCTTGTAACAAAAATTAAGGTTTCCGAGTAAATGAACACTTATTTATTTATTTACCGCCAAGAATAGTTATACTATACTATAGGGAGAAGTGTATTTTGTGCACGTTGTCTTAATTCTGGGATCCTTACCCTTAGCCATTTACAAGATGAATTCTCACACTCAATGTGAGAAAAACGGATTAAACAAAATTCGTTAAAAAATACATGACAATCCAACAACATATACAAGAGGTATGTTATTATTTCTAACAATCTCGTTTCACATTCAAAACTGCACGACTATTGAGTTATGGTTTGAGTGCAGCTTAGTTGGTGTCGATTCAATCGTAGTTGAGTAATAAATGAAATGATTGACTACTATCAATCAAGAATCACCAACAGAGCAATGGGTCGGAGAGAAACATGACAACGAACAAGCAAATAAAGTTTTGTGATATTTCTCACCAATTATTCCAAGAAGTCAAATTGCTTTTGAAATTTTTGAAAATTTGTGAACACAATAAAAATAACGTAAAAGTTACGATCAAGTTACAAGCCTTCATGGCTCAAAAAAACTTTCGGACGCGAGAATAAAGATGGCAATCTTCGAATACAGAAAGTAATAATAATAATAATAATAATAATAATAATAATAATAAAACACAATGGAAAAGATAAATTTCGTTGATATCTCATGAAAGAGGCGTAGATAAACTGAACAAAATTTTATTTTTAAATAGATTTGAAACATATTCATACTACAAATCTTACTTGTTGCAAAATACGATGCGATACCGTGTAAAGATAAAGTATATTAAAAAACGGCGACGTGATATGACGTTTTTATTGTGATATTTGTAAGCTACGTATAAAATTGAGTACGTTGCGCACTCTACATTCCTGGAAGTAAAAATCGTGTCCCCTAGTGTTATTTACTGCTCTGTATTTCGTGATTTCATCTGTTTATTTTCCAAGACTGTTCGTCGCTGGACAATGTAATCTTATTGTTATTATTAAAAATGAAAATAATGCTGTAACGGAATGATCCATACTTTCACATAGTAGTTAGTTTCCTAATCTCGTTGGTCTGGATTGGCTTTTCAGTTTTGCCCCACCCTTTCCCAGGGGCTACCTAGCGGAGTCCTAAAGACATTTTTTTAACATTTTCTCATTTTTTGTTCTCTTAATTGTTATTCATAATGTTGGACAAATTGTGACTGGATTCTTATTTTTAAAAATTACTCAAATGAACATTAGGTTTACACTGGGTCCCTTTCTTATAATTAAAATTAACTTCATTTATTTGTAAAAAGAAGCCGTCGTATGTAAATAAATAACTCAGATTTAAATTGACATCGAAAATTTATCAATCCCATTTTCAGTCATGATTCGTCGTTGTGTCACATCTTATGCCGTCATGAACCAAACGGTTTTGCAAGTAAACTAGTGAAACTGGAAGAGCACTTGATGTAACGCTGTTTAAGTATCTTTTGCAATTTTTCAAAATCAAAGGGTTCAACGTAAATGAGACCTCCACTACAATTTTAAGTTTTTTTCTCTACTCGTTGATTTACTAAAACCAGCATCGATGCGGAAACGTTGATTTACCAAAACCAGCATCGATGGGGAAACGTTGATTAACCAAAACCGGCAACGATGCGGAAACGTTGATTAACCAAAACCATCATCGATGCAAAATTTTAAATATTGGCTTAACCCAAAGCGAAACGCAATTTGAGACTGTTTGAGGCGACGAGGACGTCCTCAGATGAGCTCCAACGGCTCGCAGCCGTCCAGGAGGGCCATTGGGCCTCGGGCGATCTCTCCGCCCCCTGCCCCGCTTCTTCCTCCTCTTCAGCATGCATTGCGGTTTCATCGCCCTAACAAGGTGTCCGCGCATTCTCATGTAGATCCAGCCGCGGATTATCCGCTGAAAAGCGCGGGGGAACCGCCCCCTCCCCCTCCCAACCCGCGCCGCCGGAGGGGGCAGCGCTCTGGCGAGTGGAAAAGGAACCGGCGCTCCTGCCCTCTTATGGGCGATTGACTACTACTCCCTTTCCAAAGGGGTAGGGGAGGCTAGTGGAGGGATTAGGGAGCGTGTAAAATTTGTCTGGGTGGATGTCAAAAGAAAGGATGAAGGGTGAAGCAATTTGCTGTCGGCAGCAATTACAATTTTAATATGATGGATGAGGAAATGAAACGTCAAAGTGCGATTTACAACCTTCGCCACTCTGAATTAAAAAAAATAATAATAATAAAAATAATCGAAAAGTAATATTTTGCGATTCGCAAACATCTTATACAAAATAGAAGCTCATGTAAATATTTTTGGGGTAAGATATTTGGGAACATTAATAATCATTAGTACTGGTAGAGAATATTTTATAGTTTTGCGGTGAGAATGAACGTTAATTAATGTATTCATTTGTGTAATTTTTTTCTACTGACTGACATTCATTTGAGTATGTAGAATGAATTTGAATTAAATATTTAACTCTTTTATAGTTTCATTTAATTATTATATAAATCACGTTAGAGGACAGTTCAATTTTAATGATTTCTAGTTGGTTAACAATTTTCCCAAATGTAGAATATGCGGCATATGTATCAGTCATATGTCACATGCGGCATGCGTAGCGCATGCAGTATATGCGACTATTTATTTCTTCTATACAAGCCTGTGAAATTCGACGAACTACTTTCCCAAGCTAGAACATGATGAATTCCTTTTCACTTTAATCACCCTTCTCAACTATCACTCTTTTCTATCCCCAGAACAATTACAACTATTTCCATGGCCTTAGCGCATCCTTAAAAACCGTTCTTCGGCCCCTGAGGCACGCCTAGCGCAGCGGGTGTTCCTTTCGTCGGCCCATTTGACAGGAGCCTCGGGGCAGACTGCGACCGAACCCTTTTCCCAGCTGTCTGAGGGCACACAACACATGTGTAATCCCTTACAAAGGTTGATCCCGGAAGAGGGGATTGCGGGTGGATGTTGGGGTCCCACCAAAAAAGGAGAGCGAAACTAAAGAAAAGATGCGTAATGCAAAATAAATTGTATTTAAATTATTTCTTAAAAACAAAATAATAATAATAATAATAATAATAATAATAATAATAATAATAATAATAATAATAATAA